>VXBW01006651.1:1996723-2149612 GCA_013400375.1 Thinocorus orbignyianus | reverse complement strand
AAAAAAAAAAAAGTAGTTGATTTGTTAAATGTTCTCAGTGCTAATTGCATTTCAGGATTTAATACATCCTTTTCCTTCTTTTTTTTTTCCCCATTCCTTTCTGAAGTTTTCAGAGCTACCAGAATATAGTCCATAGTGTAATATAAAAATATTTAGCCCCACTTTTATGCACAGAAGCAGCTGGTGGTCAATCGCAAACTAGTAAGTTACTTTGCAGGTGTAAATTTAATATAAACTATTTCAGTCTGTACAAAATTTAAATCCAGGAATCAGAGAACATGATGACTGTAGATATTGCCACACTATTACATTCATACCTTTTCCTATTTCCTGAGCTAGCTAGTTCAAATGCCTCAGTACTGTGTTTTACTTAAAATGTAGAGAAATTATATTATAGCAATGTTTGGTTGGGTTTTTTTAAGTTCTCAGATTATTTTAAAACCAGATAAATTCTAAGCTTTAGAAAAAACTTTTAGTCCCTCATTATTTATTCTGTTGTAAAAGCATCTCACTAGCAAAGGAGGAGAAGAAACAACTTGCTCCTGGAGTCGAGTAAAGATTTTCTTGTCAAGGCTCAGAGGTAAAATGAACACCTGTAATGTGGATAGGGCATGGTCACTAAGGCAGATTGGCTTTTTGTAGAAGAAAGGTGCTTTTTAGTTTCAACTCATACAGATTAAAAAAAAAAATACTGGAGGAGGAAAAGAAAATAAGGACGTGGAAGTAAATAGACTAAAACATCTCTTTTTCCATAGACAGATTAGACGTATTGTGCTAGACTTGTCTGCTTTCTTTCTCTGGTACAGAAGCTGCTTTTCTAGACAAATTAAACTGATAAACGGAAGAAGAGGGGAGTTTGATTGTCAGACAGGTAAAGAAACACCACAGAGGAAAAGGTGGCAATATATTATGCTGAATGGCAGGGAGAAGTTCTTAGAGCTCTGTCCAAAATTTTGTATTGAAACTGGTATTGTTTAACATTTTCATTAGTGATCTTGGCACAAAACTGGGCACTTGCTAATGAAATTTGTTGACATCACAAAGTTGGGAAACAGTCTCTGTAGAATGGTGGTGTACCGGAATAATTGGGTGACCTTGAGTAGAGAAATAAAATGGGATAAAATCGAATCATATAAAATACAAGGTCACGTGATTCAGGGCTAATAGGAGAGGCTCTCTGATACAAGCTCAGAGCTTGTTACATGCAAGAGCAGAGGATTTGAAAGAACTGGATGTATAAGCCAAAGGAAGTGTGGCTGTGGGCCACTGACTTGATGTTACTGTGGAAAATGTAAATTCAGTTTGAAATAAATTCAACCCCATATTTCGTGTACAGATAAGGACATACAAATGCCACGTGTGGTACACATGGTTTATGAAACTTTATCTCTAAAACTTAGAATAGATCTGTAAATCTGCATGCAAGAAATTGGACTTAGAAGAGTTGTAAAAAGAAAAAATATAAAAAAAAACCCCTAAAAGAGAAGAGTAGACAAAGAGACTAAAAGAACTTGGATTGTTTAGTTTAGACAAGTGAAGTGTAAAAGACCTTATAGTCCTTGAATATACAAGTTTAAGCACATGTGACAGGAGAGGAAACTTCTTTTAATTAAAAATACCCACACAAACAACAACAACAACAAAACTTTTGTTAAGAAATTACACTAGGCTGGGTATGAATATGTTGGAAGTTAAAGAAGTTTTTTAACTGCCCAAGCCTCTAAACATTGCTAAGAGAAAAAGTGATCATTGTATGATACAGTGATGTATAATGTACAAGGGACACATTGTAGAATGAAACTTGATTTGTCCTTTGCTTCATTAAGCTGTAGTTAGAGCACACTTAGGTCTGAACTATCTGTCATGTACTAGCTCAAAGCAACCATGGGTTAAACTAGACTGATTCAGAGAATTGCTAGGTTTTCTCCACTGTGCTGCAAGTGACAGATACGAGCGCTGTGCCAAGGAGCATAGTGTTAAGGGGTTTCTCTTGCTTCTTAGCAGAGGAAGACAACAGGGCTGGGGCAAATGCCTCCTGTCTTCATTTCATGAAACCGTGGAGTTGCAGGTCTGCTTTACCACTTCCCACTGATGCTTCCAATTTCCACATTTTCTGGGTTTTGTGCCTATTTTATAAGCCATATCTGAATGAATGATAAAGTAGAATAATTAAATATATGGAGACTTTTTTTTTTTTTGAGATGTGCATAGTATCTTTCTTTTCAGCAATGATACATTAATGAAATATATTTGTATCACTGCAAAACCTGGTAAAAAAAAAAAAAGCACATTCCTTTTTAGTTCAGTAATGCTTACTGTAACTCGTCAGCTTGCTCTTCTCCTTCCTATTTGAACAGCATGTTCTTACTTTTTTCCTTGCCAGCAAATAGTCAAAATGTTCTCATTAAGAACTTGAGGAATGACATATTGCTAGAATTCAGCTGCCAGAATTAAACCTTACTTGGCCTCTTGACGTACAGTAAGCCAGCCTAGGAAGAGCCTGTCATGCCTCAGATGTTTGTTTATAATCATTTGTAGTTATCTTGCATAGTCATCTTTCAGTAATCTTGAGTGCAATGACTCCAGTAACTACTGTTTAAAGTTAATATTTTGCCCAGCTTGAGTAACTTGGCTCTGCAGAGAAACTTTACAGAGGGAAAGGAAGTAGCATGATACACTCTGGACTGCTGCGTGGCTGCTAGCCTTCCCACCACAGAGATTCTTGGCCTGCTGCTCTATGTGCCACCCAAGACTTCCTCATTCCTTACACTGGACTTTAATATCATTCTCCATTCTTTTCCCTCTCCTACATCAGAGGAACTGGATGTATTTTCTTGTAGAATGGTCCTGTCATGTTATTAGAAAATCTGAAGCTTTGTCTTTTGGGGATTTTTTTGGAAGATGGCTGTCCAGATGTCCTTCAGAACTCCAGAGAAATCCAGTTCTAAGTTATACCTTCCACACAAAGCAACCTGAGGGCATTCCTGTGTTAATGAGTACAAGCAGCTCTGAACTGGCAAAGTTCAGACTGTTCTTTATACAAACTCCATAAAATATTTTAATCTCCATTTGCTTTTGAAAGAATGGTTGGCTCAAAACATTCAGGCTTATTTTTACTCTCCCAGTGAATTATAAATCCTCTGCCTCTTGCAAATGTTATTTAGCTTTTTCTCATAATGTCTCTTTGAAGTAGGAAAGTATTGCAAATGGTGGAGTAGGTGTTTTGGATGAATAGTTTGTTCACAAGAAGTGCAATTTCCATCTGAAAACAAAATATTTGTGAATTCATTTTGAATTGAGTTCAGAGTTTTGGCAAAAAATAACTGCAAGAAGGAAGTTATTTGGACTTCTTAAAAACTAAAGTTGCATCTTTCTGTTTAAAAACATCAAATTGTAATTTGTTGTTACTTTTATCAGTTAAAATCTGCCCACTATAGAATGAAATCTGCTATTTCAAGTAAAATGAAAATAGAATGTTGTTCTACTGGTAATGGTTCTTGTATTCATTATGCACCATAGCCTGGCATATTATGTATGTACTCATATAAACCTGTTTTTCACTTTCTTTATTTTTACCATGCAATTTCTTGTTTTAAATGAAAAAAACCCAAACAAACACTAAAAAAACCCATACGTATACAGCCTGCATTAATATTTTTGTTTTATTAATGGGAAAACTGAGGAACAAATTTTCTGTGTTGTGTCCAAAACCAGTCTGCACTGGACTCAGGTACAAAGCTCGGGTTTTTCAGGATGTTTTCTCTCCAAGATTCTTCTTGTGTTCTAATCAGTGGAGTGAAACTTTCTCTTTTATCCATTTTCCTTAAACTTGGTATAACAATCATAACTTACTGAAAAATTCCCTTGATATACCGTGAGCTGATGCATACTTAACATGTGGAACCTGGTGAGAGTGGACATGGGAGGGTGAGGTCTCACTGCACAGGATCAGGAGTCCTGCCAAAGGCGGAGCTCAGGTCAGACTTTTGTGTTCCCTGCAACGCCTGTGCTCTGCATGGGAGGTTTTAAGTTAACCCTGGCACTCTCTGGTTCTGACTTACATTTTAAATGTTCTCATTCACATGTGGAAATTGGTTTTCTTCTAACTGTTCCCATAATGGGTATTTTGATGTAAATTAATAAACATCTGTACTAACTGCACCTGCGAGAATTGTGGTACTTTAACATGATTTTTTGAAGGCAGACATAAAGTATTTCACAGGACTACCAGATCCTTCTTTTATCGATCTTTGATGGTGCCCAATAGAAGATATTTATAGAAAGAAATCAGCTAAGTGAGGGGTGATCTGTCTCACACAACTTTCTGTTTTCCAGTGATAAGCCCCGTATTCGGATCACTAGTAGCCATTATCCCTAATAAGTGTAGTTACCACTGTGAATTTGTTTAATCCTGTTTTGAAACTGCCAATAGCTTTTGACCCGCAACACCCTATAGCACCAGGTTCCACAACTAGGAATTCCTTGTAAACGTATTTATTCTGTTAATTTTAAAGTTGGTTCCTTATCATTTTATTAAGAATTAGGGTTTTTTTTCCTGTGTTATTGTTCCCTCCTCATCTTCTCCATACCATTCATGGAGACCTCTGTCATAACTTCCTTTATTTGTGTTTAGATAGTTTAATTACCATTTCCTTGCAGAGAAGCTTTATTGGTCTTTTTGTTTTCTGGGTCTCCTCTGTTCTACTCTTAAACCATGCTAACTTTTTTGGAGGGAAGGGTTAGAGCTCTGTAATAGTTTTAACTTACTCTGAACACTTAGCCTGCAGGCTGTTTAAAGTAATATATTATTTCCTTGGAAGGATTTTACCCTTTCAGTTGCTTTTTAATTTCCTTTTAATAAGAGTATTTTATATGCACTTCTTGTTTCTTCAACTACATCAGTATGCTGACTGCATTTTATAACTATTTTTATCATATGTATTCTCACACTCAATTACATAACAGCTCTGTGGCAAACATATTCTTTAAAATAGAGTACTTGGTTTGTTTCTGAACAGTATGTAGCCTCTGAGAATAATGAAGGAGCCAGCCTTACCTGACTTTTCAACCCTATGGGGATCTTTTGATATTTCTGGGTAGACTACTAATAATTTATGGACCCCACATTGAGAAATTCTAATTTAACATATATGGGATTTTATGCTCCACAGTCTTCCTGTATTTCAAGAGCTGTATTTTATCCTGTTTTCTTAGATATACCTGAGAATATTTTGTACTGGTTAATAAGGTCATCTAAGAACTGAAGCGGAGTACAGGTTATTTATGCCTGCTCTGAAAATAATGTTTAAAAGATCTTTATAGATATGTGCTAGTTTGTATTTTCCTACAGTTCCATTCAGTTTCCCAGAGTATTTCTGAGGCATTATTAGGGCTGTTTGCACTTCCTATGTACAATGCAAAATGAACTACATACATAATTAGGCTTAGTTCTATAATCTAAAACATCCATTCTGACACTGAACACATAGTAGCTTTGATAGTGGCATAAATTTCAATTACAAATGCACATAAATGCCATGAGTGGTGAAATTCTGTCTGCACAGAGATTGATGCCAAAACCCATGTTTGATTTCACTGGGATCAGAATTCTCTCTCTAATATATTTTTTTTTCCTGATGGAGACAGTGTGTATTTAATTAATTAAAACAGAGAGATACTTTGAGACAATAGAATAATAATTTATTTCCACAATTGTCAGTTGTATGGATTATGCAGGAGGGAAGGCAGCCAAGACATGCTGACTTACTTAAACCATCTAAGAAGGGGGTGAACAGTTAAGAATACACAACTAAAGAACAAGATTAGGCATAAACAAAATGTTTCTGGACAGTAATAAAGAAACAACATGAATTTTCAGTTCCTGGTACTGATATGTAATCTCTGTTGCACAACAACCAGAAAGCTAATCAGCTGCACTTTCTTTGTTGAAACTGGGAAAGAGACCATATAGGTTTTTTGTTAGCCCTTCATGCAAACATACCTTATACCAGACATGAGCAAACAGTACGTCATCAGAAATCAGCTTCAGAGAGACTATGGCCTGCTGGATTTGAGAACAAATTTCAGATCATCCACTTCATGTAGTAATTCTGAAATTATTTCAGTGCTGCCAGTGAAGGACATAAATATTAGGGTAATTTGACCTATTAGCTTAGTTAAGTAAAATATGAATGTATAATTTTTATGAGTCTGGCCAAAGTATATGAAAGAGAATTGTTGTTATAAGTAACACCAGTAATCGTAGTTTCAGACCATGAACTCCTTCTGATGACTATTATTGCTGATATCAATTTATCCTCATCAGTGCAGACAATACAGGCCATGAACCCCCTGACATTTTGTGTCAAAAGAGCTTTAAGGTGCATGTGTCTTAAAAAAAAATCCCTTGTATGCATGGAGCTACTCAGAAGTGTACATCTAATTTCTTTTTTACATTGTGTAATCACAGAGTATTTTGTATAGACTGGGAAAGAGCAGATCTATTTTCTCAATTCACCACTTTTTAGTGAAGATATTTAAATTTTTATGTTCCTTTCTACTACTGCAATGGGTCCCTTAATGTAGATAAAAATGAGGCCAAAAAACTTTGTGAATAAATACTTCTAGACATTTTGAACTACATATTTACTCCCACCACATGTCTGTCTTTTTATCATATACTTCAGTCCCTCTCTCTTTTGGAAGCAAATGTGAGTAGTGTCTTGTGATAAAGTATAAGTGATGTCAAAGGACATTTTCTGAAATATCTATATACCTGTGATTGGTTATGTTTGTGTAAAGCTGTTGCTCGTGTGTCTTTCTATTTGATCTGTCCTGTCAGTTGTATTCCTTACAGCTAAAAGGTCCTTTTAGAAACACCACTGAAAATTTAAAAATATTACAGGATGGTTAGAGTTGGAAGGGACCTTAAAGATCATTGAGTATTTGCTGATCTTAGCAGACCTATAATTAGAGACTTTCATTCTGTTTGTCTACAAAAGAAAAATAATATGTATCTTGACCTCTGAAGTTCTTTGTCAGTGGTTACTCAAAAATAGTCTTTCCTCTAGTTATAGGATACATTTCAAGTACTACATGAGTGCCTTGCAAAATCAATGCAGGTGCTAAAACCCACTGAATGTGACAGAGAATCTCTGAATTCCTAACCTTAACAAGAGATCTTCCTTTGTCGCAAAGGAATTGGGTTTTGGCAGAGAGATTTGTTTATTGCAGTGGGACTTACACAATAAGGCTGCATCTAGGCTGATGAAGCCAGGGAACATTCCTGGACGCTGGCAGTTGATCCTCTGTGCTTTTGAATACTTAACACGTTGCGCAGTCTTAGCTTCTGCCAATTATTGCTCTCCCAGTTTCCAAGCGTGGTTCAAGAGTTTAGCATGGCCAAGGGCCTGTTCCCAACAGGTGATTTGGCAAAAGCACCCAGTATGGAAAGATTAAATAGCTTCAGACTCTTACCTGACAGCTTGCCTCAGTTTTATAAAGCGATCTGGGCACATCTGGTTTACTGGTATATATGTCACTATAGTAGCAGAGCTAGGAAAGCAGGAGGCACAGAGTCTTATTCTTCTGCTGCGGCTGATAACTGTAGCTGAGTCTTGAATTAGAGCCACTAGTTTTGCTGTGACACAGCTCATTCTAGAAGTCTCAGACAAAATATGAGGACTTAAGGATTGTTGTGAATTTCAAGCCACATCATACATAGCAGGCTCAGCACTTCTCAAACATCTTAAGCCTCCTGAACCCATACTGTACCAGAAAACTAAAGTTACCATTATGTGTGTTTTGCAAGAAGCAAGGTGGTATGCTCTGTATGTATAGGTTATGTTTACAGAGTACACAATAAAATTATGTATCTTCACAGGTCTCAATGCATGTTTGCTGTGCACCAATTTTCTTGTATTTCTGTTCAGATAGGCTTATGAATGCTTGTGCTCGCTGATAAAAAATGAATTCCTCCAGAACTTTTTACATTTCTCCTCACTACAGTTTTTTTTTCTGAAACCTTTGCATTTTCAGACTTGAATAATTCATAATTTTGTCATTGTCTATATAATTCTTGTACAGTGTGCACAGTTAATGTCCCCAGACTAACCCTTGCTAGGGAAGTGTCTTCAGTCTATGAGGCTGATTTTTTTTTCTTTCATAAATTTGTTCAGGGCCTGTACATTTGTTTATGCAGTTTGTGTGACAAAATTAGATAAAATAGGTGACAAAATTTACTTTGCCAATTACCTGCCTTGAAACTGGATTTGAAGCATAGAAACTATTCTTACAGACACAGACTGCAGCTGCAAAAATATAGGCCAAACTTTTTGTTGATCTTCCCACTTTAAATCTCATTCTGCCATTCTTTTCTTCAGATGTTGAGATTCTTTCTGAAATACTCATATTTGTCGTTCAGCACCACCAAAACCATTAATTAGGAAAACATCTGGGAAAAGAAAAAAGTTATTTGTTTACCATCATGCATCATCATCATCTGTGGGCTTCATTTTGACATAAAATTTGGTTAACATGTTACCGTAGACCTTGCAAAATTTTAGAGAAAAAATTAGTATCTGAGATACCCAGTAGGTTTCAGGGTATTACAGGCATGCTTAGGGACCATAATGCCCTGAAGAAGCATCCAGGATATAGGGGAGTGGCCTGCTGGTTGAAACTAGGCTTCGCATTCCAGAAGACATACAAACTAAACTGTATATTCTAATATCCAACCTGCAGATGTTGGATACTCCTCAAACATGAAAGCATACAGAAACAAGCAATTATTAAATAGATGCATGCCTCTTACTAGAATGTGTTGTAACCTGAAAGAAGACACTGAAACAACACACCCTTGTGCTGATTTTTTGCCTGTCTCCTGTGTAGAATCTGCTACTTGTATTTCTATAGTGTTGGAGCTTGTCAGCATATTAAGAGCAAGAAAACTCACATGCTTTTAAATTCCAGTATATATTATGGCTATAGGGGAAAAGGTCTATGAAATTTCTTTCTAGTTACAAAGAATTTAGGTAAGCAAAATAGTTAGATAGCTCAGTGATACTAATTTGGTGTCTTTGACATAACCAGTCATCGATGAATTTTTAAGTTGTGATTGGCAAGAAGGTTCTAGACTTATCCAGGAAATACCTTTGTACTTTTTCATACCACTGTGTAATCCTTGTCATTGCTGAATTTACTGCCTTTTCTGTAAACAAATCCAGGTGACATGGATCCTGAAGTCCATAATTAAAGCTGAGTAAGAGTCAGAAAGGAGGAAACGGCCTAAAATTGCTGTCACTGAAGTAATGACAAGATTCTTAACTTCGGTAGAAAGCATGGTTGGAGAAAAGGGTTGATTTGTCAGAGCTTGTCTTGGGCAGGCAGTACTCAGAGGGCACTGTTGTGGTATTGCTTGGTTGTTTTGCTGTCATCAGTATACGTATTAAATCAAATTCCTTAATAGTAGTATCACTTTTAGTACACTCGTTCTTAAATGACAAGGAAAGATTTTAGAGAGTAAAAAAAAGAACATATAAACACAAATAGAAAATATCTCTGTTACATTTGCCAGATTACTTTATTTATGTCTACAGATGAAACTAGGTTCCAGAAAAGAGACACTGAATCAGACATTATTACTTATATTCCAGCTGCCAAGGAAAAATGTTGTCAGTAGACTTTAGTAATATTTGGACCAAAAATACACAGTTGTGCAGCTTTCAGCATTTTGTACAATGTAGAGTGCATCTTCTCTCACAGGTCCTCTGTTTCTGGAACAGTGTCGGAATCTGAAGGCTGAATGAACACTACAGGAATATTCTCAGATGTCCATCCTTTAGGAGTCCTGTTGAAGGATCTTCTGGTAGCAAGAGGGTTTGCAAGGATCATGAATCTGGGATCATTTAGCATCAGTAGATTATAATCTGGCACCTTGAATTTAACCAGCTTTGATGCTCTCTCAAAACCACCAAAGGGAGTGGCAACTCTGTAGATATTGGAGAAATAAAAGTAAAATGTGATTTTAAAAAATACCTGTTTTCTTTTCCTCCCAGGAGCTGAAAAGAGCAGACACTATTTTAATAATATAGATTTGTACAATTTCTTGTTTACATTTTCAAGCTTTTGGGAAAAGTATTCTTACTGTTTTTTTGACAAGTTCTCATTAAGATCTGATTTATTTTCCCCTAGATAAAGCCTTCAGAATTCTTCAAAATTCAGCTAAATGGAAATGCTGAGGAAAAAAGATACTGCAAGAAAACCTTGGTGAGTCACAGTTACTATACTTACTTTGTTGTTAAGTTGATAGGCCTGCAAACACCATTCAACGCATTCTCTCTAGCAGGTGATTAGTTCGGGAAATTCTCACCCCATTTTCTCCTATCCCCCGTTGTTCCTCCCACTACACTGTATTTCAGCACCATATTGTTGTACCAGTTAGAATGTATGTGGGTTGTGCTATGAACTTGGGTCACTTATGTGATCTGGGTTAAAAACCTTTCAGCAATCTAGTTTATATCATTATGCTCAAAAAATTGTAGCAATACAAATGAGGAGGCAGTAAAGCCTCATGTGAAGCAGAAAGGAACAGCCAAAGACAACAGCCTCTAGAAATAAGGGGAATGAGTGAGGACTTCTTACACCGGCTTTGTTTCTGAAGAAAATATTTATGTAACTAAACCTTAAAGCACTGGCTAAAATTGACCCCTAGTCTTAAGCCAGTATTTCTCATGTTATTTAAATGTAAGTGTTCTCTCAGGCGATAAACCCGAGAAACTAAAAGATAAGAAAAACTAAGCAGGAACTGACTGTTACATACATTTGCAAATACTATTAAACAACAGTATTTGTACTGTTGTATATCCCATGATTCTTCTATATTTGCAGGTTTCTATGCTGAAAAAAAACCATCCCGAGTTTTTGTGTCACCTTCCCCAGTCTCCTTTGTATAAGCAAATGCAACCAACAGACTATTGTATGTGTTCTGCATTCTGATCAGTTGCACAACTTCGCTGGAATATATTCTAGCCAGTTAAAAGTGTCAGATTTTTAAGATATACACAAGCACCTGATTGCTGCAAAGCTAGATCCATAGTGGCACGTGAAAATTAATTATTGTTGCAACAGAATTTCACCGGCCTCCATAGGTGGTGTGTGTTTGATACTAAGCAACGGATTGTTGGTATGTATTTCCTGTGGCTCCAGGTACAGTATCAGAAGGCCAGAGAAATTAATGCTAACAGAAATGAAAAGAGATGATTTGAAGATCTGGCTAGAATTTTCAGCAAGATAACTATAGATGAAACAAAACCTAGGGAGAATTAAGTATTAAAAAAAGATTAAATCAGCCAAATGAATTAATGAAGAGGGAATGGTGTTAACTCCAAAGGTCAGTAAGATTTAAAAAATCATGAAGGTTCTGGGCACACATACTTACTGAGAGAAGAGCACTGCTTTGGATTAAGCTCTAAAACTGTTTCTTAGATGAAGATAAGATTTTGCAGCAGAAGCAGCCAGTCCAGGCATTGAATTCTCTTGAGGTCAAAGGAAATTCTTTATGCAAAGTGCCTGTGGTATCAAGCTTTTCTTGTGAAACTGTCTTCTAGGTCACAGTGTCAATTTGGATACCGTATGATACTGATTAAAAATAATTGCTTGGTAATTGGCACAGAGTGAATGTAGTGATCTAGATCTTACAGGATAATAAAGATTATTTTAATTGCTGCTCTAATTAAGATACACATTCTCACATTGTTGTAATATTTAATTCTCATCAATATGTAAATTAAGGGGATAATCAATACGAACAGAACAATAATAGCTATATAAAATACAAAACAATTCTATAGTGTAGAGCTTCCTTTTTGTAGTATTTTTGGGTTTTAAATACATCATGTTTCTGAAGGTAACAGAAGGACATTTTATGGAAATTCAAATATCTTTGTGGGTAGAAAAACCTTCTTGTAGTTCCTGGCCTAAAGTCTGGCTTCAGAGAATTAAGCATTCCTGCATGCTAGGCAGAAGCACATGATGGTCAACATAAAAGAGAGTACAGTAGTTGGGTAATAGATGTTAATTTTCCTTTACAGCACCAGGATATTTTTGTGACTAATGACTTGTCTAGCAACGTGGTGTTGTAATGACCTGTGTTGTCTGCACATCAACTGTACCACTTGAGCTCTGATTCATTGTATGGAAGCCTGAAAATCATGTGTAAAAAATTCCAGTAGTCATTGCTCATAATAAGGGTGGAAATGCTGATTCAGAGCCGTAGGAAGTGGCTACAGGAAGTGTAAGAGATTGTTTAATATTCACTTTGCATATTCCTAAAAAGTAGGTGCATGCTTTAACAATAGCAGGTATAACCATCTTCCATGTTTATTTTTAGTTGTTGTTTTAGCAGGGCCTTTTTTTTTTTTTTTAAACCTGCAGTCTTTCTTATTGAACGTTATATTGTCTCAATATAGGAGAGTAGTTGTAGTTGGTTATTTGGGGAAAGTCTGAAGAAATGTTTCAACTGTATTGGATTAGCACCTTCAATTACATAAGTACAAAAAAAAAAAAGTGAGTTCTGCATTTTAAAATGGGTCTGTCATTCTTAGAACATTCTGCTTCTTGTAAATTCTGTGCAAAAAGGAAATATAGGAGCAAAGAACCTGACCCTGCAAAATGCTCAGATCTTCATTGTAGCTTAGTGCAAGAGGTAATGCCAATTTTATTAGAGGTACTCAGGTGCTAAGGACCTGGTCACTCAGCTTTCACTAATCTCACATCACTTCAAGTTAGCACCCAAAGTTCCTTTGAGGCTCTGGATCTCAGCAATTTTACAATAGAATTCAGAATCCATTAATCAACAAAATCAGAGCCCAGTCCAGATGGACTGGATTCCTGTACTGTTTTTGAAACAGTAGTCTTTGGGAATTGAGAAAGCTGAGCAAGAGTGTATCTGGTAGGAGAGGCAGAACCAGTCAGACTTGCTTGTCTTATGTGAGTAAGATGTACTGCTTTGTATGTTACTCATAATCTTGCCTTTGACATTTTATCCAGTTCCAAGAAAGCAGATGGAATAAAGGTACTAATTTAACTAATATTACAAACTCCTCAACCAATGTAGATTTATGCTGTCTTTGCCACAGATGGTTACTGGATGCTTCCACACTGGTAAAGGAGGCAAGAAAATTTTTCACCAGTAAATACTTCTTCAGTCCTAATAGGAATTATCTCCAAGAGAAATCAGATGGGATGGCTCTGTTCTGCAGCGTTTCTCTGGTAGTACAGGCTCATTTTCATCCAAGAGGAGGAAGAGTAGCCTGGTCTGAACAGCCTATTCAGAGATCCTCAGAAATAAATTTCTCTGATCATGCGTTTTGTCTAGAGCCATGTGCTGTTAAAGCATTACTGGCTGTCTTACCAAGAGCTCTACCTCAGAATTTAAATGAGCTTGATGCTGGCTGCCACCTCTTCTTCCTTCATTGACCTGCCAGCATTCAAGACCCCTGCGGTATAAAATGCATACTAGACCCCAGCTAATATGCCTATGAATTCTTTAGTTCTGATTCTGCTAGTGCTCTAAAAATTACAAAAATTGCACTGCTACAGAGCCCAGAGTTGTCTCTTCAGTGCTGGTAGTGAAAAAAAAAAATAATTTTGAATTCTTTTTAGTGCTGAATATAGTTGTAAGCTGTGCATGTGTACGTCTGTTCCAACACATAGACATCCCTAGCTGCTAAAGTAGTGCTGGTTTTACAGTTTGTTGTGTAACAAGGAAACTTGAAAGTGGCCTATAAAGTCTGAGTGCCATTTTAACAGATACTACTGAATGAACCAGGAAGGATCTCAGGCCCATTTCCTATGGGAGTCCTTTGCATCACACTTAATGTTAACCACACCCCCTCCTGAGTAATGGTGACTGTACCAGTGTTTTGCAGGAGAACAAACTTAATGGCACTTTACTGAATGATGAAACATGATAGCCTGGCTGATACCCTCACCGCTAACCATATCATGCCATTATATTGCACTTTAATTGTTTAATACAGTATCATTTGCTTTCTCTCTGAGACAGCAATTAACGAAGTCAAGGATACAGTGGCCTAGATGCACAGAATGACTTAGTGGGATCCATAGAAGTCCAAAGAGGTATCTCACCTTATGTGCAAAACTGGTAGGCTACTAAATTCCTGAGATGCCTAATACAAATGCTCAGATGTGCTTTTATCTTAGCTATACTGGCAGCTGCACCTAGCTTACACCAAAGCTCATCTTGCATTCCCTAATTCATAATCTATTGCTTGAACTTCCATGCTTGAAAATACAGATAATATACCACTGCAGCAGGCTTTGAGCAAAATGGCACATCAAGGCACACTCACTCAAAATCCATAGCTGTTAGTGTTGAACCTCTGCATCAAATAATAGTATGCCTATGACTAGAGCTGTTCTGTAAGAGATTTGATTGCTCTTAGTCAGAGAGTATCCCTTTGTAAAGTGGACCTCACTGCTCACATACAGTATTCCAGCAAAAATATTACCCAAAGATAAAAACTTACTTGAATTGGGCAGAGTAGGACTCTAGACATAGAGTAGGCCTAGACACAAACCACACAACTAATAGCAGAGAAATGTTGAACCTGTTTTCTGCTCCTGAATCTGCTTGCTTAATTTACTGTAAGTAGTAATTAAAAAGGTGCATTGAAAGATCGGGGAACTCAAATGTAGGACCAAGTTTCTCTTTCCCCAAGTGAGTTTCTTAATTACTTAGCTAGAGAAAGATGTTTACTTCCTCTAGTACAAAGATATTTATTATTTTCTGCACAGATCTTAAAAAGGGAAGTGGAGGGTGTTCCCACCTCTTCCGTGGAAGAACCTGAAACCATGATGTTACACCTCTTGACATTCTTGTAGAAATAAATCCAGGCTGGCCACATTCTAGGCAATTGGTCTTTCCAAAGAAATGAACCATATTGTCTATGCAAATTTAAAAAGAGTATTTATGACCCCTGATCTGGTTTTGGAAAGGAGGACCTTAATCCAGCTCTGATCTGAAGATAGACAAACAGAATTAGTTGCTGATAGCTTTAGCAAAGAGAAAATTAAGTCACATTTAGCTTCTCTGTAATGTTTTCTGTTGGGTAACTTGGCATGCAGTATGCCGGTTGTTTTGAATTTCATAATCAGACACCCTACTCTCCTGTGCATTTTTAGGGGTATAGACACCTAAGTCATGGCTGTAAAATCTTCTCCAAGAGGCTATTATCTTGAATTTCAATTTCATAAAACCTCAGTTTCTTTTTTGATCTGTGCCTTCTTGCTAGAAAACATAAATCTGAGTGTACTATATGTAACAGCTTTCCTAGGTCCACTAGGCATCCTTTCATTTTCTTCTGGATGTGGATTTTTTTCCATGAGAAGGAGAGTTATGGTGGATTATATTTGTATGCCTTATGTTTTCAATTTAATAATTTCACAATCTAGATCCAGATTTATGTGCCAAATTTTAGGGTTTTATGGCAGTTACTGGGGAGAATATTGACCTTTCCCTTATATGAATGCAAATGTGTTCAAGAAATTTGGACCATGGTAAGCCACAGTTTTGCCATGTCACACAGGAAAAAAAACCCATAGAAAGAAATCCAAACAGTGTTGTAAAGAGGACAACTAACAGAGTATGGGACCACAGGGCAGCTAAAAATCCACAAAGAAGCCATCCAATACCATCTCAAGACACATATCCCTATTAATGGGGCCTCTGTGCCCTGTCGATCCTGTCTTCCACAATGACAACTGGCATGCTGGAATGAGAATCTCTCTTGTGAAACAGAGAACTGATTCTGTCTTTGTTCTGTGTATGTATCTGTGGTGTTTTTTTGTTGTTTGGAATAGAGTGTTTTTTCAATTACAATAACCATAGTACATAAACTGTGCTGTTACTGTTCCAGTGTTAGCAGCTGTGGCACATCTCTCTGACTCTATCTGCTATTTTGTCTGCTGAGAAAAGTATGCCACACAGACTTAATTATTAACATTATGTATAATAGGACTGTTAGGAAATCAAAATTAGTGTAGTGTCTGCAGTGCCAGTTTTGATGTTGAATTGTGTAATTTTTTTTAGCCCTTGCGCTCATAGTTGAGGCCTTCTTCAACGCCAGGAACACAAGTGATGTTTGTGATGTTCTTTTCTAAGTTTATATTGCCATGAGCTATTTTCTTTTTCAATAGATTGCTGTCTTGAGTTTTGAGGAAGGGTTTTGGTTTGGCTCAGCTGTGTGGAACTCAGCAGGGGTTATTTAGAGAAAAATTGTCCATAACTTCGGTAAACAAAGATAATGTGAATGGTGTGAATGAAAGCAAAAGACATAAGTAAGAATGTGTTTTAAAACTTTTGAAATAGTTTGAAAGCCAATATTGTCCATATATTTAGAAGTTCTACCGACAGCCTTAGTATTCTACTTACTATATAAATAACTTCACTCTTAGATCCCATTCTAATTGAAATGTTTTGAAGTCTGCTTGTAATATTTATTAATTTCTTACTGAAGGTTGTCGAAAATATAAAAAAATTAAAATGCAATAAAATGTGCAATCTGCTATCTATTTGGTGTGAGGAATTGGTTGAAGCATAAATTTTATTGCCTAAGAAACAAGCCATGTGAATTGTATTAAGAAGAGTGGTTTGCATTATACAGCTTACAAACAAACTTTTGACTGAGAGTCTCCCTGGTAAATCTTGAGATTCTGTACCTACTGAAATCAACGACAGAAATACTGAAAGGAGTTTGAAGCATTGCTGTGACCTATGTTTGCGTTTGAGTACACTGGATTCTGATACATTCTTTCTGTCTTTCAGTGTTTTCAGCGATTGATCTTGCTTTCCTGGTGCTACAAATTTAATCTGGGGTCCATACCTGGGAGAGAGACTAGTTTCCTGCTTCGTGCTTGTGTTTGGCACTTGTAATCTGTGTTCACCTTCGTGTTTATGCATATACCAGCTAACGCAGGTAGCGAGGTATTTTACAGCTGGTAAAACTGTTTCATTTCATAGTATTTTTTCTCTGCACTGGAAAATTCAATGTCCACTCAGAATTACCTGTTAAAGCTCCTGTAGTCGGGCAGTTCTGGCTTTGCTTCAGGTTTAAAAAGTTTAGGATATAAGGCTTCCAGCAGCTCTGGATCATCCCTAATGGCTTCTATCCAGGGAGACTGATAATACTTTGGTACAGAAGTAGTGTTGAACTTCTCAGGAGGAATTTCTTTCAGTGGTCCAGAATATCCTGGAAGGCAGTTAAAGCAAAATCGTTGTAACAGTACTTTGCCTTTTCTGCTTCCTTACCACCATCCTATGGAACTAGGCAGTAACATACCATCATTTTACAATTAGGTAAAATGAACAATTGGATCAAGTCAGTTGGCCAGAGTGACACAGAAACAGAAAGGTGGCAAGGGGAGTTTGTAGCCTTTTGAATAACTGCTGCAATGTATTCCACCCTCTTTTGAAGCTAGGATTATTTTAGTTTTATATATATTTGTTTCTGTCTTTATAAGATGGGCTGAATTAACAAAATTATTTTAAAAACTGACTTTTGGTTAAAACTAAGATAATTCAACAATTCACTATATCTTTAACTTAATGCTGTTTCCTTCTATAAACTTGGTAAAACCCTGTGGTTTTAGATCTACTCCTTTTGCCAGACTTTTTTTTTTTGTTTAAAGAAAAGCTTGAAGATTTCTACCATGTCTTAGCAATGGAAATTACCTCTGTTTGCATTGTATTTGACCAGTTGATGCACAGAGTCTTAACAGTCACTAACAGAGTAGTATTGACCTAGTTTACATAGACTGGAAAAGGTCTGCACGAAACATGCATTGAGTAATTCTGAACAAAGAATGAATTTGTAAAAACCACAGTCAGCTCATGGATAATTCATAAACAGGAAGAAGGGTTATATCACTGAATAAAATAATTAAAACAAATTAGCCTTCTCTAGTTTTTAAAGAATACAAAATAATGCTGCCTTGTAGCTCACTGCTTTAAATAAAGGCAACAGTACCCTCACAGTTAAGCACTTAAAAAAGAACAGTTTATGTAGCCAGAGGCAAATTCTTTTTAAAGTTACTCCTCTGTAGAAGTTTCTAGCAAAACTTGCAGTGACTTCCAATTTATGTTTGTGGGTAATTAAACCACAATGGATAACTTTCACACGGTTGAGCAGAGTGTTACATGTTGGGAATAAATGTTTAGCAAAGAAAAATCACTACATTACTCTGGTTTTAAATCTGAGAATCTGTTTCTCAGTGTTAGTAAGACCAGCAAATATAGGAGCAGTTTCTCTTGATAATAATTTATGTTTTCAGTTTCAGGAGAAGTAATACAAAAGGCATAAAAAATCTTTAAAAATGAACATAAGCAACTTAAGAGCACCACTTTGCATGTTTGTGGGAGATTGATTAGTTATCTGACTCAAATTTATCAATTTCTAATAGTAAGTCCATTAAGAAAATATTTGTTGCTATAGTGTTTTATAAAAAGGTTCTTTCTCTGCTGTGAAACGTGAACGAAATATATTTGATGTCTGTAAACTCATGTATTACCTGGGGCGATGTTGTCAGGATGTGGTGGGCTCCGGGGATCAGGTGTGTTAGGAGGTGTCATTGGAGCATGCTGAGGAATTCCTTCCACAGTGAGGCCGTCCATTCTAACACTCTGTATGGGCTCCCCGCGCTGCATTCGGATACAAATCAATATCATTGACAGCATACCTCTGTGATTCTCTCTTCAGGGTTGGAGTGATACTCCAGTTTGCAGCCCAGATCTGAGACCCAGGGTATAATGCCCGAAGGCAAACTGCCCTGCTGTTTGGTATCCTGTTTGCTAGATGGCACTCCAGGGGATTTTCTGGCTGTTAGCCAGAAGATGAAACAGTTTCACAACTCTCTTGCATTGGCTATCTAAGCAAAAATGAATATTTTTTCAGTGCTGAGAATGATATCCAAGCACGATTTTAGATGTCTGTATTATAGGCATGTGAATGCTTTATTGAAAGTATTGGAGGTGTCGTGAGCTAAATCAACAAACTTCCTGAAGGTTCATAACCGTCCAGCTGAGTTGTCTAAGCTTTTCTTAAATTTGGGTTATTTAAATATTGATATGCAGTTCTATGCAGAGAGTTCATCCCATCTACTGCTTACAGCAATCGCCAAAAAATCTACGTGTGCATGTGGACTGTGTGATTCACAGCAAAGAGTAGTCTGGTCACTTTGGGAGGGAACTCATGTCCCATGATCATTAGACACTGGAAGCTGTTATGTGCAGAGTGCCCTTGCTATTGAAAAGTTCAAGAAATCTGGCAAGTTTGAGCCATTTGAGTTTCAAAGCACTGATTCTTCAAAGAGTCTCTTCCCATATTGGTTGAAAATTCACTGCATTGGTTGAATTGCTTTTGTTTGGGATTTTCTTTTCCTTTATTTGTAATAGAAATAACAGCTTCAGTGCAGGTCACTTTCTGGAGATTCATGATATGCTGTTATTTTCCACCCTCCTATGGGGTCATCGGTTCTAAGGAAACATCCAAAGGCTTAATCATTGTTGCATAAATATAGAATTAGAGTCTCATAAGAAGTCAGAATCTTATTTTAGCTATGACACATAGGCTAAAAGCAATTTAAATGGAGACTGGTTTAGAGTAAGAGTTTCTTAAAGCAGGAAAGCAAACAAATAATACTTGTTTAAACATAAAACAAAAAAAAAAGATCAAAGCAGAATGTTTTCTAGCCATGATGAGGTCAACACTAGTGGTGTCTAAATAGGCATTTGAAGGAAGGGAACAGACACAAAAGAGGTATCATTTTTTCACATGTCAGAATGTCAGACTGACTGTACAGCGTGTGTACTTGATATGTTTTTGTGGGAAGAAATAGACTAGGGGGGAACTGATCTGTCAGACCTTGTAGCAAAAGCATGGAACTGAATACAGAAATTTTGACAAAATGGTGGTGTGCTCAAAATACTCAATAGAGGGAAAAATTGGGGGGACTATTCATAGATGAGCTTCTAAATTATAGAGATCAAATAATAGTTTTGGGTGTTAACAGATTCTTTATATGGGATTTTTGTGCAGATTTATTTATAAAAGGCAAATTTATCAAAACTCAAATATGATCCCAATTTTATATTTTCTGATTGATTTAAAAGTGCATGTGTATTTTCTTTAGTAAAAGTAAACATAATGTGAGCCCTTGGGTGCTTTGCTATTCTGATTAATAAATTGTTTCCTATTTGAACTGGTACAAACTTTAAATTGTATCATAACGATACATTACGTGTAGTTACTATTTTTCTTATTCCAAGAGAAGATTAAGGAAGAACTGAGTCAAAGCCTTTGTATGGACTGTGTAGGGGTTAGATAGGGTGGTAGTACCACTGATACAACGATTAGTTGTATAAGCTTTGGTGAAAGAGAAGTATTTCTTCAGTTAATTAATGATAATTAGCTTTTGTAACACGTATTTCTTTCCATCTTCAAAGCAGCTTAAAAATATTGGGACAAAATCTAATTCTCTAGTTGTATACCTTTGTATCTAAAATCAACAAGGGTGCATACATGTAACTGAGAAGAGGAATTTAGTACAATACTGGAATTAGAGGAGCTGCTTGTGTGCTGTATTAGATTGGGCACAGAGTATTCATGTTCGAATAATTAGACCTTGCAGCACATCAGAGAGTTAAGTAAGATTTAGCAACGTTGTTGTCCAGAGAGTAAACAAAAGGCTGAAGTATTTTGCAAAGACCACAGCCGACACAAACTCCAGATGCATTTAGTTCCTGCCATGAGGACTCCCAGGGTATCGTTAATGCTTTACTCAAAGAATAATTGACTTTCTGTAACAAACTCCATCCTTTTTCTCTGTGTTGAGACAGACAGGTCAGAAGTGTATTAGTGCCAGTTGTGAGAGTTGTTTTGCTGCCTGGGAGCCACATTGAGAGCACCAACATATTTTAGTGAAAAAACTTAGTGGTTGCATGAAACAGACTCTTATTTCTTCCAGCCTTTTGAATATCATTAACTAGTCAGTGTTCACATTGACTAGTTTATTTGCAGTAGTCAACAAGCCAATTATTGCAGGATAACGACTTTGATCTCTAGTAGTAGATCTTAAGTATCAAGACTTTTAGATTTTTTTATTTGTCTGTAGGAGATCAATAAAATACAAATGGCTTACTTCATGTTAACCTTATTCTAGTACAGGGTTTTGCTTTGATTCTTCTTGACACTACAAATAAATCATGTACGATGTGTATCATGAGCACCAAGCGAACCAATGCTACTCTCACTGTGTTTCATTAATAAGTTATTACAAAATACTCACATTTCTTGGCTTGTTTGCTACATAATGATAGTTTTCATATGTGTATTTGTCAGATCTCCGTTGACGTCTCTTGAAGAGTCTTGCACCTCTGTTGCTGAGTGTCGATAGTTCCTCTACCATGATATCTCTTGGGGTGCTGACCTTTTTTCCAAGGTTTAAGCTGGGTGAGACTGCAATGCAACGGACAAATACATACCCCAGTTTTTCTTAAAAGCCTGATATTGCATACCCTATGCCTGAAATCCAACAACATGTTAATGCATACTTATCTAACGCATAATATATCTTCATATGGTGTTAGTGAAATTAACCATTCTCCCAAGATTTTGGAGCAGAGTATTAAACATCACAAACCTGTTTTTTTGAAGATGCTAAGCACCTCAAGCTCCAAATTCACTTCAGCTAAATGGCATTCTGCTGTTACCAAAATCAGGTCTGTAATGTCTTATACGACATCTTAGTAGCAAACTGGTCAAAACTGATTTCTGCTCAAACAAGGAACAAGATTCCATCTGGCCCCAGTGTTCCCACATCAAACCTTTAGTTACTGTAGTGTGTCTTGCATTGGAGAGATGAGCAGGTAATCCCTTTTAAACATAGCTACCGGTTTCTTATTGCTTATACACATTTAGATTTTCCAGTGTCCTGTGATATTCTGCTAGCTTTTGAAATCCAGGGCATGTTTTGTACTTTAAGAAAAGTTTGCAATAGAAAGTCTGTATTAAATAGTATTTTTTAACTATTTTTAAAGCATTCAAAACAAAGCTCAAGATATTGAAAATGAGAGCCTTAACAAAGAATTACAATGTGCTTCTTGGAATTGATATATTTAGAACATTTTCATTCTCTTGAAGAGGAAACAATTACAAGATGCAATATTATGTTATTCACTGCTTGGGAAAAATCCCTTCATTATCTTTAGTGATCTTCTGGGAGATTTGAAAATGAAGATGCATAAGCAGGGGAAGGGGAAGTCGTTAAGGACTGTGAATGGAGAACTCTGAATATCACAAACTGTGCTGGTCATCTTTGTGATAATGTTTTGGAAACTGGGATACTAAAGGCAGTGAGCAAGTTGTTGCTTAGTGACTGAACTCTCTCACCAGATGTCCTCAACCTATAGATAAAGCTTAAAGCAGAGTACAGGAACACAATTTTCTGCTAATTTATTTCTGCTTAGAAGGCTGTAGAATTTAACAAATATAACAATAATTGGACTGCGCAGTAAAAACAGATTTTTTAAGAAGATAATTCCTATTGCTACTTACTTTAATGTTTATCATTTTATTAGTTGAAATTGTTCTCAGTTGTCCATAAACTTCAGAAAGAAAAATAGGCAGATGCAGTGCATTTTGAGGATTATATCAATGGTCTAGTGTGTTTCTTTAATCCAGCTATTCAAAGTCATATTCTGTTATTTCTTTAATAACAAGACATTCTATTCTTCACATATTCTTATGGTCTACAGGATTAAAAATTCTGAACTTCGACATATATTTTAATGAGTTAAAATGAAATGAAAGCAAATTATATGTAAGACACTGTATCTTGCTTCTAGTCTCAGCGTACAGGAAGCCAAGTTTAAAGCTAACTTTACAAATCAGTTAGCTGCAGGAGGTACATAACGTCAAAGTTAATGTTGTGTATGCAGAGTTTCATTTTGAGTAAGTGGCATGTTCTACATAGCATATGTCTCCTAGTAACTTTATGTTGGAAAAACAGCATGATTTGCTGACATCTAGGAAAAATTAATTGAGACAGGTACATTAAATATTTAGCCAAAGCTGTATAGACAAGAGTTTTCCATACAGTAAATCAAACAAGTTTGTGGGCCCTGGAGTGCATCACTGGTGATCCACTTCTATTCATACTGTTTTTAACCGAATGTTTGCTGTAGATTTAACTAGAGGAAGAGCAAGCTAGCTGTATCATGAGCTGGAGCATGCACTTCTGCTTTAAAAATAGTATGCACAAAGAATCCTAACACCCTCCTGTTATTTAAGAGGCAGCTATAAAACAGACAGTTCTTAACATGGAAGAAAATGACTCGCCTTTCCTAATGTGGCCGTATCAGTCACAGATAGTGTTGGGGTTTTGGCTCTGTGGTTGAGATAAGTGCACTAGTTACTGGCCAGTGGCCTAAAATTTAGACCTGCAAGTGATATTTTGATTTTGTCATTTCTCAAGATTGCTGCAGGGGTATGGATTATTGGATGGTTTTATATTAGTGAGGAGTAAGAAATTTACCCCTCATTTTCATGTCAAATTAGCCACAGAGTGGGTAATATGTACATCCTCAGAGAGTGGGGTGCCAAGGTGATTGCAGATCACTGTCCAAACCACTCAGTATTCTACTGGGACACACTGGATGTTAACTATTTTGGGCCTTGCTATTCCCTTACACGTGTACTGTTCTTGTTAATGTTAACTGGAGGGCTCCAAGGTACTTTGTAATCCACAGTTGTGTACTATTGTGTATCCAGGCAGCATCCCAAAAACATAAGTGTGAAGTTCATTTGAATCTCTTGCCAACTAAAATCTAATCATCTGTCTAGTTTTATGATGTGTCTAGGGATTGTTCCAGTGTCAGTGCAGAAAAGGTGATGGAGAATGAGGAAAGGAGGACATTTAGAGGATGACAGAAAGAGAACATTAATGTCGTAAATGGACATTGTAAATTAATACTGGAAGTTTAATTCATAATTTAATCCTAATCTTAACCTTTTAGCTTCATTTTTTAATTTGTTCCTGCCAAGTCCTTCCTGTTCTGTACTTAAAATCATAACAGACTGTATTTAAATATGATTTATATAGTTCCTTCTGCATTCACCACCTAATCCTACTTTAATCCTCCAGTTTACAATCTTTTAAATACCTTAATCTGGATTATAAATTTTAATAATGAATATCAGATAGTATGCTTGTTGTAGTATCAAAAATAAGATTTTTTTAAACTATCACAAAAGATAGTTAATCATGTAGCTACTGAAGAATGCCTTTAAGAAACAGTATGGAACTGGACATGAGATTTAAGTGTAATGGAAGGCTAACCTGATGAACTCCAGGAGCTTCTTTAAGCCTATTTATTTACATACATGTTTAACTCTACCAAGTAGCCTTAGAAATGTTATGATTAGTCCAAGTCTGCCGATGAAAAAGCAAGGGGCTGGGAGGGTCCACCTCTGCACACTGATTTACTACTACGGTCTCTCTTTTGAGATCATATGACATATCGAACTTCTCCAAAACATAAAGTTACGCCCCACAAGCCAACAGGGGATGTGGACTATCGGTCATTACCAGTCTTGCCCAGAGATTTAGTCACTTAGAAACCATATTTTTCCTTATTTTTTCCAAGAATTGTTCAGGTTTCATCCAAAAGAACTAGCACATACTTTGTGTGATTACAGCTTTGGTTATCTTTTTGTTTCTTGGCTGGTTTCACTGAGCTTGTATGGTTATAAATTTCAGTCTTTCAGACTCTTCACATCCGTATAATGAAATTTCATATTTTTTTTTAACATCCAAGGAAGATGCAGAAGTAGAGTGTATGCTTAAAGAGTTACTATTGCCTTCAGTGGCCACATATCACAGCATGTCTTCTAGCTGTCATAGCTAAGTGCATGGATCTAAACTTGAGAGTAAATCTGATAATACATAAATAATACAAAGGACAGATTATGTGAGGCAAATGCCAAGCACAGATTATCCAATAACTCCAGTGATTTCAAAGACTGTATGGTGGATTTATTAGTATTGCTATGAATAGTAGCAGCATTTACCATGTGAAATGCCTGGTTCCAAGCAAACATATGAAAGACTTTTTTCCTCTGGACAGCTGATAGGCTGTTTCAGGCACATATAGTACTTGGGCTTACAATATCAAAGCAAAATGGAGTTGTAATGAAATTTGTAAGGGCGGACTAGCTTTCAGATTTAAGTGTGTATTGAGTGGGGAATGGAAAGAGGTATTTGCTTAGGAATAGAAATTATGGAAAAAAACATATGGAAATATTAGAAGGACTAGGACCAGGCACTGAAACTTGTAGCTTCTTTTTCTAAAAAGCTTGTTTCTTACCCTGCTCTTTTTGCGCTCACAATAGTCAGTGAGTGATTACAGAAACCATTCCCAAATTCTTCGGAGCAAAAGCCCACAAGAAAGATTTTCAATAGTGTATTTTAATGTTCAGTGTTTTATCCTCTGTGAGTGGTATGATATGCATAAATTCTAAATATTAATGGAGCTCCTTGTTTTTTTAGTGAGGTTTGTGAGTGCTTTTCACTTTTAAAACATTGATCTTTTACATAGGTGATAAAAAGGGCTTCATGGGGAGGATTGGAAGGATCTCCAAAAGCATCCCATACATACCTAATGAAATCCAAGCAGATTTGTATTCCCAACTGAGTTAATTGCTTCTTAAGATGTCACACAGAAGCATATTTTTAAGAACCTATTTAAGAAAATCAAACTGCCTTCGCATAAATATCTGCATTTTCATCAGTGCAACAGCAGAAAAGTAAAATTTCTTCATATAAGATTAATTGGTGGCTGTGCATTAGAAAGAATTGCCAAATGCTAGTAAAATTTGTTAGTTACAAAGATGTAAACATCTCTTTCAAAACTTTTATCATTCATATAATAAAGCAGGGTGATACAGAGCAAAAGAAAAGAGGATACAAATCAGCATGTTTCTTAGATAGCCTTTTAAAATGGAATGAAGTCATGTTATTAACCCCAAATAATATTCTGAAAGGCTATCCTAGCAGAATGTACATCAGCTGTTAGATTACTTCATTCCTCCACAGCAGTTGTTCATCTGAAAATAGCTTTCAAATGAAAAGAGGCAACTACAAAAGGATTAGTTACCATAGGCAGCATGATACTCCCACAAGATTATTTATGGCAAAACACCCAGAGACAAAGCTGTAAGAGAGTTAAACTCTATGATTAAAAAAAATGAATTAGGGAGGGCTAGAGGACATTGCATATACAGTAAGCTGGGTTCAGAGCTATACCATTTCTTTGTATTTCATCCATAATGGCTGATGCTTGTTGTTTCCTCTCTTTGACCATGGCAGAATGTGATAACATTGTGATTTTCTGATACGATTTTTCCTTGCTGAAAAAAAACAACACATTTTTACATTGTTGAGCCAGCTTGCACAATTCAGCCAACTTTATTTTCTAATAGTCTGTTTAGAATGGCTGAATCGTGAAGTTAGTTATTTCTGATCTGGAAATACTGCACTTTTAATTGTGCAAAATGCATTGGCAGCTCTTGTGTGCAGACAGATGCTAGGACATGTTCTGATGGATAGAAAATTTGAAGGAATGGACTTTGAGTTGGCTACGTAAATTTCGTAGCAAACTCTGCATCAGTGGCCTAGGCCTTTTCACATCTACACATTATATTAAAAGATGGAAATTCATAACTAATATTTTAATTACATCATGGTTTCTGATTTCAGAAATGTTACATTTTGACATTTCTTAATCTAATAAAGAATCTGAGGAACTAAATGAGATGCTTTGGCATCTTTAAAGAAAGTGCATTTCTGACAAAGTAAAAAAAATAAACATCTTTTTAGTTGCACAGTCAAGAGGTTACATGTCGTTTATACCAACAGCTTGTAGGACAGACAATGTCAAAATATTTCAGGAAACAATACACTTACCCTGGTGTTTTGTTGTGCAGATAAAAGCGATCTCAACTCTAGTTGAAGCCTCAGGAGTTAGTTACGTATGGGGATGACCTGCCTGGTCCAGGATGGTTTCTACCCCTGTGCTTGGATCTTCATGGTACCTAGTGCCGAGACAAACTGGGGGCTGATCCTCTTCGAAGGGATTGGCATCCAGCTGACATCAACTAGTTATATATAGAATCAAACACTCCAACCACTCATATCTTCCTGGCGAAAGAAGAGAACAGAAAAGATTCAACTGCACCGACAACAGAGTTTATAGACCTTTCAGAGCTTATTGGAAGATTTAATGGAATGCTCTCCTCATACTCATACACATCATCTCCTCATCAGCTCTGAGAATAATAATCTCTGTGTTATAACTAGGAAAGAGACATTTAAAAATAAGGTGTTAAATATATGGATGGGCAAGACTATATGAGATGAGAATGGCACAGGCTAATCCTTTAGTGAAAGATGAAACCATGCCTCAATAGTAGCTGATGGCTAAAGTCAGTGGCAGATGGCTGATACACAAAGTCTGTTCTGAAAAAGAAAAGAAAATTTTCAATATTGTATGTGGCAGGAAGTAATTGCTCAACAAGTACACAAGATCTCTTAATTTTCTTTATGCGTTAGGAACAGAAACCTATAGTAATTTGAAACTGAGTAATATTCAACATCGCAGGGTACTGTTGCATCAGTTTATCAAAGAAATGTGTGATACGTAGAGCACAGATGTTCCATGACAGCAACCTGACTGACTTTGGACAGAAAGAAACAGAGGCAGAAGGAAATACTCCCCCCTTATCCTCCTGCCTGAATGCATCTAGCTGAATTATGGGGCAGTAAAAGCAAGATGAATTTTTTTGTATTTCTGATTCGGATTTGGGAAGATTATAGGAAGGTGGGGGGGTTTTGTGGAAAATTGTGGTCTTATTTGGCTTGGAGGGTTGATCAGAAAATTGCTTGGATCCTGATATGGCAGGAGAAAGGAATTCTGACTGTAAATGTAAAGTAATAAAATACAGCAACACAGTGTACACAACTTTTCAAGCAAATTCTCAGAGATAAAATGGATGTCTGATATAATGCCCTAAAAGTCTGCTTGTCCAACCAAAAAATTACTTCATTTTTTCCCTCTAGCTTTCTATTCCTAGGCCTAGCTTTGTGAAACATTTTGCTGAGATCCTAGATGTCTCTGCCCCAAAGAGATCTTCCTTTTAATCTTCACTGTCAGAATTTACCTGCTGCCTTTACTCCTTAGTAATTCTTTTCTGTTTTTTTGTGCTTGGATCAGCCACTTTTAACTACCGGTAAGCACGGTCAAAGTCTTGGTTGAATCTTAACTGTTCAACTAAAGGGTAAGATTGTTCTTAGTGGTTCACCACCGACTTGTTAAGTGGGATTGCAGGAGAGTCTGTCGAGTGTTCATGCCTACTCAGTATTATTTTCATTAATAACTTAAGTAATGAAGTAGAGAATGTCAATTAAATGCCAACCTAGGAAAATTACAAGCAATCTGTATGGAAGGATTTAAATGTTAAATTAACTTGATGACCTGAAAATAAAATAATCAAATGCAATTCAGTAAAACTACATACAAATGAAATTATAAAGTGGGCATTCAACTGTTTGAGATGGAATTTATATTTAGCTCTTGAGAATGATAAGATTGCCATTCAAAGTTACACTGAAAAATTGTTGAAATAATTCAAAATCAGCAAAATTAAGAAATAAAATGTAAAGTAGTTGCATATAAGAAGGAAAAATCAATTGCAGGGAAAGAAACTAAGTAAAAATTGCCAAAAACGATATGGCAGAATATATACATATATACTGTACAATATATATTCAAGAGAAAGGAAATATTTTGAGGTTTGTGAACATAATATCAAAAGGAAGATAATATCTTTTTACTGAATCTGAGGAGCTGGAATATTTTGACCACCTTTCAGAAAGATATAAAGATATCAAGAACTGAATAAAATCCAGGCAAGACATACTAAGGAATATTACCTGCGAGGAAAGAGTGAAAGAATTCAGTTTGTTTGGTTTAGCAAAGAGAAGAAGTTGTTGAGTCATGATAGCAATCTCTTCATATGCAAAATAAGTCTGTAATCCAGACTCCAGTCTGTTCACAAAGTTTGGAATAAGAAGTAATCAGGTTATTTTGTATCAGAAGTATAGACAACATCCAAAGAAGAACTTTCTGTCTTGGAGGATAGCTGACATTGGACCAGAACACTTAGTGATGCGGGGGAAAGAATGTCCTTGGCAATTTTCAAAAGCAGGTGGTTTAGACGTACTCATCCCACTTCAGAGCATGGGTATGAAGCTGATTGCTTTAGATTGCACTTTCAGCCTTAATTTTTGTATGATTCACATGACAACAGATAACCCCCTATATAGGAGTAATCATTATTTAAGAATCCGACCAATTAACCCTTTAGATTAGTGGTTTGCTTTTTGCTTGAATTGACACTGGAATTAGTTTTTATTTTTGCAGGTTTATTTTCAGCACTTAGCAAATCCAGGAGCTCCTTTTTGGCCTTCAGAAAGGGACAGTGCTCACAAATTGCAGTTATATACGTATGTTTTGTTTGTGTTTAAGATTTTTACAAGCTTTCAAGTATGCATTAAAGACCCACTTCTGATTTTGTTTGCAGTATTTTAATATCTGGATAATGGAAATACCATAAGATTATCAGATGTCACATTTGGTGGCCCTGAGGAAAAAATGTAAACATAAACATTGAGAGGTTTGGAAGTTTTTTTAATTCAACTACGTATTTATGGTGTTTCTGTACGGATCCAAATGTTCATGGCAATATCTGCAACTCAGCAAAGTACTTCTGATTACAGTTTTAAAAATGTTGTTAGCACTTTTGCTTATTTTGAAACAATTTTCTATTTTGTGTATTATCACTTACTGCATTGATGATCTTCAACAGAAAGAATTACAGTTATGACATCATAACAAAATGAAAACTTGTATTTCAATGAGAAGTATTATTTAGCAAGTGGCAAACTAGGATGATTAAGTCAGCCTTGGGACAGGGACATTTGCCCATCTTATTCCTTTACATCTTTTTTATTTAACCAAGAAAGATTTTTCCTTTTGGTGTTGTCTTTTCCAATACCTTGTGGGATCTTTCCTACCACACTGCTTCCTCTGAATTGCATAATTGATGAGAGAGAAGGTCCAGGCTAGCAAGTGGAAAAAGCCTGAGCTACCTACAGTCACTTCTGTAACTCATTTCTCCCTCATTTTCTCTCCTTTTTTGTCCTTTTTCTTTTTTTTTTTTTCCCCCATCTTTTTCTCTTTTCAGTTCAACAAGCAAGAGAATGAGTTACTGTAGTTTTCTCTCAACCACAGCTTAAACTAGAGGCAATTTAAGTGCTGAGTAATGCCTCAGTTCTTTGCAAGTGCTTAAATTCATTCTGAGACTGTGACAGCTATATGTGCTTAATTTTATGCCATGAATTTAAATCAATAAACTCTTCAGGGTATTAAAGTTAATATACACGTAGTGTCTTATTCACAATATGACTGAAAGCAAGAGGTTCAGTGATTTACTGTTTGTAAAAAAGGGAGTTGTATATACTACACAATAATAAAGTCACTGCTCAATCAATGACTTAACTGATGTTTTTGTATTCTGTATCCATCTTAGCTTCTGACAGATATTTACAGGTATAATTGTTACTGTGAAATGCCTGACTGGAGCCAAAGAATGAATTAGGTAGTGGTAAAATGCCAACAGTTGTCATTATAGACATGGAGGTCGATAAAGTGTTGTGAAATGAAGGGGTGCAGGAGCTTCCTTTCTGAAGAAAAGTTCCACACTCTCCCAGTGCTTAATTTCAGTAGTAGTTGCAATGAAACCATATAATTTTTTTAAAGCAAACTAGGGGGTTTAAAACCCCCGCTACTCTGCCCTGGTGAGGCCACGTCTGGAGTACTGTGTCCAGTTCTGGGCTCCCCAGTTCGAGGACAGAGAACTACTGGAAAGAGTCCAGCAGAGGCCTACAAAGGTGGTCAAGAGAACGGAGCACCTCTCTTTATGAGGAAAGGCTGAGAGACCTGGATCTGTTTAGCCTGGAGAAGAGAAGACTGAGGGGGGCTCTTACAATGCTTCTAAATATCTAAATTTTGAGTGTCAAGAGAGTTGGGTCAAACTCTTCTCATTGGTACCAGGTGGCAGGACAAGGGGCAACGGATACAAGCTGGAACACAGGAAATTCCATCTCAACATGAGGAAGAACTTTCCTTTGAGTGTGACAGAGCACTGGAACAGGCTGTCCAGAGAGGTTGTGGAGTCACCTTCTCTGGAGGTATTCAAAACCCACCTGGATGCGTTCCTGTCCAACCTGCTCTAGGTGAACCTGCTTTGGCAGGGGTTGGACTAGATGATCTTTGAAGGTTCCTTCCAACCCCTACAATTATGTGATTCTGTGAAGTGGAGAATGTTGTAACCAGATTTACTCACAGTAGATTTCCATGTATGTATGGAACATGCTTAGTTTGTGCTAAAGTCAGATGATGTCTATGTAAGAAAGAAATTACTATAAGTAATGGCTGGCATTAGGAAAAAGCTTGTTCCATTTGTCAAGCAATAAGTTGCTAAACAAAGCCTGTATTTTTTTGTGTTTGCTAAAACAAAATCTTAAAGAGACTTGTCACATTTTCTATCACAGATCTTTCCAACTTGTATTTTTACCTCTAATGCCTTGAGTAATTTTCTTTGCAGTTCTTTCATCTTCAAGAAAATCTACAGACATATTTCCGACAAATCTGACTAAATTAATGTTTTTCTTTACACTGGTAGGGAGGTTTGATGTGTCTTTAAAAATTGAATCTGAAAGAACATAGTTCTGCTTTTGCTATACATTCTGAAGTCGAGCTAGCCTAAGCTTCCCACATGTGTTGCAAATTAAAGTCTTACTACAGCTAAAAATTTGTGTTAAATACTTCATGTATTCTGACAGAAGCAGTACAGGGTTCCCTATTTTCACTCCTGAATTCAAACTTGTTTGAATGAAAAAAATTAATTGTGGAGTTATCTGGAATATACTTCCCTGCCTACGAAAAGTGTGGAAAACAACATTTTCATTACTATATCCAGTTTTAAGTTATGCTTAGGGGGAAAAAAAAAGTCATTATTTTCGCAGCTGAAAAATTAAGTATTTTCATTTCTATTATGTACTGGATTGGGAGTTTTTCTGTAGTTACACTGAACAGACTGGCAAGAGATCAATAAATATGCAGAATTGATGTGATGTATTCAGTAACGTGTAATATATCTGATAGACTTTTCGAAATACTGTTAGTGTTGTCTTTCTATTCAGAATTCAAAGACTATCACTGTTTCTTTGGGATCCATGGGACTTAATTCTATGATTTAGTATTCTGATTGTCTTCAAGTTTTTTTAAAGAAAGTGGGACGGTTTATTTTGTAGGTTTTACATTTGCCACGTCACATCTAACAATTTACAAGGAAAGCATGCAAAAAAAGCCCCAACAACCTACAGAAAATAAAATAAATTTAAAAAAAATAAGTCCTTCTGTTTTAACTGCCTTGTCTGTAACATGGAATGTCCTAAACAAAGATGACAGGTAAGCATTGCTCTTGTTCAGGCTGGCTTAATCATCCTAGTTTGCCATGTGTTAAATAATACTTCCCCTTATCGAAATGCATGGTTTGAGTAACTCCAATGTTGTAACTCTAGCGGGGTACAACCCATTGGAGACTGTGGTCTGTATTTGGCTGAAGTTAAATAATCCATAAAAATAAGCACAAGAAGCAAGGAGCATTTCTTCACAGCAGTGTTTCCATGCTGTGGGACTCTGCGTTTAGGACGGGCACATTAGTAATGCATTTTCTGTATAGAGGTGGTGGTGGAGCAGAGCTTTTTTATGTCCTGGAGGCACAGTATCGCCCCTACCCCTCACTGAGAATGGTACCGTTGCCTCAGCAGCCCCAGGGATGCCGTACTGCTGCAGGGATGGTTCTAGTTTGGCTTCAGGAACAAGGGCTGACTTCTTGAGATTTATCACTTACAATTGGCCCACACTCATGCTTCATTTCCAGTCTTTGAGAGTTGAAAGGCTGTCATTTTAAGAAACCGCAAAGCTGAGAGCCTGATTTAATCCCAAGAGCTAAGGCTACAAGCACAGGCCTGTACTGTCAAAGACGTAATCAGAGGCAGCAGCTGGCCAGAGAGCTTTAATTTAGTATGTGCATTTTCTGATCATCACTAGTTGAAAATGTGGGGTGGTCCACTGCACTGTGAGGCTGACATATTGCTTGGGTTTCTTCTTTCATCAGAAGGATACAAGCCTTCTCACTGCTTATAACAGCATTACATGTTGACATAGTGTCACAAACATGTATTACACCTGTATAAGGAGCTCTTGAAGAGAGAAGCTTCGCTTCTTAAATGTTGCATGTCATATCCATCTCCTTGGCAGGTCAATGCTTGTTTTCAAGTAAGTCCTTTTGATACTGCATTTAATTCTAACTTCTTTCTCCATATCCAGTGAATCTATTTAGATGCCTTCACTAAAGGATTTGGATACCTCAAATTTTTATTTCCTTAGCTTTTGATGCTGATAGTGTGTTTTTAAAAGGAACCATTCCAACAAAAACTTTGCACGTGGCTTCCTGCTTCTGGAAAAGTTAGCTGAGTACAGCTCCTGTTTGTGAGAATAGAAATAGGACCAAAGTCTGGCACAGCTGCCACAGGTGGTATAGCTGTGCCATTATCATCAGCAGACTCGGCCACAGAGATCTGCAAGCTGAACGTTGTGTCCAGTTTCACAGTCTAACTGAGAAGTGGCCCCACTGATGAAGCTTTTCTGCCATTCCGATGTGTGTCTGATAAAATTTGTCTGAAAAGCATTTGAAAATCTTCTTTCAACAATCAACTCTGAACTCAGTAATCAGGCTTAAAAATGTTGCTCTAGTTTCTATAAATTTGGTGGTTTGAAACTAACTCAGAGAAGAGAACAAGACTTCTGTTATGAGCAGGGCAAGTGTCTTCATATGTGGTTTACAGCTATTACTATTTTTCTTACATCCAACCATGTAAGAAACTTGTGTTTATTAAGTATGGCTCGTACAGCTCTTCATGCTGAAATAATTTTAAACTAAACCTAAAAACTGGTGACCTGAGAATATCACCTGAATGTACAAGCAGAGAAGTTGAGATGGAGTTGTGGGTGAGTAGGAAGACTGTGGCGTGTACTCACAGGAACTGTGTTGGCCGGAAACGGTCAACCAAAAAAAAAAAAAAAGGGAATCAGGTGGCCAAATGTTTTCTTACAAAAAAGTTGACAAAAAAGCACCCTTGTATTAAAAAAATGGTATGAGTAAGGTGGAAAAGCTTTAGTGCTTCCTTTTTTTTTCTGCCCTTGAGGAAGAGAACAGTTATCAACATTTTGACTTGATTCAAAAGCAGGCAGCCTGGCTGGCAGCCATAGGTAACCCTGCTGTGAAAACATAGCTGTGGCCGATAGTAATAATTCATGGTACCATTACTATCCAGCGAGAAGCACTCTACAGAAGGTTAACATGGTAATGTTTTATTGCTGATGTGTTTCAATTTTTTTAAACACTTTTTCCTGAAACAAATGTAGAAAACCTGTATGTTTTCTATAAGATACAAAATAAACAGATGACTAGAGATGATACAAATAAAAGAAATAAGCCATATTGCAAAACCATCTTGTACAGCCTATCAATAAAGAAAAACAAATGTAATAAAGAAAGACAAAGTGTAAACTGTTGCAGGAAAAGTAGTTGATTTTAAGAAAAGTGTTGTTAGTAGGCTTACGTTTAGATGGCTCCATTTTTATTTACTATTGTGCTAAACCAGGTGTTCAGTATTATTTCAGTTTGTTCCTCTGTTGTTTGATACTCTGTACAGTTTGTCATCTTGCTTGGGATCTCTGCATAGTACTTCAGTGGACTTCTAGTTTGACAAACAATGTCAATATTCCTTTAGAGTCTCAGGTTTCATTTGTCACTTGCTCTGATGCTTCCTCCCAACTAAAAAACACTGGAGTATGAATTTATTCTGGTATATTTTTTATTCAGAATTTCTTTTTTAAACCAATTGAATTCTCCTAAAAAGGAGGACATGCCCTTTTCTTTAATTATAAACTTTATCCACAGTCACCATCTTCTGAAGCAGAATTTTCTTCCTTTGCTTTATTCATGTTCCTGGCAGATTCTTCATCTACATGAGGTATATAATGTAACATAACTTCTAATTACTCCATTCACAAAGCCCTAGAGTTTATCAGCATTCACTGTATTGTAACCATTAACTAAAAAGCATCTTGCTATTTTCTCTTGAGGAAATTAACAAGTTGTTGTTTTGGGGTTTTTTTTGCTAATAAAAAGTCTCTTCCATCTGTTTTTTGATTAATCTCTGATCAAATTCTTTCCAGCACTAGAAATAGAGAAACTAGATCATAGTACTGTCTTGCAGCTTCACAAGCACCTGGTATGCCATATCACAAGTACACAGCTTAAATATGAATGTGATTTATATTGGCAAACATTCTACCAGAAGAATTGATGAAAACTAATGTGGCAGCTACTGGAAATTCTTCTCTTTTTTTCATCAGATATTCTTATTTTCCCTTGAACCATCTCCAAGAATAGTAGAACAAAGAGTGTAAAATCAATTTCATAAATTTAGTAAATAAATAAAATTGAATTGATTTCATAGGTGACCTACTTTCCTAATGAACTTTCTAAGAATATTTTCTAAATGTTCTCTACTGTTGTGCTGGTTAAGGGTCAGCTTACCACAAGGATGCGCCATGTTGTATGCAGAGTAGATCTGTAGGGTTTGTGTGCTTTTTGAGTTGTGGGAGTTGCTTGTTATGTTTTCTGTAATGGAAGTATCTGATATAAAACATACTAACAGATTTACTTGCAGAATTTTAGGCTATGCCACATAAGTTCCACATAAATTAAACTTCTTTCTTGACTAGTAAAACAAACTCTTTTCTACTGTCGATGCTTATTGCCAGTGATACAGGAGTTAAACGTGTGAGATGTGGAAGGTTCAGCTGTAGTTTCAAGTTCTGCTTCTTCTGCCCTGGGAGGTAACTTGTATGTGGTGAGGAAATGGACCAGCCAATACATCTGCTGTGGGCCAGTTTCATTGGAGATACATAGCTTCTCTCCAAGCACTGTCTGCATGCCCTAAATGGGATTTAAACTAACTTGGCTTCAGGCTTTGGGGACAAACAAGAGCTATGTTATACCCAAGCACAGCATCTCCGGTTCCCTCCTTCACACAGCAGTGAAACAAGTTGCGACTGCTGTGTCCCCAAGATAGACACGCTTTCTCCACAGCAGCCTACCTGTGCTCCCACAGCCCCTCTCTTCAGTCCCAGAGGAAGGGTGAACATCACCCCTCTAGAAGCTGTTCTTGCTGAGTTGCAGCCTGCAGTGGAAAGGACCTGAATAATTTGGCATCCCTTTCTTAAGTCACTGTGTAGGCTGTAAGACAGGTTTGAAAGGTCACCCCGGTGACTAGTAGACCCAAGCTAAAAATCCTGTTTCATGATGCAAACATGTGCATCAGGGCCTATGACCACACACCTAATCCTATCTTACAGGAGAAATGGAGAAATGGTGTGATACTCCTGCTGCCCTCAGGAAAAATGTTTTGAATATGTGTTATAATCCCTTGAATTGAAGTCAGTCTATGCTGGAAACTTAGCACAGTTCCAAAAGAAGTGTCATCCTAGGTAACAGTGGTTTCTTTCCAAAACACTCATTCGTCTGGGTACAGTTGCTATTTGTAAGTGATTCAGACTAATGCCTCAACGTCTGGAGGAACCTTCAGTGTTGACTTTGCTTTACCCTTGGTCATCTGGGGCAAGGCAGCTCTTGTACTCATCAGTATCATGGAATTCTAGGCCTAAGTGTCACTACTATTCCCCATGAGGTTGGAATATGTCATGCAGTAGATACTATAGTATTAGTTGTAGTTTGTAGTTCTTCCTCCTTAACATATCCCTGATGATGTACTCAAAGAAATAATTCACTGTAAATTAGAATAACTTAGGGGAAATCGATTTGTGATTTGGAGCAGCTGAGGGCTTCCTCAGTAGCAAAGCTCCTGTTCACGTCAGAGATAGCAGGATCGTGTCTCCTTTCTGAGACATGCAGCATATTTCAGTAAGTACACATTACATAACTTGTCCCACATTTCTTTCTCTTTTTAGTATCCCAGTGTTATGAAAATTATGTTCCCATTAATCATTGTATCTGCTCATCTTTCTCTGCGAAAATAAATTGCCTTCTGCTGCCCTTCCTGCACAGGAACATATTTAAATCAAAGCAAGTATATATACGTGATTGGTTCAGGGAAGGGAGGAATGTCAGCCAGTGGGGGCTTTGCTCCTGCAACAGTATGAAACCAGGATTTGTCTCTGTACTCAGTGGATTGCAATGCTGTGTGGTAGTGTCACTTGCCAAATAAGATTTCCCCTCCGGCACATGCATAGCTTCTTTGAACGTCAGTGGAAACTGCGTGCATTCATTGCAGGGAGACCTGCACTTGAGTCTTCAGTGTAATATTGAATCCTACAGCCTATTGTATCACATCTGCACCGGGAAATGCTTGGGCTGGAAAAGCAGGACTTTCTGTAAAGCACCGATGCAACTGGGAAAAAAAAGCAGGCCTATAAATTCCTATTTAAGGTTGTCACCGACTTTATTGAGTCTGGTTTTAGAAAGCATTTAAAATCTAGGTGTCTAAAATTACATACGCAGCACCGTACATAGGGTACAAAACAAAGGGCTGATTTTAAGACATGATGGGCATTTATGCTTTTTACTGTTTTCAGGTCTCAGCACTTCTGAAAAGTAAGTAATTTTTACTTACATGCTTTGAACATAGATTTAGTGACTTAACTTATCCAACACTGTTATTGTTATTATTATCCAACACAGGTTATTTTTAGACTTCACACTGTGATACTGTGCAAAATGACTTTTCCGACAGAGATTACTGGTTACAAAACCACAAACTTGGACCAACATTTTTCAGTATCTGTTTCTTTTTACACAGGACATTAATTGTGAAGACTGAGATAGCAAGTTAAGGTTGCAGATGATCCTAAAGGAACAGACCCTATATCTTTATGTCAGTTTTCTCCAGTGAAAAAATCCAAGGAGAAGTTGCCCTCAGGACAGATTTAATTTTCTTTTACATTATATGTAAGAAATTAATTCAGGATAAGTTGTATATTGAAAATTAGTTTCTTAATTGGCCTCTGAAGAGAGATGAATTTACATTGATCTTGTGAAAGAGCACATGTTACATTTTGGAAAATAAATATACAGTACAAAAAAGACCAGAAATTTAGAGCAAAACAGGTTACTTTCATTCAGACAATGAAGCACTTAAGCTTCTCTATTGCCTTCTTCAATTTTGCAGTGAGAAGTGAAATCCATACATAGTAGAGGTAGCAGAAATTAAGACATCTAAATAAACCTTCTGGTCATCGTCAGCTGACAATCATATGACCAAAGCAAGTGGTGTTCTTTTTGCAACCGTGCAGCTTGCTGACGCTATAGGTATTAAGTGTCAGGTAACATCCAGGCCTGTGCAGTAGGGACACCTGGATTTGTTTTAAAAGATTTCAGAGACTACTTGTTTAATAAAGTAGCAGAATGGGTATTTACTAATACGGTGACACTTCTAAAGCTCTAAGTCTACCCCTGGCATTTGTGACGGTTCTTTCCAAGTTGTTTTTGCATAGGCAGACTCAGTGTTACCTGAGAAGGAGTAGGGTCTGTTGGGTCTGTGTTTTTTCCAGAATCAGAAATGAGATGTAGACCCCATTTTTGAAGTTACAGTTTGGCTGAACTTGTTCTCCACTTGGTGTTTTCAGTAACAAAAGTAGCATAAGAGTGTTTCTGTCTTATCACAGTTACGTCTGCTGAGGACAAGATATGCCTGTGCTCACCACCAAAGTGATCTCCATGTGAAAATGGAGATTTTTCTCTCAGAAACTGAAGCCCAGCTTGAAAAAGATTTAACACTATTGCTGTCACCATTAAAAAAAAAATAAAAAATTTAAAAATCCATCAGTCAGATACCATTTTAGGGGATTTTGGTTGGTTTTTTTTCTCCTGTCTTACATGTAGGTCTTACATGTAGGGAACCAATTTCTGCGCTCAGTTAATGGTGCAAATAATTAGCAACCATCTTTAATGAATTTTCACTGAATGGTACTGATGATGTTTCTGTTCTACTTTGGGACAGTGTTTGGGTATTTCCTGGTGATCCCATTGAGTTAATTGGAATACTTCATGGCTGAAATGCAGGGAGCCTTTAGTTGGGCAGATGTTCCTTTTGTAAAGTTAGCATAAAAGTCCTGAAGTAGAAGTGCCATTTCTTTGTTGCTGTGTCATCAAGGTGTGTCATGATCTTATCTTTTGTAAAGTTTAACATTGTTCCCAAACAAGTTTAAAAGGCTCTGCTTGTCAATACCTAACCTCATTACATGAAATTGAAAACTGCATCAAGTATCTTAAACAAGTAGAAACTTTAAAACTGTAACACATCACAACTGAAGAAGCATTACTGTGTTATACCCCCCAAATATATCTTTCAGTCTGACCCCTGTGAAGTGCAGAGTATTGCAGTAGTTTTCATTGGGTAGAGCACATCAATTATACTACTGTGCAGTTGTTTTGGGGAGAATTTCTAAGATTGTAATTAATTCTTGGCATTTCTTCAATTTTTTTCCTTTATCTGTTATTAGAGTCAGAAAAGATCCCCCAAGGAGCAGTAAGTACGTGTTTTACCATATTTTTGGAAGGTGTGCAATAGTTGGAATACTATTCTCATACCAAGTATGAGCAACAGCATTGGGTGTAATATTGGCTGGATTGCTGTATCCAGATTACACCATGATCAGTCTGCTTCATTGTTTTGTTTTTTTTTAATTTACTGTGTCCAATTCATCTTGAATTCAAGTACATAAATCTTAAACATGGAGAATCAAAGACCAAATTTTGATCTGTAGTTCCATCTTTGCATAGATGGCTACAAGAAGAAATATTTTAAAATAAGAGAAGGAATATTTCACTCTTGAAACATGCTTTACTCCTTCTTAATGTTGTTGCTCTTCTTTCTTTCTTCACAGATTCACTTAGTTTAGAAACATTCCACAACTAATGGGCTTGTTAGGTGATTAACAGAAAACAAAACTCCTACCATCTCATATTTTCCGCTTTACAAGAGTCCAGCCATGCCATAGATATTTTCCATTCTCTGTCTTGATATCCTACAGATGTGGAATTAAAACTCCTTACACTATATGGGAATGCATTGTGGAGTTGTACATGTGTGTTTTACTTTACTTTACTTTACTTTTACTTTACTTTACTACTTTACTGAGTAGTTTCTCCATTACTTTAGCTATACTGAATGTGGGCATTGTGCCCAGTGGAGTAACACTTGCTGTACCAACACTTTATACGCCTTAATTCAGATAAAGCTTATCTGTAAAATCAAATAGAAACTACCACTATTTGCAGATTATTTACTTTTCCAAATTCTTCTTTCGCTTAGGATAGTGAACAGAGCTAAAAGTAACAAGAAACTAGTGAGTGCAAAGATCTGGAACTTCAAGTTGTTTTTAGAGTTCCACCTTCCTCAAAAAATATACTGCAAGAATCAAAGTCATTGTTGGAGGACTTGGGGATATTTTGAATTGCCGACTAGGAGTGCAGAGCTTATTTCCTCAGAAATGTGGGCTCCCTCTCATCTGAACTCTGGTAAATGGTATTCTTCAACTTCATTTCAGTAGGGGGAAAAAAATGTACTATGTAGAGAGTACACACATAAATACAAAGGCTGAAAGTTTTTATCCTAATTAAATATTTATCTTGATGATATGATATTTGATTTAGAACAAATAGATATGATCTGTAGTCCTAGGAAAGAAGACGCATGGGTGAATGTTATCTTAAGGAGGACAGATACAATGTTTTTGCATTTTTTCCCTGTATTGTATTTACTGAAGTTAAAATAAACAACTAAATAATACTGTCCATTATCCTAATTGGAAGTGGAAGATAACTTGGACGTGCATGGCAAGGAAGCTGGAAACATTAAAATCTGCAATATTTTTGACAGTCCACATAATGCATTTTAATTATGTGGCTGGAGTTTGTGCACATGTATTCACCTTTTTCTTTTTCTTTTTTTTTTTTTTTGTAAATATACTGTGCTAACAAACTGACTTTATCTACACTTATTATTATGCCACCTGTTTAGAAGCAGAGGCTAACTGTTAACTCCACTTTGTTCAGAAAGAAGTGACAAATTTGACAAGTTTTACTCTCTCATTTTTAAATTAATCATGCAAATTTTTCTTAAAGTTGTTTTCAAGGAGTTCCAAAAGAAACTCTTACACCATCTACAGAGACATAATTTTTCATGTGTCACCTTTTCCACAGGTTAATGGAAGAGACTCTTGACATAAACATGGCTTGTGTTGATGAACTGCCTTCATTTGGTGCCTTTTAATACAGTTCTGTTATTCTTTTCTTTTTACTGGCACAGTTGAGCACTTTGGTAGCAGCTGAGTTTATATTTTACATTACTGTTAGGATAGATACAAAAAAGCACATGCTCCTTAATAACAGACATCATCAAGACCATCTGAGTCTCAATTATTTCAGACTAAAGACATTGCCAGTGATGATTTGGCACACTGGCTCATGGGAAAAGTCAAAGATTCCGTTAATTTGGATGGGGTTTGTTTGCATTACTCTAGACTTTAAGTGGGACTAGAGTGGTGACATCGGAGAGGACAGCTGCTTCCATTATGATAAGAAAATTGCAGACTCCTCTTTTATTTCTACTGATTTTTTTAACTAATCTTTCTGCTGCCCTTTGAGGTTAATCCCTGTTCACCCTGCTATGGTTACTATCAGTAAACAACTCCAAAGCCTTATATTCTCTGTCACAGAATGTGGTGAATTTTGTCTGGCAGACTGAGCCATAGCTTGATTAGTCTCTTGAATTACTGGATTCTTTTTTCAAAGGATTTGGAGATTCCTTGCTATTTCTTTTCTGAGCTGTAAGAATGTAATTGTGCTGGTTGTAAAGTATGCACTACTACTATAAATAGTTAGTGGATTATAGGTGAAGGTAAGAGCCAAGGATGCCTGTGTTGGAGTCCATTGTTACCATTGTCTGAACAGCCTTGAGCAATTCACGTGCTTTTTCATTGTATTTTCTTCCACTTGTACAATGAGATAGTGGCATCTATCCACTCCATTTTGCTCCAGCATATATGTGGGCTAGCTGATAACTACACTGCTTGGCTTCTGGTTTCCAGACTGATCTTTATCTGTACCATATCTTCTCTATTGAAATAGAGGCCTTGTCAGAGAGAGCATATAGTATATTAGCTGATATGGATTGTGTACCATTGCCCTCTATTGGACAGCACTAGGCTTAGTTAAGTGGTTATCTTGTTTTGGGCTTGAAGCTGGACACTAAAAGAGTACACCAAATATTTCTTCAGGAATCTGAGTGTTGAAAAAGGCAATTGCTTTGTCAGTAGTTGTGCTCATCAGGATCTTCCCCTTCCTCAGCCATTAACAAAGACTAAGTTTCACTGGTAAAGAAGATTTGCAGATAATTTTAGATATCACTGTTGGTGGATACTGACTTAGCAATTCAGCCAGCTAAATTTTGTGTCAGACTTATCTATGTCTTCATCAACTCAGGAAACAGAAGCATCGAACAGCAACTAGCACCCATACTTCAGCACGTTAAAAAGAGCAAGTTCCTAACAGTAAATGACGTTAGAAAATCTGATTAATGCCTGATACTGTTTTTTCAATTATATTTTTTTTTAAACTACAGGCTTCAAAATACTGCAGAACTGCTGACACCAGTTCACTGCTTGTGAATTCATGGACAGTTGTGATTTGTGTGTCCTGCGCATTTCTGTGTGAGGTGAAATCTTTGCCTTGCTGACATAAGTGGCAAATTAGTACAGTAGCATAGCTCCTGTTGACATAGCTGGGATCAGCTATGTCCGCTTGACTAATGCAAAAAAAGTTTTGTGATTCATTTAACATAAATAGTGAAAATGTCTTCTGGCTTTTCACAGATAGGTTGTACGTGATGTCCTTATTTCCTTCAAAGCTATCCACCCAAATAGCCTGAATAGTGTAAAAGACTAGGTTCACAATTTATTCTCAATATTTATTTCTTCTTTAAATAGTATGTTTCCATTAAGAATAAAAAAACAAGTGCTTACAGAAATGCAGCCCTTATGAACAAATCTACAGCAACTAAACAGATGTTTAGATGCATGTTAAGGTAGAAAAGTAATTAAAGTAAGTAGGTATTAGTTGCAGATTTTTACAGTGGAGATGAAAATGTTCAAACAATAAAAACTGCTCTGACCATATTGCTTTACCTGGGTAGACTGTACTTCACTGTGTTTCCTTCCTCTGCTTAGTCAGTATGAAAATGAAATTCTACTGAATTTGACAAGTTGCCATTTGACCTGATGCTGATTTAAGCTTCTAGAAGCTCATATCAGCACGAGGTCACCGACAGGCAAAGTCAGTGAATCTAAAAATGGTGCAGAAAAAAGAGATTAAGCTTTACTTGGGTTGAGATTATTTAAACAAACAGACAAGAATTTAGGGAAAACAAAATTGTGTTTCTCATCTGATTCGTCAAATCACTTTATTAAATGATACAATTTACATCTCTGGCATGCACTTTCCACTAGAGTGTCCTTTGGAGTAGGCAAAAAGTCTTCAGAAACGAAAAGCTTTTTACAACGATAATACAGCCTTTTGCTACTAGGCAGAAATGCAATGTAAATAGATATTTGGTTGTGTTAAAGCAAACCAAAATGAAAACAAATTAGGAACAAGAGTTGTGAACTTCATCATCTAACTTAACTAAAGAAACTAAATTTTCAGTTATATTGTGTATTCAAATACTCTGCATATTAACAAAGACATCTCTGAGGTTGAACACAAACCCAAGGTATTTAAAATATCAAGAAAACTTTTTCCTCACATTTACTGAGCAAATATGTGCATTCAAAAACAAATGTAAGAAATACTTGCTTTAATATATTTAGAACTCACACACAACAGTCACAACTATTTGATAGAAAGATGCTTTGCTAGTGGAGGAATGGGGTGAAGAACAGAACGTGAAAAATGCCATGTGATTCCTTATAGAGCTCTGTATGCATTAATATTTAGTAGTCTGGGCCTGCTGCTTCCATTGAAATCAGTACAATGTCTCAATCTGTTTTTAGCCTGATTTCCTTTGTAAACAAAGCTATGTGATCTGTCTACATGCCTATGTGTTTATCTGTTCTCCCATTAATAATTTTGAAAATGCTTATTTGTTTCATTTTTACATGGCAGTGGACTAGATCTCAAAGATAATCTGTTGTCCACAAACTTTGTAAAAATAGACGGCTGGGTGGAGGATGGCTACACTTACCGGTGTTGCTGTTGAGGGAAATCCTGTAGTGTGAACTCATTCCTTACTAGATTTGAAAGAATCCATGTGGGAAAGAGAGCTAGTAAATCCTCAGGAGGAGGGAAAAAAAAATCTGTAGCAGGGCATGTTAAACACCCAAGTTAATCTAGGAGAAGATACAAAGCCACATGAAACTCAACATCAGTAATTCTCACGTTCACAGAAGTACTCTTGTGAATAGAAGAAAATTAGAAAGTTATACTTTGTTTTTCTTGGGACATTGACAGAAAGTCAGTGATTCTATCTGAAACTCTGATTCTGCCATCCTTATATGTTTATTGCATATTTGCTGGGGGTGTTACAGCTTGATCCTAGAGTATGTTTTTCTGTATTGCTATGTGACCACAGCTTTAAATCTTTTTTAATATCACTTTGCATCATAACTTTTTTTGTAATGTCAAAATTTAAAAATACTTTTGGCAATTTTTAATTGTGTGTGCCTTAAAATAAAGCACACATTTCCTTAGAATTCACAACATTAGAGAATTCAAATGTTAGGTGTCTGATTCTGAGAAATAAAATAATTGTATTGGGTAAAAATATACTTTAATGCAAACTCATTAATCTGGTTTTCTGTTTAACAATGTAAAGGTTACAGTTCAAAATAGAAACCTGAACTTGGATACAGGGAGTCATTTTACTCAGCAAAATATGTACATTCAGCAAAACACGTAAGCATTATATAATTTACAGAATGTAGGCCTTCTGTGAAGTGCACACGCACTAGTGTTTATTGAATAGTTAAGGCCTTAATGACTTTTTATTATTTTAATTTCACTAAATTTCACTTTAAAATATAATTTCACTGAAATTGATTGAAAGATGGACACATGCTTCCAGGGAGCTAGGCCTGGTTCTGAAGACAAGCTCTTAAGGCTACTGGGACTGCCGCAGTCCCATTGGTTTCAGTGGGAATATTCCTAGTCATGATATAAGAAGACATTATGGGACTCTGCAGAGAAAAATGTAATTTTGCCTGTGTGGCAGGAAAATTTACTCTTGATTATGTGTGTATATGACTGAGGTGCAAAGCTCATTTTCAGGCATATCGTGTCAGCCTTGTTCATGTTCTAAATCATCTTTTATTTGCAAATTCATATTTTGAGAAATAAATTTGTAAGATGCTATAGTAATATGACCCTAGTTTAAAGGTTTATAACTCCCATGTTTTTATTCCCTGCTTGGTCAAAAGAATCAGTTGATTTCAGGGAGATTTCTGTTTGACTAGAGAATTACTGCCAACTTAAACTCATTAAGGGTATATTTTTCATGTAATTATTTGCTTTTACAGGAAGTTCCAGCTCTACTGAACTTGGGCTTAATTTTCCTCTTTACACCAATTATATTTTATAACTACTATAATGGAAAAATTTTTGCAGATGAGAATGGTTTTTAATAGTCTTCTTTACTGCATATATATTTTATTTCTTTCTAATCACTTTAGTCACAGTTGGCAACCTTACTGAAACTAAGAATAGTTAACAGGGTTTCTGCAGTAATTTTAGTTGACTGTGCATATCAGATCCTTGAAGAATGCCCCACATAATAAGGATGCAAAGCACTTTGTAAAACTTGGGGTATTCATTTAATGCTTTAACATCTAAGCTACCCATAAGCTTGGAATATATATATGTATATATATATATTTAGCCACATGTTTCTATTGTTTAAATAAGCTGTAAATGCAAGATATGTATCAGCAGCAAAAATTATTTACCATCTTCTCAGATCCATCAAGATAGGTTAATTATTACCAACCATCCAAATATTTGCTACTTGTACTGGACTCATACCATGTAACACATGTCATAAACCCACTTTCACATACCAATTTCTATGTAGAACAGGTATTGTTCTTGATAAACAACTTATCTATGTCTTCCAAACTGAACATAAAAATCAAAAGCTTTCTAAACATTGAGCTACCAAGATACTAAGGAATAACTGCCCAGCCACTCAAGTTACCAGACACTGTAGCAGTACCAGACACTTCAGCAAGTAGTGCATTTCAATGAGAAATAAAGACTGTTCAGCTTCTGTCGTGCTCAATAGTTTATTACAAAATTACCTTGCAGTCCAGTTTAAATACACTCTAAATATTTTCCTTATCCTTTTTGTTGTTCAAGTATCATGGTACTGATCTCTATTAACAACAGCTTTCTTCCTGTTGTGGTCAGATTATTTGATTAATTACAGTATGTAAAACTTCATCAAAATGGTCTTGAAATCCATCTGAAATGGATGGCTGCGTAAGATTACATATATCTACATGCTGTAGGAATTCAGGTACCATGACCAGAGATGTATTTTAACTGTTGCCACGGTAGAAATAGTCATTGATTTACTTTAACTCATTTTTAAAATGCAGTAAAGAAAACATATGGCAAATAAGCTGGTACTTCCAAGTATTCCACTTTCATTGGAACTTTCCCAAGTCTGGTTATATCTAGTACCTTGGAACTCAGATGCCAAACATACCCAGAAAACCTACGACATCCTGTAAAATACTTCTTGCCTTTAAAATGCCCTTATTTTACTCTTTTTTTTTTTTTTTTTTCCCCTCATTAACTTTTCTGCAAGCACTTGTACTGTCTCCATCTACCTCCTTCCCAGATTTTTGTATTTAGCACATTGGTTGCTCCACTTTAATCCCACCCCTCACCTCAAGAAAAGCATATTTTTGCCTTTTGACAAAATCTTACATTAGGTGTAAAACTGAGTCTATTCTAGAGGCTGCTAGCCCTGCAGTCATGTGAAAACTGTGATCCATTCAATTTTGCCTCCTCATTTCTTTAGTTCAGAGATGGTCAGGCTAGCAAGAAACTTTCCTTCTCCAACTCAAACTTAAGGCTTGTAAGGCTGGAAGAAGGGAAAATATGCCAGGCCCTTCGGCTGCTCATGTTGGACGCCTCCATCCCCTTGGCTGTGGATTGTAGTTTGAATCAGCTGTTGACAAGCCATAGTCAGACCTGGAATCCATGGACATTATGTCAGGATCTGTTCTGGTCAGGCCACTTTTGGGGGGTGATACGATACCCGATTTCTTCCCTCCTAGTAAGGCTACACTACCACTTGGAGCTGGAGGGTCATAGGAAACTTTTTGTTTCCATTCATCTGGTGGCTCAGGAAGGGTTTTCCTGAGAGCAGCTGATACTACGTTAGCAGCTATGGATTCCTGCATACTTTGGGGACCAAAAGCTTCATCCACTAGGCCAAGAGGGGATCTTGCTGCTGCCTCCCAGGGAGTCGGTCTCTTGCCAGGCCTGTCGGCTGCTGCGTCTGGCTTGCCAAAGTAATCAGGGGCAGGCTGAAATGTAAGAGGAGAAGTAGGAGACATGGCTCCAGACATGAATGAAGAAGGTCTCGCAGGCATTGATAACGAGCGTCCACTGCTTCTTTCCTATGAAAACAAAATACCATATAGAGTTACAGTTATTAAACAAAAAAAAAAAAAAAAAGAAACCCCCTTCTCTTCACTTCCAAACTGGAATAGACCTGGAAAGCACATGACATCCTAATAATCCCTTTTTATGTCTGTGATCACTTTTCAATACTTTAACTTAGTGGAAAGAGAGGAGGTATTAAAAAGGAGGCAGAGAAAGAACCAGGAACAAGGACAGCGCAAATTGAATTTTTGAGGAAGGTAAATAGACCAAAGACAGGCTTTTACTGAAAAGGTACAATTACATTAGCAGCTGTGCAGCTTTTCCATTACTTAGCTATAGCGTGTGCCTTGTTCTGAAAAGATCGTTCTTAATAATGAAAAAAGAAGTTGTGTTGTGACAGTTCTGTGTGTATTTACAAGATTCTTTCTAACATGCAGGCACAGTCTAATTTATTTGATAACAGGCTCTGTCTAGGACATCTGTCTGAGAACATATTATTGGCAATCTCATTCTAAGAAAGGCATTTCTAACTCTAAAATTGTTAGGCTTATCCTAGGTTTTACTTTTCAGAGCACAAAAATAAATAAAAAATAATAATAAAAAAAAAGTTAATGCCATCATTCACTTAGTATCCACCCTTACAGGATGCTACTTAACCTGGCTCCTTTAAAAGGCAATGCCCTCAAAATTTGAGTACATTCCGACCCATTTGTAGGATCAATCCATTCATATTTGACAAATCCTAATCTTCTTAGTAATGCAGCACTTAGAAACAGAAACTGTTTTCATGAGAAGATTCTGCTGCAACAGTCATTTGGCAGCATGCAAAACAAGTACAGTATTTTCTTCAAGCCAAACATGTTCTTTGTGTTACACAGATAAATTACTTTGTTTTTACCAAGTAGTCTCTATGCATGTGGTATTTACATTAATATTTACACCCATGATTCATATCCTGAGGTTTAAATGCCTTTAACTCTGAAATCCAGTGTGAAAATCCAGGCTCTTTTGCCAGAGGCTTTGCTAGAATTTCATTCAAACAACATTGGCCTACGTTACTTTTCCTAACTAGCTTCCAAAACTTAAATTACTGTGAGCATGATCTAGATACCAGACAACAGGTATCTGATCCTAGAAGGTATAGCTTATCTAGCAGAGATTCACATAGAAAATTCACATTTCACTGGCTTTTCCATCACAGGATCTTGATGCATCCAAGAAACTTGAAAGACCTCTACTTCATGCAGGCTTTTAAGTTATGTTTTAGTATCAGCCTTGTACATGATAGATAGAAACTGAGAAAGAGACAACTCAGTTCATTATTTTCAGTCATATTTGTGGTGCTCAGTCTGAATCTCTTAAAAACGATGTAGAGTGACACATAAATGTTATGTAACGAGAGTTTTGACAAGTTTCAGAAATAATGCTTTATAACAGAATGATCCTTGCACCTCTTAGATATGTCCAGCTACACCCAGTTTGTAGTTCTAGAGAGGAAACTCCCCATCATTTTTAATCCTACTCCCACACACTTACAGCAAATTTTCATGAAGTTCTACTTCTATCCAGAAAAAAAGACTTAATTTGGGGCAGCTTATCTCAATTAATTTTCAAAATTCCTCACTTAAACCGCAAGATGATAAAACATTAAAATGTGGCTGATCCGATCATCACATACAGATAGGCCCAAACTGAGTACTCTAAGAAGGTAGCATATAAAAAGTAAGAATTATCTATTTGGAAGGTGACAGAGTTTAATCAGAATGATGAGTTATCAAATGTATTTCACTATTTGTCTAACAAAACGGGCCATTCTACTGGTACGAAGGCAGAAGTTTAACTTGTAAAAGCAGAAATTAAGTAGACAAATGTTCAGATTATAGTGACTCTACATTTCTTTAGTACAGGTGTTAGATAAGATTCAACAGGAAATCAAGATCATTAATAGAAAATAAGATATTATTCGTGATGATGGAAACTATTCTACAGATAGCTTTATTATTATTCTATAAGGCAAAGAAAGGGAACTGTATGAATCAAGCAATACAGTATATAGGAACTAGCATAGAGTTTTGATAAACAGATTAAGAGATGAGTGTTTTACTGGCTTGAGAATTTCATATGTTCTTAATTTAGAGAACCTCAATGAAGAAGTGTTTGTACGTCAAATCCTATCTATCCACAGGAACTTCTCATGTCATGTAAATCATAAATTCAGCATTAAGTGTTGTAGAACAAGTAGAATCTCAAATATTGATAATCTGGAGAATATTACATCTTTTGAATTGGTCCTTGTGAAAGAAATTATGCAAGAATGCAAAATGCTTTGGATACGGAAGATTTTAGTCTCATAGGAAAATAAAAATCTTTTCTCCAATTTGGTATGACATTCTATTTGGTTTGTTAGTCTTTGTGCAACATGGATCTGTATTTGGCTAGAATGTTGGATAAAGCAGGAAGACATATAGTCAGCACACTTGGAACATCAGTAGTGCCTTGGGAATGAATTTGGTTATACTAAAGTTCCTTGATTTCATTTTTGGGGTTTTTTTTTAACTTTAGCCAGGCTTTCAGGGATAAATGACCAGACAAGAATCTCAATAGCACATAGTGTGTCATGAGGTAAAGAATGTTTCATTTTGTAAGGATGGCTTTCTTTCACTCTAAATAGGATTACGCAGTGATCACTCCATTAGATTAAAACATCTGTGGTAGATTTGGTGGCTGGAACTCGATTTATAGACTACCAGGTAACCTGTAGCAACTGTAACAATTACCTGGCCAGTGAGAGACTGTGCCAGTTGATCTGAAAAAAATAATAATTGCCTTATAAGTTGATAAAATATTCTCCTTTTTTACCTCAGAACCCCAGGATAAGAATAGTTATTTCAAGTCCTGTCCATTTTGCCAAAGTGATGGCTTTCAATTTGCCAAAGTAGGTTATGCTTTTATTTTTTTTAATTAGTCTCTGAATTTTGCATATTTATGTACATTTCTAGACTTCATCTTAATAGCCATCATCTGAAAGACTTCATTCTGGCAGAGAAACAGACTAGGTTATCCGAAAAATGCCCCAGTGGACAGCTTTGTTAGGTGCTAAGTATCTTGTACGGAGGAACAGTGAACAGATTCAGTAAGATCTGTATCACTGAAAATAATCAGTGATTATTTCCTCCTGTATGATTGTTCAACCCACATCCAAATCACATCAACAGAGTTCCTGCTGCTATACCAAACTCTCCAACTATGGTACTGTCAGCTGGATAATCCTCATCTGTAGGCAGTTTTTTAGCATACTAGACTAGACAAGACAAATTCTTCTCTTTTTCCACTTGGTAGCTTGTATTTACATACAGTTCTGATAACAGGCTGGTTTTTAACTTTAAAATTCTAAAATGTGAAATTGCATTTCTGTTTCCACTAGATTTGGTAAAGTAAGGATTAATCTCTCAATCCATGAAGGAAAGGCTGAACAGTGTCTGGTTTTAATTAATTTAATTTTGCATTGTGAGAGGACAAAATCTGCTAAGGCAAATAGTGTTCCAGATTATTTATCAGGAAAAAGACTGAAGTACTTTGTCCATTCCATAGTGGTCTGACGGAATTTGAGAAAAAAAATGAGAGAGCCCCACTTACTTACTAATTTGCAGTTGTAACGTTCTGTCTGTCTGTCTGACTTTTAATGGGGAGGAAGAATGGACCACTGTTTTTTGAAGGAAGAGGCTATTGAGAGAAGGAGCTGGCTGAATTCTCTACATTTCCCAAAGAGAAAAAGTTGTAACTATGGTGAAGGTGAACAGAAAAGGGTTTGAAGACTCAGAAGATTCAACAAGGTGAAAATATGTCTGGCTGAAGTCAGCCTTAGTTATTTTGAATTACAGTCTTCCTACAATAAGTAGCAGTTGTCATCATCATCTACCTTCCCATAAACTCAGATGGAATGAAACAAGATTTTGTAGTAATTTTATTTTTAACATGTCTACGAAAATTGAATATCAGTTTTGGCCTGAAACAATTCTACTAAATTTTGTAAAGTGGCTGCAACTTGAAGCAGTTATAATCCTTTGGATTCAGGGGAATGTCTTTCTAATTTTCATGTCTGTTTAACAGAAAATTATTGAATTTCTTTTGTCACCCATGGAAGAAATACAGCAAATGCATCAGTTATGTGCAGTATCCCATAGTGCTTCAGTGTTTACCTTAAAGAGGAGTAGTTTTGTGTTTAAGCCTACTGGCTACGAAGATTGTTATGATAGTATCTACTGTAATAAAAGCAATCCAGTAGCACCCTGCACAGCAGATTCCTGTACATTGCATACTAATATACTTTTGCAATAATTTATTGAGTTAAAAAAATAGACTATTTCTGTCTACCCCAACTTTATTCTGCAAATGAATAATTTTTGGCTTCAGAATATGTACTATCGCACTTTCTTCATGTTCTGTGGTAGATAGGTTTGAAGCACTTGTAGAAAAGCAGGATTTTTCTGAAATGTAAGCGTATCTTAAATGCAGGAACTGAGAGATGATGAATATTGCGGTGTTGTCATTGAGGTTAATTTTTATTTTTGGTAGTGGTGTTCCTAGACTGAAAGTCCAAGTCTGAACTTTTCTAAGTTCAAAGCAGATCTGTATTTGGTATCATATACTGATTGCTGTCACTACTTCAGTGTTCAGCCCCTTCAAACTAACGAACACAAACACTGGATTTAAGGCAACATTTAATCACTATAATTCCTCATTCATTTACTGGACGGCAGTAGCCAGAAGTAGGGATACTTTCTATTATTTTTTCTTCACATTTAACTCTTCGAGAGACATCTTTTCACAAGCATGTGAATGCACAAGCCCCAGATCATAAGTGAGACAGTGGGAAAATTCGAGTGAAAATCGAGAACTGTTCTACCCTCTGTCTCCCTTAAGCTACAAGAAAGTCATAAAAAGAGGGGTATATATATTGCATTCTTCCCAGAAATCGAGGAAGAAAGGAAAGAAGAGTTATATGTTAACAGAATTATTACATTATCACATACTGTATTACTGTAATCTTGTGTAAACATTCATTATAATACTGTACCAGCACTTGAAGTATTTTGCTGCAAAGCAAACCAGAACCCTGTACAGTGATTAATTTGTTCTTTTCCATTGCCTCATGTAAATGTTTTCAGAAGAAAAGATCTTTTCTGCAGTAGTTATTGAAAGGAAAGTGATTCTTGGATGTCAAGAAGAGGAAAGGCAGTTCAGAGCTGTCCACTGTAATCACAGAGTCCTGACAACTGCTGCTGACTGCTCAGGTGTCTGCCCACGCAGATTAAACTTTAGATTTAGGTTAACATTGATTTTAAAAATGCAAGCTATTTATAACTGGTCAACGAAGAAAACATTTATTGTCCCATAAACATATTTGATATTTATAAGCTGTGTATTAATATAAACTAAAATGAATGTAAAATTACTTCCAAAAGAACTGTTTCAGTGTATTAGTAAATGAATGTAAGCACAGTACTTATAAAAGGTGTGTGCATGTATAGATCGGTTCAATGTGAATTCAAGGAGTGTGAAAGTCTATCACTGATTCAGTAATATCTAATACTCCAGAAAAATCAGTTATTTGGAATTTACTGCTATTTCAAATTTTTTGATGTTTATGAGAAACTGAAAGATAAGAAGAGCAATACTTAGCTTCATAAAATAGTGCAAATTTTAAAGTCAAGAGTCAGTAAGATATTTTTCATTTTACAGGCCAAATGGGAATGCAAATACTACTTGGTGAAATAATTTCACAATACCTTTTTTATTTCTCAGGTGGCACATCTCCTTAATAAACTAAAACTGTTTACATGTTTGCATGCTGAAACTGCCTTTCACAAGTTCTTTATATATTTTCAAAATAAGTTAAGAGTTCTATTTTCAAAAGTAGGCTGGGATCTTAATAGTCCATGTCTCAGTGACTATTTGCAACGTAGATTCCCACCTGATTATGTCACTTCAAAAAAACTGACCTAGGTGTCTAAGTCATTAAGGCAGTTTTATTTTTATCTATTCATTATACTCCTGGCCCTTAATCCCATATCAAAGCATGTTCAAATCTGAATTAACATTCAGATTTGGCTGACGTCTGGCTAACGTTCACACAAAAAGGGGACAACGGAGGAGGAAGTCGGTAAAACAGTTGTACTATCTCAAAAAATGACTCTGTCTTTACAAGAAGCTCAAAGCAATGCATTTCTTGTAATAGCTACTGCACTTAGAGATCAAAGCACTAGGAAAAAATAAGTACTCCTTGATTTTTATGCTTTTTAATTCTTTCCATCTTTCCGTTTTGTAAAGCATAAAACAAGCTCTTGAGATTTTTAAACAGGACTGCAAGTAGAAGGGATACTTAATATTACTATTGTTTTCATCACAAACCATTTACGATTTATGTAAGGAAAAAATAGTTTCGCTCTGAAATGCTACCAGCTCTGGAGTCAGAGCTACAGCTATTTCACAATATGAATACCAAAAATTTTGAAATAAAAAGGAAAATACATGTTTATTTGAAACTCTGGAAATAATTTGGGCAGGCTAAAAGTAGAATGCAGCATTTTAATTAATGGGGATACTAATGACTGGAGAGGCAGGGAATCTTACCTGTCTAAACAAGTAAAGCCTCATCAGTGGCTGTACTGAGTCTAGTAATAGATTAGAATCACATAGTTCATGTCCTGACTTCCTCAAAATTGTCCTTTCAAAGCTTGCTTTCAAAAGCATGTAGGGAATTTTAGAACTGGAACCTAATTTATTCTGTTTAGATTGTTTTCAACTGTGGCATTACTTCAGGTGAGAATAATGTGGTTTTCGTAATTACAAACTAATGAAACAGTTACTGTCAACCATCTTACATAAGCTCTGTCACAAATTCTGCTGCTGACCATAAAGACCTTTTTAGTTGTCAAGTAATGGTAGAAAAATAATATGTCAGAATTAGGCCTTCATTACTGCGAAGTGGCTTTGTGGAAAAGAAACATAAAGAGTGCTGCTAACCTGTCATAAATTAGTTATTTGGTTAGCTCAGTTTGCACCTGAGTAAAAGAAAGAAAATCAGTGCTTTCCATTATCATTTAATCTTTATCCATGTACAGTTGTCAAAATACAACACAGTTGTGCCTATGAAAAGGAAATGGCTGAAACTTTTTTGGCCACAGGCACGTTAGCGTTCTTTGGGACAGTTTATTTCTTGTGAGGAAGAATATTTGCTGCCACCTCCTGGACTTTTATATTACAGAGCTTAGAGGAAGGTCTTAGGTAGGGAAGCCTTGTGAATGAACATTTGAAAAACAAGTACAAAGGTGGTGCTAGTTTCTGACCTTGATGTTTTTTATGAAAAATGAACAGGTTTTAAATTGATATAAAGTAAAGACTAATGAATCAAATAAAGTAGATATTAATTATATTGTAACGCTTGAAGGTGGTGGTACTATTGTTGCTAAGTATCTCCAAACTAAAAGATAAAATATCCAGTTCATTATAACTTTTTTATCAGACCTTTCAAACTGAAATTTTCGGTCTTAGTTGTTCGGTTTTTTTCTTATTTACATCATCCCTAAAGACCATTTTCGGGCTGCCTTTCAACCAAATAAACCTGTATCGTTCAATCATTTAAAAGAGTGAGATTAGGGAAAAATAAATGTCAATGACAAAAATTTCTAGCATCCTTTTCTATGCAAGTGGTATCACTACGTGCTTTACAACTGGTTTGAGACTGTATCTTTGTATCTGAAGTGTTTCATATTTCCATGCAAACTTGCCTATGTGTATTCAAGCTGAGAGCGTTACATAGGCTCAACGAGAGCACCTTGCTTTTTACAGCTAGTCCCTGAGAACTGTTAGCAGCAATAATATTCTGTTGGGCAGGAGGATTTTATTCATTATTACAGGTCTAAGGTGCTGTAGGCCGTGATATCTTTGGACATCACACAGGAAAACAAGTAGGCTGTCCTTGTCCTTTGTCTGCATATCTAAACTGCAGGCTACATGTATCCTACAGGCTGGAGAAGTCATTGGGGTGTTCCACAGCTCCTGTGCTGGTTGCACAGCTAGGCTTTCATTCACAAAAAGTAGTGTATGCAGGTGTATGGTGCATACCTGTGCCTCTTCTCACTATCAGGTCCAGACCTGAGACTATGCACGCACTGATCAGGACTGAGAGGCCTTGCAGAACACAGCTGTCCCTGGACAGACGCAAGGGCCCAAGCAGCCTCAAAGAAGAAAAGGTCTAATTTGAATACGGAGGGACAAGAAGCAAACCTTAAACAGGGCAAAAGAAACAGACAAGGGAAGGACAGAGAAGAGACTGGACAAAGCAAACTTGGGAGCTGGTAATACTTGATATAGAAGGAAAATCTGTATTCAGCACTGGCTTGGAGAGTGCTGAGACTAGGACCTGATAACCAAAGTTCCTGAGCTTTGATGAGAGGCTTAAGGAATGGAAAGTTGACCTCTGTAGCTTGCAACGAGGCTATGATGTTTTGGGGAAGGAAGTGAAAAAGATGAACAAATGGGGCAAGGAAGGTATGTCTCGGGGAAAGAACTAGTGCACACTACTGTATACTTTCTCCAGAGTTCCAGGGAAATTTATTCTCCAGAGGAATTGAGTTTTTCCTTTCTTGGTCTCTCTGCTGTCAGCAAAGACTGTGACACCCCATTGGAAACCTGTGTCATCCTCCCAATGCTGATACACAGGCAGGATGTCAACAAGCATTTGCTGCCAGGTACTGTAGCAGCCTGATGGCATTTGTCTATTGTGGTTTAAGCCAGGCTGGAGGAACACCTTGGTTATAGTATGCTATGTGATAGTATTCCAGGGCTTGGTTTGTGGTTCTTAGAAAACCCTTGGGTCTGAAACACACAAAGCTATCCTGAAGCCATATTAGTGAAGTTGGAAGGTGAAGTATTCAAAAGCTATGAAATGCAAGCCTCATTGCCAAATGTATATGCATTTTGATTAAATTTCAGAACTTCTGCGCTAAAACTGTTTCAGGGCTTCATTTAGGAAATAATAGGATGATATAGCAAAGGAATATATTATACAAAACGTGCTTTCACTAGATGGATTCATAGCTCATCAGTGAGGATTCCCTTTCTGGGCTTCCACCTGGAGACCTGTGATCTGTTAAGACTCACAGACAGATGTTAATGATCAGATACTTTGATACAGGAACTAGTTCATGTGCTGCCTGTCTCTAAAAATGCTAAGTGTCTTGAACTGGATACCCAAGGCTACTAAGAGATCCAGTGTGAGTGCAGCACTCTTCATGCCTTATTTACTTATCTGTAGAATGTAGTAGTGTAAAAATGAACTGTGACTTCTGACTTAGATAGGAACAAAAAAATTTATAAGGAAATAATTCTGCATGGAGGACAAACTTTGAAGAGTGCATATTAAGTGAGGAATGATGCTAAGCACAGAACAACATCAAAACAAAATAGTGAAGAGCTATTCGTCAGATGAGTGGTAGCATTCTGTGCCCTGAATTGAGTCTGGAGTCCTAGAGAAAAAAATAGCAGATGATGTGATGTTTACAGATGTTTTAATCACACAAGTGCCCGGGACGGTTGGATTAACATTAATTCTAAGTGCCTTAATTTACAATCTAAGCTGTAGTATTTAACTTTGTTTTTTTATCATAACATGGGGTCAGGTGCTTGGTTCAGTACAGTTCCTGTAGCAATAGCAAGTCTGTCAAGTTTCTCTACCAAAACACCTCTCTGAAAGTAATCTTAGGATGTGAAAAGTTTGTCATTTTGTATATCTGAAATGCTGACAGCTGTGCAACAGAGCAGGTGCAGATATATATCACCATAAATAGTTATGTTGCTGCCTCTCATTTTGTGTAATCTTTTGAATTTTTAACGGAATGCTATCATGAAAATTTTTGTCTCATTTGTCACACCTCTGCACTTTCTGACATTAGCCAAACAAGCTGCAAGGAAGTATGTGGAAATCTTTTCTGAAGAAATGTGTTAGTTTCATAAAAGATACTCGGGTAGCATGCCTAGGACTTGCAGAAATATCTGTATGTATCTCAAACTGTTTACTTAAGCAAAGAAAAATAAACTGCAGGCAGATTTTTCAGGTGTTCTGGTCACCTGATTTGGTTCCACTTTTAAGTTTCAGACCCCATGTGGGAAAATTGCCAAGACTCTAGGAAAAAATTTAAGTGTACCCAGCAAAGCCCATGCTTTGCTTTTGTTCACAGTAATAAATCCATGTACCAACAACAACCTGCACAGTGACTGTATAAGAGGTAGCATTCTCACAGATCAAGTAAAAAATCACTAGCAGTTATTGACTTCTTTTTTAAAAAAAACAAACCAAAACAAACCAGGGTTTTTTTGCAAAAAAGATTTCTTTAAAAAACTGAATGTATTTGTCTATACTTAATTACTATATGGAAACTTTTGCTTCTGATATAAATGTACTGAATTGTTTGCTTTGCAACCAGTTAAAGCTCACATGGAAATGAATGGGTGTTGTGCTCCATGTCACTATTTGTAACCCAACCTGTGCTACAGTGATTGGGACTGTATTGTATTTCTGTAATGTTTTTCCTTTTCTTCTGTTCCTTGTGCATTTCATAAATCAGCCACAAGCTACTGTTTCAGATATAGATGGAAACATCAAGAGAAACCCTTCATCTGTTCAACAGTTTAGTCTTTGCACCTATTTAGAAATGGCCAGCTTATCTTTCAATGGTCTGGAATTATGAGGAGACTCTCTGTTTTAAAATGTCTGTCAAGAATTCTTGCTTGAAAACACTTACTATTGTTACAATGATTACCGCACGCAGGAAGGCTTCATCCAGATAATCAAACTGTAGGCATTTTTCAGTAAGTTATTTTTTGCATAGCTGTTTCCTCAACCTAAAGGAACATGCAGTTATTATAACATACTACCACACAAGTCTGTGCAGGTTTCACATGCACTGAAATTAAGAACAGTTTGTCAGGATCATTGCAAACAGGAATAGATTTTTGTCTCTGAATACTGCAGAGACTTGATTAGTATGCCATATAGAGAAAAAGTCTTTACCTGCCTCACTCAAGGAAGCAAATATTAAAATAAGGGAGCTATCACCCTATGGTTAGTCTGAGATTGTAAAAGAAGAGTCCAGGTCTGCTTCTGTAGAGATCCTTCCAACATAATATTTCACTGAGCTTCAGGATTTTTCCTACTTTTCACATCATTTGATAAAAAAACTAAAGTGCTTCCTGCAGGAAGCAAGAAGCCTGAAAAACACTTGTCAAACATAACTCTCAAGGGATTCCAACTCCTCCCTTATGAATCACGTGCAAAGTTTACTGTAAGGTAAGAAGAGTCGTTGTCATGGGTACTGTGAAGTTGTGACGGTGGCACCAAGTGTGCTATGAAGTTATCAGGCTCACGTATTTTCCCAAGAAATCTACCAGCAATGTGTAATGCAGAGCTTCTGAATCCACAGGTTTTTGAAGATGTTGTCAAGTTTCTTCTTTGTATAATGTTTCTATTTCAAGTTGAGTAGACTCATTATAAAATAACATTATGCCAAGCTGTGTAAGTAAGATTTGCACTTGCCATGCTGAACTGCCAAAGCGGTCAGTGGAATCCTGGGTGTTTGACTTCAGGCAAAGAAAGTTGTATCATGTTTTGTTAAAAAGGCAAGACTGGAAGAGTGGATCTTTTTAAAACCAACCGTTTTTTATTCTTAAAGCTACGGAACCTGGAAAAGGAGCCTGGAAAAAGAGAGGAGAAAGATTTTTCAAATTGTTAGTTGTGAAGAGGGCTGTTGTTTCACTGGTTTTTCCCTACCTCAGAGTGTACAGAGGATTCCCCGCAGAGATGCTGGAGCAGCAGAGCATGATGGTAATGCTGGTCCTTTGCTGAGTTGTTGTCCTGGATACTTGATAAACAGTGCTCCTCCCAGATCACATCATCTAGTGTCAAGTTCTCTTTATGACTGCTTATAATCTTTTATCAGAGTTCACCTTAGCACTTTCGACAACCCTTGTGTATAGGAGCTGTCTAGGATAATATGTTTATAGATCTGTTATCTCTCACAGCAGCAGTCTGTTGGTAGGGACGGCTTTTTTTAAAGCTCACTTTTTTTCTTTTTGCTGGGTATTAGCGTTTCAGTTCTTTCACAACGACTTTTTGTAAATACTAGAGGAAAAAAGTCACGCCCAGTGATGTGAGCACTCCATCATCCAAGAATAATCTAGACAATTTCAACAAAAGGCTGGAAATAGTCAGCTATCAAACCCTTCTTGCTGATTGATTGTTTTCTTCTCTTCTATCATCAGTATTTCATGATCCTCTGATAGGTATTTTGTCCTGTGCAGTCTCTGCTTTTTTCCTGGAACTTTCTCCCCACTGCTTGGCTCCCTCTAATCCTGGTAGTTTTTTCTCTCAAAATTGCTGCTCTGCCACTAAGCACTCATTTTCCTATCCGAACCACACACCAACCCCTCACTTCCCTCTAATCGTTTTTTCTCTCAAAATTGCTGCTCTGCCACTAAGCACTCATTTTCCTATCCGAACCACACACCAACCCCTCACTTCCCTCTAATCGTTTTTTCTCTCAAAATTGCTGCTCTGCCACTAAGCACTCATTTTCCTATCCGAACCACACACCAACCCCTCACTTCCTAATTTTTGGAGCCTGCAGATACTCTCTTTGTATTTCTTTACTTCAAATACAAATTTGTGTCAATTCTTAACATTCAGTATGATGTGAATAATAACAGCACTCTGCCAAAAACAAAGTAAACTCATTGCTATGTGATAACTGTGGTGACAGCAAAATGGGTCAGTGCAGTTTTAAGGTTGATTTTGTGTCTCATGTCTTGAATGTCTCATATGAAATAGAGTTAATATACAAAATAAAATAAATAAAGATAGGAATACAAAATTAGGGTCAGTGCAAGAAGATTTCAGACAACAGTTAACTGAAACCTCCTTTTGATGGTTGATCTCAAAATGAATTGCCAGTGTTTCTAGGAGAGAATTCGGCATTCCCTGCTGTGAGGCTTGATATGAGTGTATTATAAAGGCCCATGCCATCAGCCAGGTGCTTTTGGAATCAAGCAGCTTATTGCCACTGGATATTGTCACATGTCTTAGGACACTGGCAAAATTCTTTCTTCCATAAGAGAGCAGAAAGCAAAAGAATGAGGCTTACTTTTAAGAGATGTTAATGTTTCCTCTGTAAATGTACCTACAGAAAAAGATTATGGAAATTTCTTTCTATTTGTTTCACAATACATTATTTTTTGCTGAGCAGTAACATGGTAAGAGTGATTCCTCAAGAGAAATGGGGACATGTTAAGCAGTTCTGTGCTCAAGAACTAAATTTTGTCTTTTTTTTTTTTTTTGCAACAAAAGTTTTAACTTTTTGTCTAAAAGCTACTCATCTCCAAAACAAAACTTTTCAATTCAGGTTTTATAACAAGGGGTTTATAACTGAATGAGAATTTTAAAGTGTATGAACCTTGATTGAGGTAGCTGCATGAGAAGGCTGTATAGAAAACTGGTACAGTATAATACCTCCAGTATGTGCTATAATTAAATGTGCTAGAACCAACATAAAGTACTTAAATTCCTCTTTTAATGTAAACATACTGCAAGTGCTGTTATTAGAAGTGGCCTAAAATTCACCATTAAATATGCTTACATAGTAAACGTAACAGTTGATCTTAGTAGACTTGTCATACTATATTAAAATAATTCTAATAGCTTTTTCAGAAAACCATTTCAGAAAAAGCTCACTGCCCTTTCAAAGTGAAATTTCATATGGCTCCTCTCTACAAAAACCATTTATTTTCTTGACATTTCAGCTATGTCTGGCACCATCATTAACTTTTAATTTGGACCCATCACATCGAATAGCTCAACTTTCCTCTAAATATCTGCTTCACAAGAGATTATATTTAGGATAAAACTGTTAATTTAATTAGGCTAGTCTTCTGAAATATTAATAAGAATTGCAGACTTACCTGATTAGTAAAAAGAATCTTGAAGCCAGGTTGGATCTAAGCACTATGCATGGAGAATGATGTGTACATATGAAATTGAATACAGAGTTGGACTTTGAAAGGGATTTTCAAAAGATTTTAGCTGATTGAAGAGGACTACTGTCACTGGGGCTTTTGCTTTTAATTCTTACTGGTGCTTTAAAACATCTTCCTGTCATTGCTATAGGCCACACAAAATACTTGTATTTGAATAACAGGGAAAAAATCCAAATGTGATCAAAATCCAAATTTTCAGCATAGATGTGCTTCTTTTTCCTTTGGGCAAAGTAAAGAGAAGATAGGCTAGTAGCTATATCTTATATTTCTATCACAGAAGCAGACTTTTTTGCTTACTGCTGTAAACATGGATATGATTTACTTGACTTCCTAAGTGAATTTTTGGGTAGTGCTGAAGGTGAAAGAAATAGCAAAAGTATTTTAAAGATGTCAATTATGCATTCCTGTCTTCCAGGCGAATTCAGTTTTAGGCAGAAGACTCAGGAAACTGAAATTTCTGTTTCAGTCCACAGCTCTCATCTAGTTCCTATTAACTTGACTTCTGTCTTTCTCGAGAGCTGGTTTCCTTTGGATGAGAATATATCCCATCTTTACCTCTTGTTTTTTCTGCTGATAATTAGAATAATAATGCTTGTTATTCCTTTCTTGGAAAGTGGTATGCCATGTAGGCATAAATAAACCTAGAAGTTAGATTTCAGTAATTCACATCTTTCACACCAGATACTCATTAGCTGGTGATGAATTACAAAAGTTGCTGACCTGAGTCTGATATGATCTGGTGGCCATGCTGTGTAGGCTGCTGTATCTTGTTAGTAGCCACATGCACTTGTGGTAAAAGTACAAAACTGCTAAAAATCCCCTCCTTAAGGAAATATTCTTGGGGTGGTAGAGGGAACAAGTACAGAAGTGTGATTATAATTTAAATATGTGTTTTACAGGAGGACACTATAGGTAAAAACATGTAAGACAATACCAGGTTGATTGGATTTCTATATATCTATCTAGCAGCACTAATCTTTGGTAGACACTGGCATCTTAAACTTCTACCTAAAATAGTATATATAACTTCAGATAAAACTGAAGGAGGGAGGAAAGGAAAGGGGAAAAGGAAGGAGAAGGGGAAAGGAAAAGGGAAGAGAAGGACAAGATTTCCTATTAACAGGATAGCATAGAAAATAAATTTCCCCTAAAATACACTGTCAGTCTCTACACGTAAGTGAAACAAAAAATTAGCAAGCAAACTAAAGAAAAAATAACCCAACAGGCATAGAGGAAAGGGACACGTTTAATGATAGAAGAAAAATACAGATATTGACAGTGAAGAGCAGATAGAAGGGAAATCTCCAAAGGATTGAAATATTGCTACTTTCTTTTTCCAGATAAATGCAGTGTAATTATTTATTGAATTTTCCAAACCATTTTTCTTTCAAAATTTCCCATCATTCTGAATTTTAGCAGGGAGATGGATCACTTGGTTATTTTCGTCTGAATGCAGTTAGTATCCCAATCCAAAATTTAAAGGGGAGAGTAGGATTTTGGAGGTCCAAAATTTAAAGGAGTGGTTTTTATTGGCCTGATTAGACTTTGATTCCAGTCTGCTTTCTGCATGTACAACCGAATTCATTCTTCTCCAGTTTGATTGCAGCTTCAGTTACCATCATTGTACCAAACTGAGAGATGTTATTGATATTAGAGAATGTTTTCTTTGTCAAGATAGATAGTTCTACTAAAACCCCTTTGATATAAAAGATCCATAATCTGTTCTGTAGCTAGCTAGATAGTAAACAAATACATCAACAGATTCTGCCATCTTTATTCACATGCTTTAATCTTTAGCCTCACACTTAGGATGGATTTTAATACCTTAGTTGTGTGAAACACCTTGTTTCAGACTTAGCGCTACTGATGTTAACAGGAGCACTTACTGGAAAACACTCTAAATCCTTGATTTCAGTAAGACTATGTATTCACTGCAATATTATAGAGTAGGTCTCAACACCATGGACTCTTAAGAATTTTCTACAGTAGCAGTATTTCAATACTTACAACAAGTAAAAGGTGAAAGTATAAGACCAGAGTAAAAAGATTGAAAGTGGGAAGAAGCACTGTAAAACCCCAAGTGAAAATAATAAAATGTGTACAAGAGACCAATAGGAAGACATGGTCATATTTATGATTTACTGTTAAGTGTTAATTTCTGTGGTATGTACTACTCTGGTTGTAAGAATCAGTACTCTTGAATATATCTATCTCTGCAGTTCTCAATCACTGTGCTTTCACAAGAAACTATTGGATTACATTGCACCTGCAAAACCATCTCACCTCTCTGACTGTTCAATAATTTTGATTTACTGGCTTCTCTCTTACTTGCTGGATTCAAAGCAAACTTTGGCTAAAATATGTCTGCACTTGGGATGTCAAATTTCCCCCAAATGGGAAATCTTTAACAATTTTTCCAGCTGTTTTTCCATCTCTTTTAGTCTTCAGAACACTCTAGCATATCTTATAGGACATTCTCTGTGAAATCACAGAGGCAATTCATGATTTTGGATCACAGCTGATCCACATAGCTTACAAACTGAGCCCTGGCCGATCAACCAGATTCCTGTGGAAGGACCTTTGAGCCAGGACAGATTCCAACTGAATTCAGTAGGGCTCTGTGCAGACCAAAGGTCTATCCAGTTGTATTCTGCTAGTGATCAGTCAGACTCTAATACTGTATCTATTTTATGCTAGGTTAGTAATACATATTACTATTAATTTCATTTAATAAGGCACTTCTTAAAAAAACAAAACCAAAACATCCTCAAATCCCTAGGTCATTAGACCATGGTTGGAAAGGGGAGCAGAAAGAAAGCTCTTCTCTGTAATTTGACATACCAGGAATATTGCTTACTGTTGTTTCTGATGTAGTAGTCCAAAAGCAAAAACCTAGCGTCCTGCTTACATAGTACAATGGTATCTATTAATTTCAGGATGTTACGTGTATAAATCATCTGATAATATACATAAATGTGCTAAAATTTGTATCTACTTTTATTCCTTAAAACAGTTCAAATATTTTGGACCCAGATTTGAGGTGATAAATCTGATGTTATAAAGTAAGCTATTGGCAATATTTCTATGCCAAGTTATCCCTGCAAACAATTGGTTGCAGGCAAAATGGACACTAAGTTTTGGCTGTAAGGTTTACTCTTCAATAATTGATGGCTTCCACACCTGTGCAGTGACGCCAGCTTTCTTTGCTGAAAATTTTGGCCTTGGAGCAGTAAACAAAGAAGATGTGGTTCCTGGCTTTGAAAACGCGGAGTAGCTTGTAGGTGAATATGATTCATTTACTGGGAAAGAGGCATTTGGCTGGAACGAAGGCTGTGAACCGTAGGCTGGCACGGAGTACACTGAAGATGCCCGGACATTAGTAGGAGAGCCAGCACTAGGTGGTCTGAAAGGCAGAGCTTGCTTTGAAGTGGACAGCCTTGATGTCTGCTTAATAGCAAGGCTTTCTTTAGTACTAGGAGGTTGAAAGGTAAATAAAGATGAATCGAGTTGATAAGGTTGATGTTTCATAATATCCAAAGAATTGAGACCTTTCTTAGGTTTTCTTTTTGTATTTTTGGTAGCTGCAGTGGACTTAGAGGAAGGCTTACTAGCAGCAGGAAGATAAGATGGGCAGTGGATGGGATTGTAAGCAACAGGTGGAGGTGCACGGACATTAGATGAATATTTCCAAGAAGCTGGTAAAGATGGAGTTGGAGATGAGGCTCGTGCCATGTTTGCCTGCACAGTCTCTGAATCTACCACATACTTCTCCATTCGAGAGTGCCTTCTGGCAAATAACTGTGCTCCTTTTCCACTCATCTCTGGTGGCATTTCAAAGGGTGGCTTTGCTTCTCCAGCACTCGGTGTGACTGGTGTCTTGGGTGTATGGTTTGGACTTGCTAGGGTTGCCTGAGGCCCTTTGAAAGGACCGGCTGGATCAAGAGTGCTTGGGGGATGGACAGGAGAACGAGGATACTGTGGAGATTTGAGTGGTGGAGGATGCGCTGCCTGAGGTGAGACTGGCGCTGGGAAAGAGGGAGCCTTGTTAGAAGCTGCAGCTGAAGGTGACCAAACTGGTGACACTGGAGTACCAGCAGTAGGAGAGACCTTGAGTGAAGGCTTTGGAGCGACAGGGGGAGGGGCCTTTTGTTTAGATGCTTGAGTCTGCATGAAATTGCAAGCTTCTGCTCCCAAACTGAGGTAGTCTTCTTCAGGTCCTGACTCAAAGCCAGCTCCAGTACCTTTTTTGCCCTCTGCATTGTGTACAAGGGACAACAGGGCAGGATTAGGACTTACTTTGGGTGCATCCTTGAAAGTGAACATAGGTTTTGAAGTGCTTCTTCTCTTTGCCTCTTGCAGTATACCAGTTCTTTTGGCTGGCACCGCAATCCTTTCATCTCTGGATGCTATGTGTTCTGTTGACTCACTGGGTGACCACACAGTTGGAGCAGCTCTGCTAGCTACAGGAGCTGAAACAGGTCTGTAGAAAGCCTCAGGTGGTGGGCTAATAGAGCAGTAAGTAGGTGGTGCTGGTATATCTGAAAGAGGACTAGTGATATTTCTTATGGGTGAAAATGGTGCAGCTGCCCGGTTTTGAACACCAGAAAGGAAGGGTTTAGCTGTTTTATTCGAGGAGGCTGCTTTTTGAGCTGCAGAGGACTGAAAAGAGAGGTTCGTGTCTGGTGCTAAGCCAAAACCATTTTGTTGTACCATTTTGCTATGATTCTGGCTCATGTCTGTGTAGCTTTTGTTCATATAGGCCTGCTGTCTTGACATTTCTTCCTCTTTTGTTTGATAGACTGAAGAGCTTACTTTCTGGAAGTCCTCTGACATGGTGGCTTCCCTTTGTTCCTCTGTATGCATTGTGCGTGCCTTCATCTCCTCTTGCTCAGCTGTGATCTGATCCATCCTCTGCCGCCTCTTGGCAAACATGAGGACCCCTTTACCTGTGGTCTCTGGAAGTGCCTGCATCTCGTCTCCACTTTTTGTCTTCTTTTCAACCTCAGGTAGACCACTGTCCCAGTCGAATGTCACTATCTTACCGTCGTTATCAATGTCAGAGAAGAAATCTTCATCTATTTCTGACTCGCTTGTTGCAAGCAAACTCACTTCAAAAGTGTTTTCTTTGTCCTCCTCTTCACCTTCACCTTCACCTTCTTCACCCTCGTCTTCGTCACGTTCTAACTCCCCAGTACCGTAGCTAACTAAAGTATATTTCCTTGCCCTTTGACGACGCTTCTTGAACATCAACACCCCCTTGGAATTGGGGTTGGGAGCTGCAGTCAGCAGTAATGCAATACTTTTACATTTAGATTTAGCTTCTTTGACCTGTTTCTCTGACAGACTCTCACTTCGCCTGAGCCCTGTGGGAAGAATTGAAGTGCACATTTAATTGCACGCAGCCCAGAAAAATGCAAGGAGACTAATAACAAGTAGTTCTGCATTTATCTATACTGAAATTTACCCACTGTCCCCTTTCCCCATATTAAAATGTTTCTTTTCTTTTGCATGGGGAGATCATACTTTTCCCACAATATCAACTGTTTTTAAATTCCATACCCAGTGTTCCATAGAGTCACACCCATGCCCGTTCAAAGGCTACATCACTGTCTTTAGGACTCTCTTAGTTTAACAGGAACGTTACATGTGTGTCTATTTCTAGTGTTCTCGATTTTTATTACCATAAGTATTCTCAGTAGCAACGTGCAGAAGATCTTTTCTCATTTGTTCAGTTTCTATGGTCTGCTATTTACCAAGTGTTTGACCACAGTTCCTAGGCTTTATAGCACACATTCCCAACCAGCCAGGCCCATGACTGCTTAACACCTAAGACTAAATGAAACTGAGTGTATTCTGTCTGATGGTGGCAGCAGCTCCTGCCATTTATGTGTTTATTTTGCTCACACGTATTACAAAATGTATATAGTTGATAAAAGTCAGTATGCTTCTATGTATTAGCTATTTAAAAGCAAGTATACGTCCGAAAAGGCATACACAGAAACCATTACCATCAACTTTCACCCTTTGGAAGGCATTGGAGTTTGGCCGTGGTATTCAAGGAAAGCAGGTTTCAGTCTTTTAACAAGCATTACTAGCCTGAAACGTAATCCAAAATTGTATAGGATATAACAGCTCCAGAATATTTGTTTTGAAAATGTGGTGAGGATGAATACACATTTAAGAACTGAATGAAAGGGGCTCAACTAACTTCTGAAGAGTATTCACTAGCATATGTCAATAATATGTATTTCTTAAAGCATAAATTATGGATTTTCATCAAGTCGTGTGGAACAGGAATAGATGCAGCTGTAAAGCTGATAGATGCTCTGTACATCAGCATGACTGCCTGCTTCTTATGTGACATGCTCCACATGCCTCATGGAACAATGCTAGTCAGAGGTGTTCTTGATTCTTCCCCTTATACTTTACATCGTGTACATGTTTAGACTTAAATGCTGCATTATAATTTCTAATTTTACAAAAAACATGCATAGTATTTCCTGCACGCAGATTATTCCCCCGTGTTTGGCAATTTGTTTGTTCTAAATGTGTAGATAGGATTTTACAAATAATAATAATAAAAGCAAAAATTTTTATAAATTAAATCAGTGGTTCCTAAGGATAATGACCTGCCACTAGTTTAGAAGGAACTGAGATTGTCATAATGGAGATGGGAAAAGGGCAGAATATGTGTCCTAGTTGGAAGCAGCATTCATCACATAGTATGTAGTCCATTCTTCATACTTTTGCCTTATTAGAAAGACACTGCAAGTAATTTGCTAAGACAGGCATAGTCCCGCAGTTGGTTCTAACTTCACAGCCACAATGTAAAGCATGTGCACTTTTCTTTTATGCTTCATTTAATATGCCAAAAATATGTGGATTGCATACAGACACTTAGGCATAAGTAACTGCTTAATCCACTTGCCAATAAGATACAAATGGTTATCATGCTAAAAATATGCTTACAGAGGAATTAGCAGTGGCTTAGCAGACTAATTCCAACACTGCATATGAAATAGCTTGTTGCTACAGTATATCACTGCACACATTCGAGCACCTTTGACATACTGCTACTAAATCCCCAGACAGGATTCTTAACATTGTTGGGAAACAGCAAGCAACCAATAGAAAGGTCCCAAATATATCAAATAATAAATGAATAAATAAACAATATATATCTACATTCACTTAATTAACATTGGATCCAGTTGCAAGTTTATTTTCAGGTAAACTTCTTGGACGCATTCTGAAGCTGACTTCTGGGCAGGGGAGTCTGAAGAAATAGCATGTTCACTTTACAGTCTGGAGAAGACTGACAAAACCGAAAGGATCATGTAACAGTTATACACATGCTAGTGTCTGTCAAAATCTCGTCTGCAGGCAATATCTAGCTTTTCTACTAAGTTTTTTTATCAGCTTTTAAGAGCCGTTGCATGACTTTGATTTTAGATCATGCAAATGACAATACAAAATTTTTGCTATAAAAGGAGAAATCCACAGGATTCACTTAGATGTGCACAAGCAACTTGCTTTATTTTGTTAATATCCTACAGATTGCCTCCATATATATGTTAGAAGACCAGTGGAATTCAGCCCTTTTTGGGTATGTAAGTATTCTCAGTTGGACAAAGTCATGAGTTAATTTCAAAGTGGAAGTCTACTAAGCGAAGTTATTAAGCACAGTTAAGGCATGGGTATATTCTTGGTTCATCACCAGGGGCATTGTATTACCCTGAAAAAATATTTAAAGCAAGAACAGAAATATTGTTAAAAAGAAAAAGGTGGAGGGGAAGCTAGAAAATTGCAGAAAAAACTTCTAAACATTTTACTTCTAATGCTGTTGGAATTCTGAAATTATTTTAGAAGTTAGAAAAGACACCCTCAGGCAGTGCAAATGATTAGATAGGAGATACTTACTTGCGTGCCTCGCCCTGTGCTTGAGAGGTCTGTGATCCCTTTCAGAGTGCTGGTCGTCTTCTCCCTGCTCAGTGCCTTCTGATGGGATTGCAAAGGAGAGGAGGGAAGGAGGTGCTTCTGACTGCCCTCCTTCCACTTGAGAATCAACACACCCCCTTTCAGCTAGAGACCTGGGTGCTTCCTTCTCCCTGTCTGAACAGTCTAGGATCACCTCCACCCTGGGGAGAGATGGAGCTGCACTTTGGATCCTCTTGACCTCTTTGCCACTAGAAAACTGGACTACTTTGCGTGACCACTGGATGTTGCCCTCTTTCACACCCAGGGGAATTGCGATTACAGGGCTAGTCCTGTCTTGTACACTGGGTCCTCTTCCTGAAGGGATGCATTTTTCTGCCCCTGAGAGAGTCACAGCAGGAGCTTTGGTGCCCTTGTGTGCATCATTTGAGAGGGACAACTGCAGCTCAACCATAGTACCTGGCCTTCTTTCTTCTGTCTTCCCTCTGAAAGCAGCCTCATCTGTCACAAGCACTTTGGAGGTGCCTATTACTTTAGGAGTAATTCTGTGACTTTGTGTGGTCTCTTGTTTTGTTTCTGAAAAGTGTATGTTGCTTTCTTCTGCTGCCTGGGGAGTGTCAGTGTATATCTCTGTGATGCATAAATCTCCATGGGGTCTCTCGTTCGCTGTGTTAATTTGCAGTGTGGTACTCTCCCTGTAGTCCTCATTTTTTATGTCATGGTGCTTTCCATTTTCTCTTTCAGCACTCAAGGTTTCATTTATTCCATTGGAGGATCTGCGCATACATAATCAAGTAATTCAAGAAATTAAGCTGTTGTAAGCACAGCAATTGTAAGTACAGTTAAAAAAGCAATTTCTGTGTAGTATATTTTCCCCTGTATTAGTTGTGGTACCTGCTAGCAGGTCTGTTTAAGCAGAAAAATTTTCACAGAATGTAGAGGTCTTAAATTGAAGCATCTTTGTATCTTTCAAAATTCTTCAACTTAACATTCAGTAAGAGGGAAATTACACTACTGCAGAAGAACTATGATCCTACTTCCATCCTTCTGCAAGGTTGAATTATATCATTCCTAACATCAGTATGCTTTTATAGACATATTCCTTCTGTAGCGTTTCCAAACACTGCTTCTGGGACAATACTTCTTTGTATTTCACATGTGCATGAGAAGATTAACTTTGCATGACACCAAAAGAGTGGTTAATCTTTGGCTCTGTGGCTACTACTGCCACTATTTTAGGCATCATCCTCACATATAGTTGCTGTTCCAAATAGTTTATTCTCTAAGGAACAGGTAAGTAGTGGGTGAGGATCAGAGGGAGTGGAGTAAATGCTTAAAATGCACATTCAAAGAATTCCTGTAAGGATCATCATCCTTGTATATCATAGAATAATTAGAACATTCTGGGCCTATTCCAGTTATCTAGTGAAAAAGGGTAGCAAACCTATACAATATTTCCTAGTTATTAAAAAATACGTGTTTTTAACTGGCAAATTTCACTTTGACTTCCTGAAGCCTTCTCTATATCTCAGCGTAGCTCCCTTTTTTAAACTATTCATTGTCCTGGCCCAGTTAGGCTCTTTTACTGATGTTAGGACTCGTAGTTTACTCTCTAGATTCTTCCTTCAGTACTCTGGACCATATTAACTACTATTAATTCAAGAGGAAGCCTTTTCTGTACAGCAAGACTGCAGTATATTATTAAAGCTTTCTGTTGACTAGAAGGTAACAAAGCACTTTTTCAAATGAGGGAAGCAGTAGGTACTCTTATTAAAGTATTAATATCAAGTATTGTGGAGATTTTTTAAATCAAAAGTGGGCCCTAGGTATCCTGAAATTTTGGAACCCCCTACAAAGAAAGGCTGGAGGCAGCAACAGAAAAAATAAATTTGTCAGTGCACTGAAGAAACTTCAATATCATTTGCTTTTCTAGCCATGCAGCACACTGTTTGTAGCAGTCTGGGTCTGCCTCAAATAGCACAAATCATGTAACATCCATTAAACCACAAATGGAACTACATAAAGGTCAGACAGATTTTAGTTTAGGGAGCTCCTTGTGAGTGCTGCTGGATTGCATCGTATTATGCTATTTGGATGATCAATTGTACTGCTCTTAAGTACAGATAAATTACAGAAATCTGTAAACATTTCCTTGTAAGATGTGAGACTAGGGGCTGGGACAGCTAAATGTTAGCCTTTATTGGTAGCTGAGTGATTCTGTGTATGAGAGAAACATTTCCACCTTAAAAGGCCCTTGCTACGTATGGATATAATTCTGCTGTATATAGACATAAATGTGTATCCGTGTGTCAAAAGGCAGAGTACTGGGTCTGATCTCTTTTTTGTCATTTAAGATTCTGTTTTGTCAAATTATTATTTTTGTTTCAGGTCTTTCCAGCTCACTGCAGGAGCAACACCCCTGGTGTAATTCCAGGAAGGAAGCAGAACTCATGGAGGCAGCACAGCAGGGTTTATCTCAGTCATGTTTTACTCCCTACATGGTGCATTTCATTTTGGTATGCACTGAGCACACTCCCTGCTCCCCCCTAGAAATTTTCTTTCTAGACTCAGCAGTAGCCCAAGAGTTGCTAAAACTAACGTGAAAAGAGTGGGCTAGTGTTTCTGTTTCTGTCCCCACTCTCGATGTTTCCCGGATACATCTGTTCAGCATTTGTCACAAAGGTCAGTAAAATGTCCCTCCACATGGCATCTGGAGAGTCCCTGCCCTGCAGGGTGTCGCTTCCCTCTCATCCTGTAAACCAAAGATTCTGTGGGTACTGCTGTTCAGTAACTGACTGTGGTTTACAGTGGGTTGGGAAAACTTTTTGTAGACATCAAAGGCCAAGTAGCATTTTAAAAACTAATTTAAAAGCCTAATTTTCCTCCCACTAAGCTTAGTAAGAGCAGAATTTGGCCAACAATGAATGTCTATGAAAACCTCATCCTTCATGCAAGTAGTTCAAGAACAGTCTGAAGCTTCCCAAGGAGAAATATTCTTCCCTGGCAGCTTGGATGTAAAGATCACCACTTTAATTAGGCATTATTCTTTCCTCATGATTTCTGTTTTTTTTTTTTCTACTCAGGAAAAGAAAGATTTGCTTCTCATTGCTCTCAGAGGATGCTCAGACACTTCCTGAAAAATCATTCTGGTGGTAGTACTGAGAGGGCTACTACCCACAAAGGAGGTGGCAGGGAAAGAGAAGTGTGTCATTTAATTCCCCCATACCCCCATGGAAAATACTGACAGTAGAGGCTGGAAGTTGGGGAAGATGAGCTGATGAGAAGAATGATTCGAAGATTCTCATGGTGAATTCCTTTAGAACATTTTAGTCACTTTCAGTGTTGAGTAACTGCAATTTTCTTAAAAATTCTAAAACCGACACAGTTTTATTCCATGAAATAATGAATTATGTGGTCTAAGCACTGTTTTGGTTCTCATTTTCAGGACGTGCCTTGCCATTCACCATACATTCAGGCAGGGGCAAATGGAAGATGTGCTGTCACCTTCAGCTAGAGCATACTGTGGTCTTCAGACCAACTGAAATACCAGTTACAGACCAGGAAGAGGCAGGAGTCAAAGCATAGGGAGCTATTTCTGTGGCTACAAAGAAGACAGCTGTTCAGCAACAAATACATTTTTTACAAGTGCAGTTCCAGTAGTTATGTCATGAATTGAAAACATAAGAATACAGATATCACATGAGGAGCATTCAAATGGTACACTGATGAACTAGAAACAAGCAATGGACTATGGAGAAGGTATGATGTAATCCTCAGCTATCACTCTTCCTCTGATCTCACCACATCAATCCATTACTCACCCCAAGACAACAAGCATAGACAGGCCATGCAAAATGTCTGTTATTAAAAAAAATGAATACTCCTTGAAAGCATCGTGTTTTGAAGGAAGATTGTAACTTTGAACTACTAGACACTTTAGGAAAATTTAGGTTGCAGAAACCACAGAGGAATTTCACACGCTGTTTAGACATCCCTGGTAACCAGAGACAAGTGCCCTTTTTTTACACCAGAGTCCTTTCAGAGCCTTTCAGAGCTTTTCAAGTGACACTGCTCTGTTAGCTATTCTGATGAATCCTGAGCCCTTCTGTCCTCCTGCTCCTGCCTGTGGAAGAGCAAACACAGTGGAAACTGCAGTAGCTCAGGGGGGAGCCATAATTCCTTACAAGGAGAGTGCTCAGGTCTTTTCTTCCTCTTCTTACCCACACTGAGGGCAATTCAGAGTTCATCTTGTCCACATTCACAAAGTCTGGGGAGAATATGCTTACTGTAGGTGGTCTTGAACCCAAGATTGCATGCATTACACTGATGACAATTACAGAACAGTCATTAGAACAGACTGATGTACAGTGAGCAGTAATGCTGGCTTGCTTGCATATTTACATGAAAGTTCTCTACTCTAAGCAGCTCAAAGTATTTTCAAAGGAAACTGAAATTCACTGTTGCTATATTATAAATGGAGAGAGCTGTGACTTGCCCCACCTCACCTACTGAAGTGTTAACAGCAACAGAAATAGAATTCCTGATTCCCAGACCCTTTCCTCCTCCTGACTACTAACACATTTTACCACCCAAGAAGACCATTTGCCATGTCATCATCAAGGCATATCTGTGTAACACACTTTCTCCATCTATACAGCCTTTGCTTTTTGTAAGTCTCACTTCCCTATCTGTGGGGAATAACAACACTTCACTACTTCAAAGGGGTGGAAAGAATAACTTAAGACTCTGCAAAATGCAGATATGGTAGTGGACAACTTGTAAGTATTAGGAATATTTAATGAGAAATAAAAACATTACATTTGGAGATTGTACTTTTAATTCTGTGCTTGAATTCTACTGTTTGAATTATATGCATTAGTTCCTTCAGATCAAGTACTTTTCCTTCCCTTTTCCATACAGACAGACAGAATTACAGGCATAAGTGAGAGGACTATCAGAAGCTCACAGTATGTGTCACAAAGTGAGTGCACTCAAAACCAGCATTTTCCATGTGGTTCACTCAACAGAATTGCACCAAAGCATTCTGAACATTCCTGTACCTCTTGATAAGCATCTGCAGGACGTCAGTCAGGCTTTCCATCAGAACAATAACTTCAGCATAGGTTAAGTCTCCACAAGGTGTGCCATTGATAGACACTACCTCATCTCCCTCACACAGTCCAGCTTTAGCTGCTTTGCTCTTGCTGCGAACCTACAAGTCAAAAACAAATTCCAAATTGCACAATTAGTGGTCATGTGAAAACAGCAGCAACCATGTACTCAACTTATTGTTGTCTGTACAAAAGAAAAAGGACCAGTATTACTGATCATAAATTTCTAGTTACGCAAATCAATAATTTGTCCCAGTTGAGGGTAATGGCCAATATTAATGAATATAAAAACTTCTGCTTTACTGAGCTTGTGAGCTAAATGTCAAACATGCTGGAATTGTTTTAAAGAATGGAGACATAGAAGTCTGGAACAATCAATTGATCAGAGTTCAACAGAAATGCAAAAAACCTTACTAGTTTCTCCCAAAATGAAACACTACTAGAGCTGAAATCTATGGCAAGTTTTTAAAAGAAAAGTATATAACTTGAGTCACCTCTGGGCAGAATATCAATATCTACATGCTGTTAGAGCTGTAGATATAAGACTTCTGGTATAATGTACACTTTTCCTTACATATCTAACTATAGATTTATTTGCCAAACCAAATGTCTGAATCACTGGAAATCCTAAATCCATGTTTAGCATCTAAGTGCCTTGATTTATTAAAGTTAAGACACGCCTCTTACGGTTTAACCTTCCCTGTTAAGTACTCATTCAAGAATCTTCTGCAGCTTGGGTTTTGGTTTTTCACTTCTTTTTCCACTGGCAGCATGTTTTAACTTACCATGGTCTTTGTATAACAAAACCTAGACAGCTTTAACACCACTCGAAGTATGCCATACAGTTGACTGCTATTTTTAAAGTACATATTTGGCAAACAGTGTGTTATATTAACCAGGATGCTTGTAGGAGTCTATTTTAGAATGACACATACACATAGAAGGGCTGTCCTTGGGTTCTTTGCTCTCAATCTTCTACCTGTTGATGTGAGTACTTTAGCTTTATACAATATTCTGTTGGTGGATTACTATGTTATCATTAATTCTTATAGCATTATCTTAAAATTTTTTCAATAAGTAGGATAGTTCTACCACACTCACAACAGCAGAGACAGGCCCAGCTGACTTTAGGAAAGTTACTTCTGATATACACCAGATTTGAGGGTGCAACTGTCCCTCAGACCCATGGAATTATCCCAAATATACTATTATACCACTGGTCTGGTACCTACGATGTATTTCTGGAGGCAATATTGAAAAGTTTCTTGGAGTCAGGATGATATGTGGAATAAAGATTGAGACTGAATGTTTTTCTGTGGTGAGGCCATATATCTTTGTTGTTCCGATGTATACATACCCATATGTCATATTATGGCTTTTAGAGCAGTGAAGAAACAGAAGCCTGGTGCGTACAGAAGCCAGTTTCTACCTTGAGAGTTAACATTTACAAATATGGAGTGGTATGCTGCTCTGTTTATCTTGCCTTAGACAAGAGAATAAGCATCTTTGTACTTCGGGAAGAAATGACAGTTTAAACAGTGTTTAGAATGTTTTGCTTCATATATGCACTAGGATTTGGGTTGAGGTTTTGTTATTGTATTTTTACAATATGGAGGGTATGCTATTAAAACTTTACAAGACATCTTAGGCCTGAATTTAAATACTTAATGTGGAGGCTAGGAAGAATTTAGAATTACTCTTTTTTTAAAAAAAAACCCACATAAATAGGAATTACAGTAACATGTGATCTCTGAAATAGAGTAATGTGATACCTAGGTTGTGAGAGGAAAACTTGTTTCTGTTTCTTTATTAAGTGTCTGAGAATTCGGGATCAGTTCTGTCATAAGTTGCCATTACAACTGTCTCAGGAGAGAAACTGTTACCCATTCCATAATTTCAGTGATTTCTGTCAAAAAGTGAAGGTGCAAGTATACCATGTTAATAGTTCTATGTGGATTGCGAAACAGCTCAACCAGTTTCATAATTCTTTAAAGAGACTCCTTGGTAGTGCTCAAAGAAAACAGACGACCATATTGAATTTCCTTTTAAAGTTCTTGAAAGCGTCTCTCATCTTGCTGCCTTGTGAATTGTTGAAAGATCACAATTGTGAGATTTGGGCAAAAACTCAGCCCTTTTTTGACTCGTCACACAGGAAACAACTTATTGTAAGTTGCTATGCCTCACTCTGGTAGCATTTCAGTTCCTATAGCACATTCAAGTGAATTTCCTGTCACTATTACATATCAAGGTTTATCCACATAAATCAATTTTAACATGATTTTCCATTGCAGGCTCACACTGTATATGCTATACATATTAATGGTTCTGACTCTATGGTTTTGCTGACTATATGTCAGCCTTTTTCCCAGCATCCCCCAGAGATACCTGGGCTTCCCAAATTTGAACAATGTCCATATAAAATCACCCCAGTATTATTTATTGTGTTCCTGTTGGAGGAATAAAAGTGAGGAGAAAGCACTGACAAAAAATGAGTGAGGGCAGCTTGTATAGTAAATTATAATAGGTTTCTGCTAGGGTAGAAATAGTCCATCATAATTTGTTATTTTAGCCTCAGGATATTACCAGGTTATTCAGCAATACACGGTCTTGCCAGGCAAGCTGTAATTGTTTCTACTTTTGTTTATTTGTCCTCACTGGAAACCCACAAAAATGAACAAATAATGTACTCATGTAAACCAAAACTTTATAGATTCCGGGACACACACACACACGCACACACACACACACACGACACGACACACACAACAAACAAACAAACAATACCCATGAAGATTTGTAGAAAGCAGGATCTTCCTTGTAAAACATGTTTTTAACAGAGTTTACTCTCAAAGGAAGTTTTGGCTAAAAGCCTTTGACAAGCCCACTGGGAAATGAACACTGCCTTTGTTAGCAGCAATACAACTTGGTCACAACAAGGCTGAAAGCCTTTATCCACTTCTTGGGAACTTGTAGGCAAGGCATATTTGGTCGTAAAGCAGAAGATACACATCCAAAACTAGAAATAGCTCTTGCTGTTTAGTGCAGCCCGGGCTTCCTTAGTGACGTGTTGCTCCTGCCTGCTTTGGACTGGTTTTCTTTAGTAAGGAAATTGTTTTTTCCTGTAAAATTTGTGACTGGGACCTCACTACTAGAAAACCATATTTCGAAAAATTTCCTTAGGTTTTCAGTGCTTGCAAGACTGGTGTAACACAGCAAAGCTGAGACTGTAGTGTTAGTGCTGAACCTGTCAAGACACCAGCTGCTCCTGAGGCAGATTGAGGCATTTTAGCCCACTTTGCCCTTGAGCTGCCTGTATTGCTTATCTGCTCCCCCTCAGTCAGGACTATTCCTTTTTATTTTTCAAGTTATATATCGTGCACTCATTAGAATGTTTTTGTTTTCTTTTAGTCGCAGAATTTCCAATGAAGTGGCAATGGAAATATTTACTCTGAATTCCAAAAGTTGTAAGGTGGTTATTGTACAAGATGTATTGCAGCAGCACTGGCCTTAGTCAGTGCTGTACATTCTCTGCCCGTAAGGAGTTTTAGATTTCTGAGGTTTTAGCAGTATTAAAGTGTTGAATATAAACAGTTTTACATGAGGATTTAATGTTATTCTGAGCCATTTGTTATAATGCTCTATAGTTTCAGTTGTTTAGATTGCTATTGCTAGAGGGTGTGAAGAACAGTGCTGGATGACTTGTACAATTTGCCTGAAGTATGTAATTTCTTTTTGTCCCCAGATTACTCCTGCTCTCATTCATGCTGTCATGCAACATAACATGCTGTCAGGAATGTACCATGCTGCTTAAAATATCAAGAGCTGAACAATTCCTCATCTCCATTGAGATGTTAATCATAGGGAAAACTTGCTTTGTGAAGAATTTAGCCTAGACGCTGTTATCTGAGCACCACAGAGGAGACTGGACCCCTGTGAGCAGTGTAGCATGAGCCCACACAAGCAGCAGCACCTCTCACTGGGACAGAAGGTCACAGGGGCTGGTGGAGGGTCTCTTCACCCCCTCATTGGCACCTACTCACAAGCAGCTGCTGCAGCAAAGGACTGGGGGCTGTTCAGAGCCTTTCCGGGAGGGTCTGTGAAGACTTGGGCTGGAAACTGAGTGAGTAAGGTCTGGGTTCTGTGAGGCACCAGTTGTGAGATTACATCCCAAAGGCACAGGTATGTAGCGGGGGAAAGTGTGGGACAGTAACTCAGTGTGGGGTTGATGGTAGTAGCCGTGGGATGCTGTTGGTGTTGGGGTGGTCAGGGGTGTCTGCAGCACATGGCAATTTCAGTCAGTTTCTTTACCAGTGAAAGATGAATAAGTTGAGGGAAACACAGAGGTTGTGCTCACACTAGTGTGGGGCAAAAGGGGGGTTTGTAGAGAAAACTAATGCTGCATGCCCAGCCTTTGTGCTGTGTATGCTGTACCAGTTCTACTTTACATTAGCTCCAGTCCCATTCCATCACCTGCAGACGCCTTGCCAGGTAGCAAGTATTAGATCTGGTCCTTTGATTTAATCTGAAAGCAGTTTAGTTTGTACAACTCAAAACTGTTCTGTGTTATGAAACAACATATGGTAAATCAGGATGATGGGGAAATTTGCTTCAAAAACCTGATGAGGCTAAAAAGCTGAAGTAGATGCACCTGTTACTCGTGGCTGCAAGTAGATGCACAGACAGCAACTGGGGCTCAGTTTACCACCTCATGATCTTGGTTGTGTGTCTGAACCCTATAATAAGCAGATCGGAGAGTTGAGGTATGTTGAACCTCGTAAGAGGTCAGTAAGCTGGAGTTTAAAGCAAAGCAAATGGATGCAAGGACACTGTGCACTCCTGGTCCTCCAATTGTGCAACTAAGAAATTGTCAGGATATTTCACAGTCTTGCCTTGCCAGTGACTTTTGGAAAGGATGATGTTTACCTTAATCTTATTCTGGTGTGCTGCTAGGAGTAAACACCTCTATCTGGGACACAAGTCTAGGTGGTGTGCTTCAGATGTAGCCTGACTGAATAATCAAGCTCAATGATTGCTCAGCCTGGCTGAGCAGCCAGTCTGAGAAAATGAGAACCTGAGCATAAGCACAATCAGTTAAATCTAAACCTCCATCTATTAAAGTAAGACTTCTGTTAATTTAAAATATACATATATTTGCACAGCAACATTCTCAATTCAAAGCAAGCTTTAAAAACCGCGAGTAATTCTCAGAATTATTTACTGATCCTTTTTCAGTTAGCTAGCAGCTTTTAGGCAACAGAACAGAAAATACTGCCACTGGATGTACTAGAAATACACTTCCCTTGCTCATACAGAGAGACTAATTTCTTTCATTGAGCGGTCACCTTTGGAAGAGACTATTCAGTCGAATATCCTATCTGATTCCTGCACCCTCTTCTGAACGGTTATATGGTCCTCAAGGCCTGAAGCCAGTCTCAGTGAACCTTGTTTACACTTGTCCTCAATGTTAGTCTTGATTCTTTGATGACTGGCCTTGTGTTTTGTTATGATGAAACACGTTGCCCAAAATAACAGGGCTTACCAGGCAAACAGGCCTTCTGCAGACCAGTTGTCTGTCTTTGTTATTGTTTACTACTTCAGTTATGTCAGCTGCAAACTTTACCAGCAGTGACTTTGTGTATTCATTTAGACTGATGATTAAACATCAATAACAAAGGGTGAAGGGTGCTTAGCAAGGATATGCCCTTTGACTACTGTTATGTCCCTGTAGAGTAATGATTTCCGATTTAAGATTACTTTCTCAGACCCAACAACTAGCCAGCTTTTAAAGCAGTATTATTTACTACAAATAGCAAACTGTCCCCCTAGATGTCATATGGTGACCCATTTTCTCTTTCTCTAAGAAAAAAATAATCAGTTTAGGTCTTCCCATTATACAGAAATTGTGTAATAAATTTTTATTCTAGAAACAGGTTCTGTTTACCTACCACTTTACATGACTTTCTGTAAGTAACATTAAGATTTTAGTGTCTCTCTTTGGGAATGCCTGGCATCTAACTGGGTAACCATTAGTGGTTCTGTAGTGTGAGGAGGCTTTTACAGGCTTTTTTTTTCTCCACCTCCAGATTATGGCACGTGGTCCTTACACTAGCTCAAGGCAGGAATCTGCAACTGAATGGTAAGCGTGGTTAAAACCTCTCACTTGGTGTCAATACATCATTTCACACTTGTAAGCACAAGTATCAGTTTTGTCTATTTCTGTTGAGAACTGTTTCTGTATACACATGTATCTTGTGTACGAAATGAGTGGTATAAGGGGTATTTTAGTCTTCCAGAAATACCGATTCCTTTATTGTTGGAAAAAATACAGATGCGAGCATAGAAAAGGATGTCTGGTTTCTAAGATATGATTATTCAATTGTACCATCAGAGAGATGAAAAGCGGAAAGAAGCAGGGATAATAGGTATTGCAGGAGCAGGGCTAGGAGTGTGGAGACACTGCCTCTTCTTTCTTGTTTCATAATGGTATTAAAGCAACAAAGGTTTGATGCACCCTTTTCGTAAATAATATTTTCCCTAAAAGAAACAACAATTCTAGCATTACAATTCTGAATACAGATCAGATGTTTCTGAATCTAAAACTTTTTGGATACAGTCAGATATCTTAACTTTAACAGAAAGTAGCATTTAGTTTAAAATCAAAGTTAAGTGAACTACATAACAGAAATAACAAGGAAGTCAACTGACTTGAATCACCATATTCTTGGCCATAAAAGAGGTAGTGATTCAAAGTGATTCAAAAGATGGTCAGTGATGAAATGATCCAAAATCTAAGCAGTTAAACAAAGTTCTGTTCTACTTGCTGACAAAGTGACAAATAGTACTGTATGTGGAAGTATAAGAAGTGTATATGGAACTCAGCTGTGCCACTTCCCTAAGTACAATGTGATATTGCCACAATTAAAGGCTGCCTGCTCGTTGCTGCACTAAATTTAGCTAGCTAATATGTTTCTTTTAAATATGTTTAAGCCAATATAATAAGCTAATGTAATCAATACTCAGTTTAATTTTATCAGGCATTATCTTGTACTTTCCAGAAGTTACTTTTCTCATTAATTGATTAGCTAGTTGTTAGTCATGAAGTTCAGGATAAGAGATTAAAGATCAGTGTTTCCTGCAGACAGCATTACAAAAAAAAAAATCAAACAAAAAAGGCACTTCACCTCTTCTACTATAAATCCTACAGTAAAGGCAGTGGCCAGTACATGTATTGAAATATATTTTAAAGTTATCTATTGATCTAATAAAATTAACAATGTACAATGCTTTATTTTGAGCAGGCAGCAAATGCACCAAATGGCACAACTGTTAAGTGTATTAGTGGTTTTAGTTGTATGAAATTAGGGAATTCAAAATGAAGTTACAAATAAATTTAATTCAGGCACAGTTTATAATTTGGGGGTCTAGGGCTTTTTTTCTGTTTACAAAGTTTACTCCTGCAGGAGTCCTTTAGACAAAAAAAAAATAACCTTCAGCTAATAAGCTTTTTTGTTTTAAGGTATAAACTTCTGCACAGGAAGTTAAGCCTACCTCATAGTGTGTTTGGGTTTTTTAGGGATGTTTGTAGATCCTTTAAATAGCTCAAAGCCTTCTCAGAATCCCATGAGCCTGCGTACAATTTAGTGCAAAACCAGCATTTGCCAGTACTCCTCCACCCAGACCACCAGTCGTTCCACCAACAACGTTCTGAATCTTGTCAGGCAGGTGCTGGGGACGTGTGAGGTAATCCATGGTCACATAACCAATAGAGGTGACAGCAACAATCTCACATCCCTTCTTCTTGGGTTTTTTTTGTTTGGTTGGTTGGTTTTTGGTTTTGTTTCTCATTTTTTACAAGGGTTAGGGTTTACAATGAGAACGTCTACATGTATTTCTGTCTTAACACTTTCTTCCGCATCCCCAGGCTTTACCATCACAAGTTGTAGTATGGGCTGTATAAACACCAGTCTTAAGAAAAAGGTGACCTGTTTCTTCTTTACGTGGACTTCATATAGATAATATAAAAAAATTTCAAATATGAATTATCTGTTTTCTGGCTGTGTAGCCATCTATTAAAAAATATAGTCAGTAACAAGCCTTTTGGTGACCTTTCCAATCCATAAGGATCCAGTCCTAACCTTCCGTCTCTAAACCTGTCACTATTTAAAATTATATTTATAGTTTTCCATGCCTATGTTTTGTAAGCTCTGTATGAAAACAGACAGTTTCCAGCTTTAAATCAACATCTCTGGAAACAAAGCTATGTCCTGTCAATCAGCCTGTAGATCCTGTTCCATGCAAGAAATTCAAGGCCTTTGCTGGAAAAACTGGAGGTGAGTTTGCATCAAGCTGATACGAGTTTCCATCCTCTCAATACTGAATGTCTTCACCAGCCAAGCTAGTTTCCTCCAGACTCAGTCACAGTAAAACCCAAAATATAAAACCTTTAGTCAGGGCAAATTCATCAGGAGTGTGAGATCCAGCCCCTCCCTGCCTGCTCTGACTGTATGGGTGTGCAATAAGGAGCCTTGCCTCTAGAGCATGCTAGATGCTAAAGCTGGAGTGCTGAGGCTTTAGCTAATATAAATATAGATAGTATAACTATAATAAAATACATTTTTCTATATTTTACCTTTAAAGTCACTGTGCCCCATTCTTTGGGGGCTGTATGTCAAATTTGCACAACAGGACTAGTGAGACCATGCTAATGATTGTTAATTAATTAGGTTAAACAAATATGCTTCTAAGCTATCTCCTGAATGCTTTTCCAAAGAGCATAATGAAGTATCTTTGGCTTATAGAGTAAGCACAGAAATATTTCCTGTCACCAAATTTTTCCCAGCAGCAGGATAATTATGTTGGGAATTTGGCAGTTCAGCACACTCTTTTCTGCTTCTGGTCTTCAAGGAAGGCTCCTAGACATATCTACTGCTGTAGAGATGGCTTTCATGTCTGCCTGTAAAGCTAATTATATTTCCAAATGGGTTTTAAAATGAGAAAATACAACATTAGAGAGATCAAAGGAGAAAAGAGTTAATACATTCAGATATATTTTTGTTACTAAATGTTCTTTTGTGTCTGATAGAATTCTTGAACTGCTGAATTAAATCTAACAGGTCTCACCAGAAAGGGAGGTAGGATCTTACTGTTCGAGTTAATGGGAGTGCTGCCATTGATTATCATCAAGATCATAATTACAAAAGTTGAACAGTGATATAGTATTATGGTAGTTTCTGGCAAAATATGTGATAGAGGATGCTAAGCTACATGAAAGGAAGGTACTTTTTAACTTTAAAACCCATCGATCCAGTTGCCTGAAAGGTTTTGGCTTTGCTTGCCACCTAACAGCTAAAGCAAAATTTTAATCATGGTTTACTCATGTGAAAGTTCATGGGACATTCCTGCAGAGGGGTGATAGTATCATCAAGTTATTTTCTTTTACTTTGTTTTATTTTGTTTAACTGCCTCCAGTCCTCCTGTTGCACTGTAAATATAAAATCACACTTCTTGAGCACACTGGTTTAGTTTGATAACTGTCATCTCCTCCTTCCCATAATGTTCACTTCATAATATATTCAACAATTGCAGTTTGGTACAACTTCTTATAGATACTGTTGTGGGAGGGTTAAAGAAGATGTTTGACCATTTATGTATTGACAGAGCACTTGTGTCATTTGGAATCAGAGAGCAGACTGATCTCAGTGAAAAGAAAAGTCTGCTCAGATTTCCAACAGCTTTGCCTAATGTACTAGTGTATCATCTTGCTAGCGGTTGCCTTTCTCTGGCAGAAACCCAAAGTTAGCAGCTGAAGAAGGGATGAGATAATGACCTCAGAAATATTGATCTGGTATGCCGGCAACGCAACAGATTTCCCAATAGTGAGCTTGGGTACAGCACTTAAAGTTTGCTATTCATTTTGTACAACACATCTAGTGTATAACCTGGCTATGGATTATCCTCTGTAGGGCGTATTTCTTGTGCAATGTGTAGTTGATGTGTAAAAACTAAAATGTTGTGCTGGTTTTCTTTTTCAGTAGTGCTGCTGGTGAACTGGTGAGCATGTGACAAGGAGAGGAATGATGCTGTTGCCTCTCAGTAGTGTGGCTGTGCATTACCTGATATATTTCCATTCACCTTTTCTCCTTGCCCTGCTTGAATAGTGACTGGCTAGATGCTTCCTGGCTTATTTTTAAATCCTAAGCAAGTTTGATCTATCTGTGAACACTGTAGCTACGTTTTAATTTCTTCTTTCCTACCACCACCTCTGCAGAGAGATAATTGAATTATCAATCCTTCTTTGGGATTGAGAAAGTAATTCATCCTTAGTGAGTGCTTTAGTACATAGGCAGCATCAAAAGTTTGTTAACCATATTATAGCTTATGGCCTGGAGAAAACAATTTCAATGATGATAAGATTAAGGGAGAATAATGTAGCCTAATACAGAGAAGAAATAAAAATGCCTATAGTATCTGCTATTGAGCAGTTCAAAGTAACACTGGAACTGTAGACAGTTCTGCAGTTCTTTGCAGTAGACCACTGTCCAAACTTCCATATGTAACTTAAAAACCAAACCTCTTAATGCTTTTACACACATTGTCATGTGTGAAATGTGCTGATGTGGACACTGTTTCCGGTTATAGGTGGCAGTGTGGAACTGAGGTTCCAGACCTAGACCATTATAGGAGGAACAGCCCAAACTCGGGCATTGTTGTTGTGATGACTAAGAATGTCAAGTGCCAAATACGCACCGTTCTTGGAGTGGGTTATGCTGGCAGAGCCCTGGGGCTTAATGTGGGTTTAGTAAGCATGCTTACTGTTTGCTGTGGGAGTAGTGTTCATGCTGATCAAGCTTGCATTCAGCCATTAAATGGGTCCCAAATTTAATAGCTGGTTTCCTTGTTTTGCCTGGGCTGCTCTGGGCTTTAGGGAAGTTTGGAGTTGTCCTAAGGTTTGTCTCAGGAGGACTGAGGTAAGCTTGTGATTTTCAACTGTAGCTGTAGCTAGTTTTCCCAGCCTTTGGATCTGTAAAATAAACTGCATAATCTAGGATTAACTAAATTCTGAGGAGAAGTTTATGAATGGTTTGAGGCAGATTTGCAAATCCCAGCTACAACTGATTACAGAGCATGCAGAGCCATTAGGCTGAGTCTGATAATTCACTGTTTTCTGTTAGGACAACTTCTGTGTGCCCTTTGGCACAGGCCTGAGCAATAGTAGAGGGTCATCCATCCCAGGAACATCATTGGGAGCTTCAGACCACTTCTGGCATCTTCCTTTTTGTGGCCCAAAGGTAGCAAAGAAGAAAAGAGAGTCTATTTGAATAGGAGGAAAAACTCTATTATCAGCTGGAAAGATACCTAGTGCTGTGGTAAGAATGGTGCTGAGAGGTGAAAATCTTTCTGTCTTGGTGGGAGAATGGTGAATTTTAGGGAAAGAGTTTTTTGGAGATCTTTGTACTTTCCTCAGTTTAATCTTCAAAGCACGTTTGTGTAATTTGATGTTTTTTCCTGTTACTTGCCTTTCAGACCAAGCAATGTTTGCAGGGGGACACACGAGGTGTGGGAAGGTGGGGTTTTTTTTAGGGGGAGGATGTGGGGAGGGGATGACTGGCTTCTTAATTAGTGACATACAGGCCATAAATCCATCATACTAGCAGGCAAATGAGCCACTCGGCTACTAGCGTGCACTTTGTCAAACCCACTCATTCCTAGCTTCATATCCTGTATCAATTACTGTGTCCTGTGTGGCGTCCCTGTCTCATTTTCACTGCATTGGTCATGTGCCCAAATTCTTTTGAAGTTGGGGGACAGGGAACAGGCAGGGAGGGAGGCAGGGTTCTTGTTACAAATCTGGATATGAGATGACACATTTAATCCTTAGAGCAAAACTGCTCCAGTGACAGTTAAAATGAAATTGTTATTCAGTCTTCTCAGTCTGTTCCCTGAAATGGTATTGTTTATGGCAATCCCTTAACATTAAGTCATGAGTTTGCAAATACACAAGCATGGCACATGATCATCCTCCCAAAAGGAATAGCAAAGGCAGCAAGAAGAAACAAATGCCGTCTTGCAGGTTTCTGTTTCAGTGAGGGTTGCAGCTATCACTGTCAATGATGTCAAGGTTATACTGAAATGTGTGCCCAGTGATGTATTTCTTGCTCCTTGCCTCACTGCCGAGGCAGCAATTCAATCAACACCAGAAAGATCATGAAGAGGTAACTAGAAGCTTTGCCTCACTTCCAATGGAAAAGGCAGTGGCACTGTGTTTGTTACGACAGCTTTGTGTGTGTACAATGCTCAGCACAATTGGGCCAGATCTCAAATTACAGGGTAGGGGGCCTTTTGGGACTGCATTAATACAAATGAATTAGGTTGTTCAAAGAAACCAAATAACTCAGGCACCTGGTAAATGCAGTATCTAGATAATATAAATTAAACTATTACTGTATTGTGAACAATACAGTAAAGTGGCCAATGCCTAATCTGCAAAGTAAAGGACAAAGCTCCAATTCATTGCAGAAGTATCAATCAAACAGTGGCCCAAACTCAGCTGAGAGCACAATACAGGGACTAAGTTCTAGTGCCTGTTATTTGCTCTCATCTTTAGCTGGACTGTTCAACTAAATAAAACTTACTGTTAGACTAAAGAAAATGTTCCTCTGTGAAAGCTGGGTTTCATGTTAAACTCCACCATGTTGTTCTCTTGTGAACTGTTTTTATTTCTTTCACTTCTCAAGGCTAGACTTAAGCTTCTCTACTTCTCTGGAAAGTTCTCTATTGACCAAATTTAAGAATTGCCTATTTTGCCGTTTCACCCAATTTTCACTAATTCCTGACATTTCTCTACTTGCATGATTCCTCATATCTTACACAGTTTATGGACAAATTTATATTGGCTAATGATTTTAGCTGTGACAAAGTTTCAGACAAATTTCCTAGGATTCACTATTTAAACAAACAACAAAAAAAGCCAACTCTTCTACTTTACTTAGCATCTCTCACACTTAGTGTGTGGTGTTTTGAAACAACCATTTAACACCGAAAGCAGTATCAGGCCAACCCATCTTGGTGCTTAGAAAATATAGCTCTGCCAAACCAGGTAAATATTTTGTGAATGTCAGTGCATCCATTCATGTAGAGGCCTTCCAGTGTCACCTGGACAGCTGTACTGGACAGTTCCTTTTTTGTGACTCATCAGTGAATTTGGATGTTCAGAAGCCTCACCCCTCCCTGGTGGCTCAAAATAAAGCTGGCCAAGAAAGCAGCAATGAGTCCTTAGGGGCTGGATCCCCAACCAAGGATATGCATCCCTGCCAGGGAAGGTCAGTGGTCTACTTTTGGTTGGCTTTCCCAACAGAGAAGACAGGGTTTCTGTGCTTGTGCTGGAGGCCCTAATGAGTGGAAAACATTGGCTGGAGACTCTCAAGAGATGTTTCTGAAGGCTTCAAGGAACTAGGACACAAAAGTATTCCCTCTGTGGGCTTTGCCACTCAGGTGGTAACAATACTGAACAAGTTACTTAGACCTGTGCTTCTGTCATGAAGATTTCCTTGTATGAGTCTCAATTTTTTTTAGGCTTAGAATATATTCAGAATTTACCCCTTAGTTTTATTCAATCAAGCTTTAAAATGATCATAGTCGAATCAACGCAAACTGTCACACAAAATTCTTCCTTCTTTTTCAGTGGCTCAATCAGAAATGGCTTTAACCCCAAAATAATTATAAAATAAATAGGAATAAGCATGTCTATTGCAAAGATTTATCTTGTTACCCTCTCAATCCTTTCTTGTGTAGGCAGTCCTTGAATCCATTTGTCAACTTCTGCATGTTCATAAAATTGACATTGAGATTAGTATTCGTGAACTGCCTTTCAGCTGTTAAATAAAATACTGTGTAAAGCTAGATATCAGAATTCCAGTGTGGGGCTGACCAGAGTAAAAATGAAGTCCCTTGCAAGTAGAGCATGAATCTTCCCCTGGAATTGAAGGCTGAAAAACCTTCTCTCAAGATAGGCTAGAATCATACGCCATCTCCTTATTCAGATTTTAACATCAGTACTCACTTGTATTTGTTAATTTGGAAATAACAGCACTTTCAATTTCATGTTAAATATGCTGTCAGGGGAATATTATAGTGATGGAGGAATAACTTTTTTTTTGCCATGGCAAATGGATAGTTGTAGTCCAAACATTGAGGAAATACTGGTTTTCTCAGACTGTAACTGTGGAAGCTAAGACAGATTTCTGCCTCCCATGTCAATAGTCCATCTCTGGCTGTTGCCCTTGCACAGTCATGTCTGAGCAAGCCTCACACAGAGGTGCTGAGCTCTACTTAATACTCCTGGACTTAGTGCTCTGAAGAACTGGACCACCTATTCTTAGTCTCCAATTCAGGCATGCTGGCAGAATTGCCTTTTTCTGTCCCTGACTTCAGTAAGAGCAAGCACCTTCAGAAGCCAGACTGAGAGGATCTGTGTTCCCCCTGCCCTTTTCTGTGTATTCCCCAGAGCAATGTCCGCCTGAGAACTGGATAAACTGCCACACTGACATGTGAGATTTCTGTTTGCTAGCTTTCATCTGTCCTTCTGTCCTCAGTGCAAGTGTTGGGCTTAACTCAGGGTATCTTGCCCAGTCAGACAGTCTGGCAAAGGCTGGCAATTGTGTGTGAGGCGGAGCAGGGGGCAAAAGAAAGGGTGTTATTTTTGCAGAGCTGTAAATCCAACACCTTTTGCCAGTGCTGCATTCTTTTTTTATTGCTTGTTTCTAAGAAGCTATTGCTGCAACGGCGCTGGCTGCAAACAGAACCTCAGTTACTCAAAGTTCATGACGGGACAGGTTGTGCATTTTGCACATTTGTGGGACACTTGTAAAGGAAATACAGAGCGCGCTCTCCAAAAGCTTCAGCTTGAAATGCAACAGTTTCCATGCTGCCTGGAGCTTCAATGTCAAAGAGATTTCTATTTTTAGAGAGAGATTCTACTCAAAGAGCTATATAAGGCTGTGCTGGAAGACCGTTACTTTTCTATAATATGTGAGAATACTTGTTACTTAGTGGGTGAAAAAATTCTGTGTAAAACTGGAAAACACAAAGGTGTTCTGACTTGGGTGTTTTAGGAGGTGAGGGAACTGAGATGAGAACTGAAGAGGCAGTATTTTATACTCTATTTTTAATAGAGTATTTTATACTCTATTTTATATTTAATTTACTCTGTATTTTTAATACTCTGTTTTCTCACACATTCTTGAAACAACTGCTTAGCCATTAAAAATGTCAGAGAAGGCTCTTTATCATGAGTGATGATGCAAGAGGGAAGAGATAGTTCCAAGCACAGTTTGGTGCCAAAAGAGAACCTGCTATGCTAACAGATAAGAATAACGAGAAACCCCAACAAATTACTGTCACATAACTAGGGAAAATAGGTAAGACTTGATGTTTCAGATTCAGTCTTTCTGGCCACAGTTTTCTTGGTTATCCAGAGTACAAAGTGCACCTAAAGCAATTGGGTGCTGCAGAAAATCAATCAGATAGAGTGATCAGGTGTAGTAGAAAAAGAATGGTAGTCTTAGTTAACCACAAAGAACAGAGCAGTGTCTAAAATGCTAGCTTGCTAGGGAGTCTTCTTCTGAAGCTTATTTTTTCCTCGTATAGAATCATCCAGCAAACATATAATTCTGTTACCTTTAATCCCTATTTTTGTATCAATAGGTAGGAAAACGCTCTGAACAGAATTGGTCAAACCTGTGTTCTCAATTAAGTTTCTCAGTGTAATTTCTATTGCACTTTTAAGAGGAACTGTTTGGCTTCCAGGGAATAATTTGTCTATGAAGCCTGGCAGACTTTCTGGTCTGGTTGAACTTTCAGAGACAGCCTAAGTAACATTGGTTTTAGCAGCTGTTGTCAGTGTTAGCACAGGAGTTGAGGCCAATATGGTTTTGCTTCAGCAGGGACTAGATGAGGTAACAGAGCTAAATTAAGGACACAGGGTCCATTTCTGCTGTGGTCTAACACAGCTCCTGTGATGAATTCTAAACTGAAGGCAGGACTGAACTAATGCTGGTCTTAATTTTTCTTTGGTTTCTACTTGTATTTTTATATTGTCTAGCTAGCTGTGACACAACCTGTTTGGATTCAGGTGAGTGAAATTATGAACAGCTAGAATATCTGAATTAAGGGTGAAAAAACCCCATTAACTGAAAGTGACATCTACATTCCAGTAACATAAGGAAAGACAGCAGTTTTGTGTCATACAGAAGACAGGACAGATTAGTTAGTGGCAAAACAGAAGCATAGGCAGCAATTGCTGAATAGTTTGAACTAGGGAAGTTCCTTCATCCACCCACCCAATGCACTGGACCAGGAATAGCAGGAGAAATAACACTCTACTTTGACATTTGTTATTCAGAAGACATAGAATTATTGACATTGAGAAGTGCGTTTGGAATGCTTTTGCATACACTGACATACCAGTCCTGGCTTATTATTAAAAGTACAAGAAGCAGTTCAAGTATTTTGGGGAAGTGCTGCTCTAGCCAAACTATTGTGCACACTGGTACCTTTGCAGATTTATTGATGAAATCAACTTTATAGAACTGTATGCTTTTGAGTACAGGGCAGGACCAGAACAGATGGACGCCACTACTGACGTTGTGGCACTTGTCATTTTGTAAGTACAGGAACTGAACCCAAAGGAAGTAAATTAGGAGGAGATCTGTCAGCTGGAGAGGAGGTCACTGCCCAGCTCCCCACCGTTGCTTAAACAAAGCAACAGCGCCCCGTAGCGGCAGATGGTGGAGGGTCGAGGGCTGCTTTTAGTGCTTTTATAGCTGGCTGTCAGCTATACAAATTCTAAGATAACTGAAGGAATTGTAAGGAGTTAATCGCAATAAACTTAAGGAACTTGGTTGTAACTCTACAGTACAGTTCTGGTAAAGGCCTTTTGCAATGTCATAGTAATACCTGCAGTAACGCCACAGAAACCGGCTTCTCATCCTTCCCAGTCTGTGTTAAAGAACCTAACTCTACTTTGAGTCAGAACTTTCTTCTTCCTTCCTCCTCTGAAGTGCCTCTATACCTTCCCTTGCCTCACAGAGAAAGCACCCAAGAAATCTTCTCATGGCAGTTCTTCCTTCCTAAATGTCATCGGTACTGCTGGCTTACTCTGCAGCAAAGATATGTTCCTAATTTGATCCACTTTGCAGCTGTCTCAGGCAGGAATCCCAGGCTGCCTCTCCCCAGTTCCTGAACAGTTTCCTTCTGGGATTAAACAAGTCTCTACACTGTTTTCCAAACAAGTAACTAGTTTAGTTTTCAGAGATTAATTTTGACTTTTGTTGGCTATGCATTCAGATGGCAGTGGACTTTATCCTTAGAGTTTTTATTAATAAACCTAGCAATTTTATGATCTTGAAAAGACAGTTGTTAAAATGTTGTACATCTGACCAGTCAGTTGTCTTAAGGTATTCTTAATTAACTTTGTCAGTGTGATTTCCACTGAAAGTTTGGTGCTCTACTTGTAAGATACTGTTCTGTACTTGAATTTATTTTTATATTGTTAGCTGTTGTGCAGAAGGAGATTAGAACTGGATAAATAAATGAAGACCTCCTTTTGATCAACACTTACTGTTTAATAATGGCATAAATCTATTACATACAGTGTTTTCATTTGCAAAATGGAAATACAAATACATTAATATACAGATGCCTGGTCCAAAGCAATAATAGATGTCCCACCATTAACTTTTGGACCAGAGAAAGGGAAATCTTAACTGAGATATGCTCTCTTTTTGTTTGCTTACAGCAATATAGGTAAGTTTGCATCACTTGAACTTTTTGCCCTACATTGTCTGGGTATGTTGAGGGAAAAAGTTGAAAGAGGTGAAAACCAAGGAGATGTGACTTCAGGGTTGAAATTTTACTGATCATTGAGTGATCATCTTAAATGTTGAGTGCAAGGATACATATTTGATCCTTCAAATTGGCTTATCTTTCTATTTTATTTGCAAATTCTCATTTTATATTATCATCAAATTTTGATTGAATACTCTTAGGAACTGAATCTGCAGTCTTTAACTTTATTGTAATGTCTAGCTCTCACACATCTCTAGATCAGCATGCTTCTGTTTTCAGTGCATAGTATTCTCCAGTCGTGTGAAACAATAACATCTTCTGCAAATTAAAAAGAAAAATGTCTTTAAAGGGTACAGTGAGGGAGGTGGAAAGTCCAAGCTGTTCTTTAATAGACTCTGAAAAAAGCAGCATCTTCATCTGGAAGGAAGAGATTTGTAGGAGACAAAATTAAGCAACACCATTATGCTGTAAACAAGCACCATCAGTCTGTAAGTCGTGGTTGTACAGCAATTTCTTCAGGCCTCCTCTATATAGCTGAAGGCTAACTCAGCTGTACAAAATGCAGAATGTTACCACAAACAGCTGTGGAGTGTGTGTGCGTGTATGTTTGTGTAAGCCTGAATTTAGTTAAGGATAAAGATTTGTTTGAAAAGTCACTTACTTCCAAAATATTTATAAACATATTACTAATCCTGAAGTCCTTTCATGTAGCTGTTTTAGAAACATATTTGCCATAGGACTTGTTTTGAGGGTCCAAAACAAGAAGTGAAACAAACTGGGTGAAAGAAATTAAACTGGGGGAAAATGCTAAATAATTATTTTTCTATTAGAGTACATCTTGAGTTTGGAAAAAGCAACTCTCTAGGCAATGCTTGTCATTCTTTTATTATTCATTCAATATTATGATATTTAACATACTAGAATGGTGGGAACAATATAATGTGGGCAGACAAGTATTTAAAAAACAAACAAACAAAAAACCACCAAAAAATGCAACTAGGGTGGTGGTCAATGTACAGTCCCCAGTAGGGGTTATATATATCCTGTTGTTCAGAAAGGTGAAGCTCAAACCTTTCCACAGTCTGATTTAGCTAGCCTCAGTATCAAGGCGTACTACTCAAGTGTGTTACCCAGATGTCTTATATTGTTAGTCTTGCTATAACCAGACTGTAACAGCTACCTTTCATTTCTCAAGTATTCACCCTTTCAAAATTCTTGTCTTGGACTAAATAAAGATTTCTGATAATTTCTTGAAGAGTATGAACATTTGTTTCCAGTAGAGCAGAAGAGTCTTATGAGATTTGTATCCTTGATTTTTTTTCCCACCCTTCTCTCCAATGTCTGATTTCAATATTACCCTTAATGATTTCCTTTTGGTAATAGGTGCTTGTCATTAAAACTTTATATGTAAACATATGTAATGAACATCAGGTAAATGTGGGAATTTGTTGGCCTTTCACCCCACTATGAAATTCCTGTGATATGGAAAAAAATTCTGATAAAAATTATATTGAATTATCATAAAGCATGCATATAAAACCGTAGTTGACACTATTAGAATTGTACTGTAACTAGTTTAACTTCTATCTCTAGCTTTATAAAGTTGGTGTGGATTTTTGAAGTATGGTAACCATTTTTTTAAATATGTTGATCATGTTTCTTTGAAGAAAAACTATACACGAGAACTGCCCATGGCAGGGGGGTTGGAACTCGATGATCTTTAACGTCTCTTCCAACTCTAACTATTCTATGATTCTATGATTAGTTATATTGTTCTGAAATCTAACTGAAGAGTTCACTTTCATGTTCAACTATGCAAATGCTGAATGCTTGGACAGGGCATCAAAATTTGCTAAATTTATTAATATGGAGGAAGATATTTTTGTTCTGAGAACTTTGTGAGAAACCATTCAGTAGTGTGTCAGCAGAAATAGTTGGTTACTGTCTGTGTGGCACAATCCTCAGTGGGGAGTATCTTCTATATGCCTTTGAGAGGACCAATATAATAATGGTCATAGTGATTGTGTGTAGGTGATCATGGCCATGGCTGCTTTGGCCACAATAGGGTCACTGTGTATAATTATTTCTTTTTAATGTGTCAGTGTACATATATCCTTGTTAGACATCCGGATGCAAACCACACCGATGCTGTAACTGATAGGAGGACAATAACTGATCTTGAATGGGTTCTTTAGGCTGTCTTGTGTCAAAACAGAAAGTAGTTGAAGTAGCTGGTAGAGATGATGAAAAGAAACGAGAGTGATGATGAAACTGTCATGCACCAGCCACATGTGCAGCTAAGACACAGAGCAATGACTAGGGAAGAGGCCGTGCATTTTACTAGGAAAGCAAAAACAGTATCTGGAGAGGGAGGAAAGACTGGTGGCTACCTAGCAGGGAATGGGTAGTGTTCAATAAGCAAGGGTAAAAACAGTTTTCCAAACATGGTCTGAATGTCACTACTTAAGAAGCAGCATCAGTGATGACTCTTGTAGAATACAGCATATGATAGTTGCTTAAAATTAAAACTATTTTTACCAAAAGTGCACAAAACCAACCCTCAGTGTAGAGTACTTCCTGAAGATTGTTAATCAGTTGGTGTTAGCTGCCTCTCTTGCTTAGCAGTTTCTCTCGGCAAGTTACTGTGATCCCCGGAACATCTTAAGCTGCAGTGTATATTTTGAACAGAGTGAGAAGTGCTCAACAAGCAGTTGAATTGGGATTTACATATATGTAATGTGAAATTGCACTGTTAGAATACACCTCATTATATTGTCATCAGCTGCTATATTGAGATAAAAATAAACTTGTCATTTTCACCTTGTTACTGCCCTTGTTACTGTTGTTAAACTTCTTGTGAATTCAGTGACCTAAGTACCATTACATTATGCCATTACATCTTAAATACATCAAATATTTATATATAAGTCACAGGGTTTTTTTCAGTAAAGTCTATGCTGGACTGAAAATCTAAAAAACTAAACCTGATTAAAAAACTGCTTGCACTTTTAAAATCTGGATCTATATATCATGTTGATCACCACCAGAAGGCCCAAATATCTCTTTGAACTTAGGTAACTTAGGTATTAAAAACAGAATGGTGGAATTCCGTATTGCCATTTTAACCTCAAGCTATATTACCTTATAGTAAGATGAGATATTATACTATTTTAGTGGATATTGAAGAGCTTGTCCAGAGCTGGAACATGTACTTTCCATTGTATTACATGGACACACCCAAAGTCTTGGTTTCGGATCTTGACATCTGATTAGTTGCCTAGGTACCTTTATAGTCAAAGATGACTAAATCTCACTTTAAGTAAACACCCGTGTTTTATCAAATGAATGTATTGACTAGATCTTCATTTACTATTAGATCTGGTCAGGGTGCAATTTTAAGCATTAAAAGTTACTGAAGATCCAAGACTCTACATGTCTCAATTTCTTGATAATTACTGATTTTTTTTTACTCCTTGTTTCTTGGGTGCACACACATACTGCGACCTTTCTACAAAGTGGTATAATGTAGTTTTAGCATTTTACTTTAATGAGATAATAGTGAATACCTTCAATTTAATTGCAAGTTATTTTAACATCAAGCTTTACTATTAGTACAAAGTTTAATTCTACTTTAGAACTACTAGTTTCTTTTTACAGGTTTTGCAAATTGGATTATGTTACAGCTGAAAGAAATTAAGCTGTTTCCTAACGGCTTTGTTCTCATTTCAAGCAGTAGAGGGCAGTGAATCCACAACACAGAAAAATAAAAATGTCTCATCATAGGAAAATTATTATTCTCTTTCCTTACAATCACCCTTCCTAGTCATTCAGACATAGCAACTGTAGGGCATGTGCAAAGTAAATTAGAGATATGTGTAGGTGTGATGATGATGATGATGTGTTTTTTTTTTACTTAAAAGAACTAGTAAAGGTGCAATTAGATAAACTGTGACTATTTTTAAAGTAATTGTTACTTGGAGACAAGAGTACTGTTTGCTGCCCTGCACATGTAGTTTAAAGCTATCCTATGAATTTTTAGTTTGTGTCTTGATATGTTGCAAAAAAGAACAGAGAAACAAGGGGAACTAAGAGAAAAAGAAAGGGAGGTGAAGCCAAAATTAAAACTCAGGGAAAGCAGTACTGAGAACATGAAAAATATATATCTGCAGCTACAGTTCTGAGTGGGTTCTTTGGTGATTTTCCATGTCAGAATATTTTTTCACATAAACATAAACACTGAAAGCTCTTCAGTTAGGGTGAGGGGTGGTTAAAAAAAAAACCACAACAGAATCAAAAACAAAACCAAAACCCAATCAGTCAAAAAAATGAGAAAGCTTGGGACTTTTCCTCATGAAAACACAGACATTCTCTGCAAAACGACTGAGTTTAAAACTCAGTTTTCCAAAGAGGAATATTTTGCTATGAAATATTCAAGTAACTATATTAAAAGCCATCCTAAAATAATTTCTGATGGAGAAATTCACATTGCATATTAAAAATATTGGTACTTATTCAGTCAGTACCACTTTCAAATTTCTTAATAGGATTTTTACAGTCTCTTTAGACTAACAATAAGAATCAGAAGTTTGATCTAGCTGAGATACAGACATTTTGTCTATTTTTTCCCCCCCTTACTCACTCTATTCTGATACAGCATTTTTTGTGCTTCTCTGTCTTCTCACATGTTATTTGATGTGGGGACATAGGGATTTTCACCAAATCTCTCTAGGCAGGAAAAAATCCCCATGGGATTGGAAATTGGCTATTATCATTAATGACAGATCTCCTGTGAGTTTCTGTATTTCCTTACACAAAACCATACCACACTTTATTACAGTAAGATTCCATCTTTGATTAAAAAACTATTAATATAATGTACATAGACATTGGGTAAGGATTTTTCTTACAAGCCTTTCAAGGCATTTATCATTATTGTCCGGCTGCACTTTGCAAGGTTAGATCCTTTAGAAAACGATATGGTTTATTTTCTTTAAAGTAACATTCTACATTCAAACAGTGTTATAGACTTATGACATGGATCTCCTCCTATGACTTTTTTCATTAATTATTTGGTGAAGCAAGAGTATACACATAAAATTGGCTAATGACAGCCCACGGGGTGGGATTGTTGGCATTATAAAAGAGCCACATTCAAAATTATCTGGAAAATGGAAGACAAAAAGTATAATTATATAATCCATTAGAGTAATGAAAACTGCTCCCCTTGGGAAAGAAAAATGGAATTTTTAAAATAAAAGAAGTGTCTTTCTGACACTAGTTCAGCTGGAAAGGTTCTGGAGGATGTTCAGTGTGTTTCTAAACTAAATAAGGGAAAACTGGGGCACGAGGTAGGTCATAGGGTTTTTGTTGTTTGTTGGGTTTTGGTTTTTTCCTTAAGGAGAGAGGGAAACATGATCCTGGGCCATATTAATAGGATAACTCAATCCGTAAAACATGGGAGGTAATTATTCATCTTTGTTTGGCACTATGAGTACTCTATCAAGTTCAGAAAGATGTGGGCAAATTGGAAAAGGTCCAAAGTAGATCAGTAAGTATGCTAAAAGAGTTAGAAAGCATGACCTATGAGGAAGCTCTGGAGGAATTTAGTGTATTCAGTCTTTCTCTTTTGATAAAAAAAGCCAATGAAACAAAACCCAACTATAGAGATAAGAGGGAGAACTTAACCTCTTCACAGCAGAAAACCATTGTAAAGAGAGTGGTAAAATTGTTTGCTCTTTTTCGTAGGCTAAAACCAGCAAGAAATAAACTTTACAGCAAAGAAAATTTAAACTTACATATTCATTATGTAATTTCTGAAGACAATGAAAGACTTTGCTAAATTCCGGATCCTGTAAACTCCTTCCCTGGAGGACTTTAGAAGAGTTTAAGCAAATTTCTGTCAGGAATTATGTGGGTTTATTTAATTCTCAGGGCTAGAATCTGTTTTTTTCAGTGGTTCTCAAGTTCATTTTTACTCTGGCAACACATCCTAATTTATGATGACTGAGGTTTTGACAAAGTCCATTTGCAAGAGGTCATAAACGTAGTTCATAGATATGAGGTGTTTTTGGCTCAAATGACTGAAGTGTGTAATCTCTGAATGTGCGTGAAGCCCCCACACGTCTGTGATCAATGCTAGCAACCATCTAAGTAACCTTATGGGAAAGGGGAAGAAAAGCCAGTCTACAGAACCTTCTGGATCTGTATTTGCAACAGTAACTGAAAAGGCTCATACAAATATGTCTTGAATTGTACCCAAAACACAGCCTTGTCTCATCTTAGACATATTTTTGAGAGAAAGATTCCCTATAACATGAATCCTTGAAAACAAGAGCCAAAGCAAGACCACTTTACCTCCGTGTCTGAGAACATAACATAGTAGAAGTTACGCACATTCTTTTCAAGAGTAACTTAGTACAGAACTCCTTAGACTCCATAAGGTCCAGGCTGATATTACAGAAGAGGGCAGCAGCCTCAGGAGAGAGTGTATAAGGTCTCTACCATTCTTTTTGGGTCAATGCAGGAAGCTATATTCTCTGCTTGCGAGTATTCTGTGCTCATCTTGAAAAGATTACTCCACCTGCATTAGCAAGCCTGTTTGTGACTATAACAAGGTCTGGTTATGAAAAATAAGACTCATATAGCTCCCAGTGCCTCTATCAGTACCTGTCATCTTGACTCTTCTGGCAAAATTGATTTCAGATCACTTTTGCTATTGGGAATGTAATTACCTTCTCAAATAGGGTTCAGATGAGTTAAGTGGCTGAATGATTCAATGAACAAGTGCTTCATTTCTTTCCTGACCCAAGTTCATATCTAATATAGAGAATCTGGAGTGATTTTAACGTCAGCCTAATCCTCTGCAGATGCTTGTTCACCTTGCATTTAGAGAACACTTCAGCATTATGAGTCATCTCTATTGAAGAGGCCCTAAACACTAAAAGTGCAGATCAAGACTGAAATATTGAGGAGAAGACAGGTACACACACAAAAACTTTTAGGAAGTCTCTTCTTGTTCCTGTATTTATGCAGTGGTATATAAGAAGAAGCCAAAATGCTTCCTGGCGTGGGTAACGCAAGGTCATGTAATTATTTCATTTAGCACTCTGTCTATTCACTTGATTAATTCACTTGACTGCATCTTGACTTGCTCTGAGAAGCAACGTGTCACAACAGCAGCACTGGCTTCCTGTTTAGACTGTCTAGTACCAATATGGCACGAGTGGCACTTTTTCTAACAGACTAATGGTACTTGTAGGCAGTCATGGCATACGTATAAACTATAGCTTCAGCTCTGAGAAGTAGGTTAGGGACTGTTAGGTACTGCACAAGTATATGCACATACATGTGGACCATGAAATGCTAAATTCTTTCATATAGGTAACGCTGACTAGTGTAGAGATTTATGCTTCATCCAGGTCTGTTCTCCAGGTTTTCCTTAAACTCCTGTTAGGGAAAGGTAACAGAATCTATGTATCTAGAAGCAGCATAGCATGGTAGGGGAAGAATCTGCTACATACAGGGTACATTCTTACAAGGCACCACACTGTCTTAACATTTGCTTGTAGTCCGGCTGCATATTTGCTATTAAAATGTCTTCTCAAAATTTCCTGTAATAACCAGTAGAAATAAATCTTACTTAGATGGCTAACTTACTTAGGTGAAGTTGACTTTATTGTGTCAGTTGTCATTACAAAAACTGGAGCAGTTTCAAACATAATGCATTAAACCCAAAACTACTAACATTTGAAGATACACCAAAAAAAAAAAGAAAAAGTAGTGGAATGGAAACTTGGTTTCCCAGCCAATTCTGAGAGCAATTTTTTATTTACTTTTTGTTCCCTTTCTAGGCAATTTCTTCTGTCCCTCTGGGCATGATAGTAGCTTTGCATTCAGTGATACCACCTTCAGAAGACTCTGATTATCTGTTCTTACAGATAATTGTCAGAGTCCTCTTGCTCTGTGTTTATTCTGAATTATTCCTTACCTTATAGTGTGCTACAAAAAGAGGGAATATCTGAAAGCGTGCTACGCTGTATGGGTTTCATAGCCTTCATGAGGTTCATCTGCTCAAATTGACATTATGAGGAAGTTGAAGAAATCATCAACTAAATTGAACTCACAAAAGGCACTGGAGCTCGCTATTTCTGACTGTAACTGAACCTGTATCTCTATCAGGTTTAATGCACTTGGACTACTTTTGTCTGTACCCCTGCCAAGCCTCTCCATAAGTACAAAATGGCAATTGCCTAGGCATTTTTCAGTACCTGTTTTTACTCATCACCATGTGCAGGGTGTGTGTGTGCTGCTTTTAACCCAAATTCTAAGCAAAGTGATTTAGTTGAGATTTCTGAGCTCCTCTTGTCCCACCCTGTTGGTCAATCTGAGCTCAGAAAATTATTCCAGTCTCAAACATTGTGTATAATAAGAAACAAATAACAAATAGCATCTAAAGAGGTTGCTCCTACCATCTGTAATTCTGCAGTTACTAGCATAGCTGTCACTGGAGTTCCTTCTAGAGATGGTTTTCCATCATGGAGATAAATTATAAAGGTATAGGAAATGGTGCTAGCTTGGTTCTTTATTCCTGAGGGAAATGGGGGAGGGCATGAGGATAATGCCATCTCATTTTTTGTTGTCCATCCCTACATGTGACACACACGCATATGCTGGCCTTGCAGAAGCAAATGAATAAGTTATGAGAGCAATATCATGAGGGCAGTCACCCTATCATCAAATGTGGAATAATTTGGCATGCAGAAACTTCTCCATTCAAAGAACTGAGAATTTTAGCTTGTAAATTATTTCAATAATGTTCAAAGGAAATATGAGAAGTTAAGCCAGTTTTGACTACTCTACAGTATTGTTCTTAGAAGAGCTGAGAGTGAGTTCTTCAGGGTATGAACTGAAAAATTATTCCATTTTCTTCAGGAATATTTGCTATCTGCACCTCATTCTTGTCTGTTTTCACGCTCAAAAAAGATGAAGTGAGAAACTTTAAACACAGATATTAAGAAGTTTTCTTACAATTAATCACTCTGAATAAGAAGCGTCTAGTTCTGAGTGAACTAAATTTATGGGAGAAATCAGAAATGAGATGACATCTTAGAGAAGGGCTATATCTTAACATAAGCAAATAACTCTTTATTTCTTTTGGAACTCTGCTGCCCCAAGCCAGATATGAGAACAAACAAGACATTAGTTATATTCCCCAGTTTGAAAGTCCTTTAAAGCAGCCTACTGGGAACATTGGGTCTGCAAACCCCTGGCATTGTCTCAGCCTAAGCTATTGGGGTTGTGATGAATTGAAAATGACAACATTCTAATTTTAGTAGATTTTTAAGAGGGCTTGTGAGAACTCAGAAGAGGATTAAGCTTGCTTATTCACACAGAAATGACTGTTAGTTGTGGGTTTTTTTCCCCTTAGATTAGGTGAATATTGATTAGGACATTGGCACACATCCCACAGTCTTTTCTGCAGATAAGGAGATGATCAAAGAAGGGCAAAAGGCAGGTACTATCCCTTTCTATCTCTCATACAGCCTGGGAGAGATGAGTTGCAAGTGCAGTTCCAGCAGGGAGCATGACAACCATCATGATGATCCTACGGACAGTTTTCTTGCATCTTCTGTATTCCTCCACAGCAGATTACACCCAATAAGTAAATGAGACTTCCTGTCCCTCTCCCTCATCACAAATTTATGTCAGAGTGTTAGAATGGAAAGGATAATAAGCCGAATTTGACATGCAGCTGGAAAAGGCATTGTCTGTGGAAGCTATATGCAATGCAGAAACCCAAGAACAGTCAGAGCAAAAGAAATATCTTTTCACTTATATCTGTGTAATGACAACCATTGTCAACCATGTATAGAAAAATGTCCTTCACTTAGGTTTTGCTCACTAGATCAAACATTGCCCTTACTTTCCACTTAAGGCATCTGTAGCTATGTTTTGTTGACTCAGCAGTATTTCCTTTGTTTAAAAGAAATTAGTCTACCCCATAACAAAACATTCCTCACTGTTTTTCCTTCTTCTTTAGCTGAAGTTTAGTTTAGTTAGCTTAGCCGAAGTGTGCAGGCTTCTTCTGCAAGCACAGACTTCAGCATTTCCAAAGCTAAAGGTCAGCCTGAAATCTCACAGCATACTTACTGTACAAAAGCCAAGCAAGGAAATGTTCAAAAGCCTTTGGAGAGCATTATCCTAAAATATAAACTTAAAGTCACTTCAGTCCCATGTGCCTGTATGTTTTCTTTTTTACGAAGAATGTTATTAATATGAATTTCTTCATATCCTGGATTCTCTGAATAAGACAGATTTAATAAATATTCTTTCCAGTTCTTCCTTTTTCCACAAAGAATGGGAATGCCACCTTTTAGGTGAACCTATACTGGCCATTTTTAACAGGTTAGATTGGGGTTTTTTATTTGCTGAAGTTAATTATTTTTTCCTTAGACTATATTTTGCCCTCGAATACATTCCTTTGTGGTGTGTTAAAGTAAAACAGACTGGGTATTGATTAAATACTTTAATATTCTATAATTACAGTGGATAGTCTTAGCAACGCTACTTGTCCTATGTTGTCAGGGAATGTGCTGGGATCTCCCTAGCCTCAAACAGGCTACTTACTCTGATGATAAAGATATTTATTGTCTTTTTTGCCTCCTTATCACTGCCTAAAGCTATCAGTCAGGGAGAGTTTCTCTCCAAAGTTAGTATAGTAAAATATAAGTGCATGGACACCCACACACATATTCAGATGAGTAAAATTGTTGCTGAAAAGAAAATGCTTCCTACAAATCTGCTTAAAATTGGACTTAAATCAGTGCTGATTCTTCCAAAGCTGGCTATAAAAATATATTCCAAATTATTCCAATCAGAATTACTCATAATCTGCTGTGAGAGAGTAGGACTTACTATCAGTAAGTGGGACTTACTGTTTACTATTTGTAATATTCTCCACAAAAAGTTGAAAATAGTTGTGCAAACTGATAAAAGAAACATACTCTTTCAGTAGGAAAATTGTACTGGATGCATCTCAGTAGTATTTGGACAACATTTAGTGAAATGGGAAATTGAACAACAGAAAGATCCCTGGGAAACTGGTGTCTAAGTATGTCACAAACAAATGGGATTCAGTTTGTTTGGAAGTCTTGTTCCTAGTGGTGCACTAAAGCTAAGCAGCAGGAGGTGAATCAGTAAATCACGTCAAGGAGAAAAGCAAGTTGGAAAACTTTAAAGTCATTGTGTACAAAAGTCCTCATTAGCTCACTAGTGGTTTTTTGTTGGGTTGGGTTTTTTTTGTCACTCCAGATAAATCAGTTATAAGCATGCAATGGCTACAAAGGGAACAGAATCCACCCCGTATACAGCAGTTGCACATTCCATTTAGAGGCTAAACTCTTTTTGCCAAGCTTTTGTATAAGCTTTCACTCTGATAATTTTCAATACTAAAACAATTGCAGTTAACATTACTTGTTGCCTGCATGCATAACTCTGCCCTTAGTAGTTCAGATACCCTGAAAGGATTGTCCAGATTTATATCCTCAGCAGTGCTCGACAGTTTGTGTATGCAAGGGACTGCTGACCCTCAGCTAAAGCTCCAGGCCTTGGAGTTTCCATCAGCACTACTGTAAAAGATAAACTTAGGATTGGCAACCAGACCATGCTGGCCTAGATCTGGGATGTAGCTCTCTTGTAAATCCACAAGGAACTAAGACTCAGCCAGACACCAGGCTGCCAGACGGCAGGCCAGATTCTAGTTCGCTTTGATGTGAAATCACTAGCTGAAGTCTGTAGAAAGTGATACGTGTATAAGATTAAGGCAATAATTTTTAATGCTTTACATCTACATTACGCTTTTAAAGTTTAACAAGACTCAGGCTTTTTTTCTCACTTTTTTCTGTGACAGTGAACCATAGTTCCCTATGCAAGGTTAAGCTTATTAACTTTTACCTTTTAAACATTATTATATCATTTTTCTGTAGAGTGTCCTGCTGCTAGAAAGTCCTTCACTCAGCTCTATTTTCCTCTTTTCCAGCTTGATATTTTATATGGATACATTCATTCCCAAGGTATCTTGTTACTTATTTGCATATTCAACTTTTTTATTATTATTATTTTAACCTATGTCTCCTAGAAATAAAAAAAAAAAAAAAACCAAAAAAAAAACAATCATACCTATTTGTTGTCTAGAAGATGGGAGAAAATGACTGCCAGGTTTCTGAGCACAGAGTCTCTAGGTAGCTGATTCATTCTAGCTTGGTCTGAGTTTACATTAAAAAATGTTGCTGGCATAACTATTTTGGATAAGATTATTCAAAAAAAAAGAACGTGTTTCCTCCATGAGCTGAGCACACTAGGAACCCTCTATATAGATGTCACTATTTTGTCCTAGAATTTCTTCCAGTAGTGTAGTTTGAGCATCTCACAGAAGGTGCCACTGTGCTACAGAGAAACTTGGGGATATCAACTGGTACATTCATACTGAAATAGCTGTGGACTGTCTCCTAGTACTGGTAAAAGTGGGCTTTCTTTGAGGTTTCTGATTGAGAAAGATCAGCAATGTCACTACCCCTTTGCTGAAGAAAGAAGGGAGTAAAATAATCCAGGCCTTGATCCTATATTCTACGAACAAAACAAAGATTATGGTTCCCATACAGAATGTAGTAGTGCCATGCAATCATCTGCTTCAGTGCCTACCCACAGATAGAAAAGAGAGCCAACACCAAATCTAACTGCAACCCCCGTTATAAACTTCCTTTCTAGACCACCCAAACAAGAACAGTTTTGCAATTATGCATGTTCATTCACTTCTGCCTTCTTGGAACTTCCTTTCTAAGTCACTGATTTTTCCCTGGATGCTTCTACAGCCAAAACTGCTTCGGACTTGCCAACGACTTGGTGTTTAGAATCTGTCTGGGTGAATAGCAAGACAGAACAGCAAGTTCTGTGGGACATGAAAACCAAAAATTTTCTGCATTAAGATGACCAGTTTAGATTTCAGGACAGGGCCAAAAGGGCAGGAGAAAGTAAATTTAAGATTATAATTTCTTGAAGAAGCTGAGATAGCAAAGAAGCTCAGTTTATTCTAAGTTGCACACTCTGCTAAAGAAATATGTTGTTTTGTGGCATGGACCTATGTACATAAATCTGTCTCTGAACATTAAAGAGAGATGATACAACCTTCCTGCTACTCTTCTGATGAACCGTCTATGTGAAATAACCAATGTGATTCTTCACAGTTTATTTTTTTCACATCTCTGTTTCTAAATCCCATGAATGGAACCCAGACTCATGGCAGCGGCAACAAAGCATCTGTTCCTGACTGGCTCTAGATTTTAACTGCAGAAACCTGCATTTTCAGTTGTTGTTGTCAATGCAGCTCAGCATTTCTCCAATGGTCTCTATGAGGCTGCTATGTACTTTTTATTCTGTCCTGTTCTTTCTCTAGTGTATAGAGAAATTTAGCACTTGAAATCACTGTAGCAGATTAAATTTAGAACTCAAGTTATGATTCTTTTGCTAGAGGAAAAAAGAAGGGCCTTTTTTTTTCTTTAGATGCTGAGAGGGTGTGCTCTTTGGACTGGTATAATGAATACTGCCAGCATTAAGTTGCATGGTCTCATAGGGTCATATGAAATCAATCTGTAATGTGGCAATAGAATCCATATAAAGAAATTTTGACTTCTGTTGGCTCTATTTTGTATTTCACTATGTTTACAATTAATGTTGTATAGCCTGTTCAAAAATGCTTGTTCCATAAATGCGGTCCTAAAGGGTGGTGCTCGATGGAGTTAAATCCAGCTGGTGGCCGGTCACAAGCGATGTTCCTTAGGGCTCAGTATTGGGACCATTTCTGTTTCATGTCTTTACTGATGATCTCAACAAGGACATAGAGTGCACCATCAGCAAGTTTGCAGATGACACCAAGTTAGGTGGGAGTGTTGATCTGCATGAGGGTGAAAGCTCCGCAGAAGGACTTGGATGGATTGGATCAATGGGCCAATGTTAATGGTATGAGCTTCAACAAGGCCAAGTGCAAGGTCCTGCACCTGGGCCACAGCAACCCCATGTATTGCTACATAGTTGTGATACTTGTTCTTCATTTAATTACGAACTCTTGAGTATGTAGATTTTATAGCTTCACATTTCAAAGCCAAGCATGGCTGCGAAAACTTAAATTTTGCCTTCTGTCTATTATGTCCATGTAAACAGTCTGTAAGCTTGGAAATTCATATTGAATTTGAATGAAAACAAATCTCCTTGCAAAACTCAATTAAAATTGCTCTGTTTCACTTGGTTCCACATGAAAACTGAAAAAATAGCAAAGTGGTTTCAGGCTCATTCGAAACCGAGCAAAAGCTCTCCTGGTTTGCTTCTTTGTGAAAAGATTTGCACTACTATATGAAATGCAGTCCTAAAGTCCATTATGGATATTTGGCATTCCTTCAGGTGATCCCCATAGGAACATTTGCTTCCTACAGAAAGTGAAACCACAATTTAAAAAAACAGTATTAAATTACTTTTCTGTTTTTAAAGTGGTTTTTTGTGAGTTATTTTTAATCTAGAATTTAATGTTCAGGCAAGGTTACAAGCTTTTTACACCGATGGAAAATTAGTAAGATTGAATTGCTTTCCAGGGCTCATAATGGATTCCTGTCTCATAATTCAATGAAAAGAAGTATTTTTTCAGCTAGAATTTGAACAATTAGAGGATCAACTGATTTTATACACTGTGTTGTAACTGTAGTGGCCACATTATGCTTAGGATTTATTATGTGAGGAATTTGCTTTTAGCCGTGGGGTTAATTTACACTTCACAGACTTCAGAAAACATACAATTGTGGACAGAAGATGAATTAGAAAATCTCTATTTTGGTTAGTATTTTATCAATTGAACTTCTGTCTACATCTTCTTCTTTAAAGAAAAGACCTCCACACCTGACAACTTTTGGGGGAAGGAGTTTAAGGTAATTTCTGTGACCATGCCTAACATATTCAGAGCCTGAATTTTTACTCTGTGTGCTGTAATTAATTTACAGTAGTTTGGAAGTAGATTATTATTGCAAGTGATCACATATAGATATCTACTGTGAAAGTCAAAAAAGCACAGTGGGTGGTGCTCTCAAGTAAGAAAACAGCAATCAACATTAGTTAATGTGGTTATGGAAAGTAAAGCTAGCATTATTAATCCATTTCGATGAGTATCCCGTTGGATTCAGTCATCTTCACTGGGACTTCAAAAACTTGAATCAGTACAAGGCCTGTAATTGATCAGAGCAGCTGCTTCAGAAGGAAGGAAAAAGAGGTTGGGAGTTTAAATGGGAATCGCAAAACTGTGATCATTAAAGATCTTACCAACTTTTAATAAACTATATATGACAGCCTGAGAAAGCAAGATGGACCAAACCAACAAGATTTCTTTTGACTTCCAAACAAAATAAAAACAGCAGTAAGGAAGGTAGCAATCACCCACAGGGAAAGAGAATTCATACAGGGTGGTCTTTTCTTTGGGTTTAGGTGCTCTGTATCACTATGATAATATGACTGGGGCCGTAGCTTGTCTTACGTTGTACAACCTTGCATATTTATTGATCTTGTCTTAAAATGAGTAGTAAATCCAGATTAGTTCCTCATAGTTCCTCTTTAATGATTGTACAGTTACTAGTGGTGGCAGTTGTGTTGCCTTCATTTTTTTTCTTTTTGTTTTTCCTTCTTTTTAATTTTTTTTTATTTTTATTATTTATCCAGTTCCCCAAAAAGTTTTGTGGTTTTGCTCTTGCATTCTCTTCTCCTTCCCCCCTCCTCCTGTCCTTTCTAGCCAGCTACTTTTGAGAGGGAAGGGAATAGCCACTGACTTGAAGTGCATGATTTCATCTCCTTATAATCCCAGGGAAGATAAAAGGCAGTTTATTTCTGAAAAAGAGAGCATATCTTGTCTTATATGAAAAGATGGTTTTGGTCTTGGATTTAAAAGGAAAATGACTGTCCTCCTCATTCGGGAGGAATGCTTGTGATTGTAATAATTGTCCTTCTTGACAGCACATGTTTTTGATGTTGTGGGATAGCACTGAGGAAGATGTCTGTTTTTACAGAGACAACACTAAAAGGTTCCTTCTTGTCTAACTCACAGGTCTGTAGTCAGGCAAATCTTTACACAGGCTCCATGCTCTCTCCCCTGCATGGTGGTCTTGTGTATGAAGTAAACTGAGAAAGAGCAAAGTGGACATTCTGTACTCCTGAGATACTCACTCTATTTATAAATACTGGTATTTTTCTATTTTTTCTATTTTCTGTTTTTTATAGATAGAATACATATACTATTTAGATAGAACAGATGTCTCACAAAAGGACTCTTACTTAAAGGAATAAATGTGGCACTCCATACTTAGCTCTTGATCTTGTTTTTAATCTAGCTTCTAGTGTACTTCGTAATTCTGTACCTCGTTTGGGGCTTGAACTGCAACAGGGAGACAAAGTTTAAGAAAATGTGACCAACATAAAGATGACTTAGTGTAGTCTTAGTAAAGGCTTTCTGTGTGTTTCAGGAAAGCAGGCGATATACTAGGGCAGGGTTACAAAGATGAAATTGTTTCATGTGGCTTTAATCAATTCTGGGATGTCTGGAATTAAGGGTCATCACCCTGCGAGGCACCTTGAGAAGAATTGCTGTTTCAAATAAGGCCATTGCTGACATGAATGTGGACTGAAAGTTATGCTTTGTTAGAAACCAGGCATAACAACCAAACCAAACAAAACCAGAAAGAAAACCCACATATCAACAACATATCTCAATTTCTATTTTACAGTAATTTATATGTTAAAGAAAGAAGATTGTCTCATTGTCCAAGAAAACAAGAAATTTAACTTGTTCAATCGCATCTAATATATTATACAGTAATGATTCCCAACAGCTCTGCAGCCAAGCCATACTTGAAAAAATTGGCAAGATTTGTTCTCTATTCACTTCACCCTGCTCCCGAAGTCGGCTGCAGTGTCCTCCTTGCCTCTGCTGACTGCAGCAATATCACTGAACTTGGGCTAATAAATCAGTTTCCACCTGACTGAATGTGTCCGAGCAGCTCCTGTATCCCTCCATTGTACTCTCCAGTACTCCCAGTTCCAGGACTGTGATACAGAGACACACGAACCTACCTTACACTGAACTACATGGCCTGAAAGACTTCACACTGCAGGGCTCCATGGTGTATCTGGCTTTGTAATGTGCTAGACCCTCTGTGCAGAGCCACAGCTCTACAGGTACCACAAACATCCTCTGGCAAGAACTCATTTTAGGTGGCTGATAGGCCATGGGTGCATTGCTTTCCATGTATTCTAATGGGGAGTAGATTAGGATTAATCAAGACTGAATCTTCAGTTGAAGGTAGAAGCGGCACGAATGAGCCAGGTATGGAGGGTTTGAATCAGAAGTTAAAGCTACCATTGTTTCTGTCAGTGATACTTGGTCATAGCAGTAGTAATTTTTTGAAAAAAGAGATGAGGATAACATTAGAACCACCAATTTCATTCTTTTTGTCTAGATTTTGCATTCAATTTAATTTTCTAAAACAAAAAATTGGAACACATTCAGCTTAATACAGTGCAGTTTTACCAGGTCACGAGTATGTGTTGCCCACTTGTTGCCTAGCTATCCTGAGTATAAATAAACAAACCATTCAAGGTAGGAGTAGTTCTGGGTGGTGGGAAGGGCTAAAACGTTGCTCTGGAAGACTTAAATAAGGAGATGAAAATAGGTTCTGACACATTACACTGGGCCGTTCTGGCACAAAAGTACCCTTGTTTTTTGGCCAAAAATTATATCAAAATTGTGTTAGGACTGAAAAAATAAACTCATCCAAGGAAAAAAGCTCAAAGATAAGACTGCAATAACATATGACAGCCCTTCCATGTAATGTTTCCACCAAGCTCTACAGTGGGCGGTTACTTGTGACAGAGGGTTGTTCTGCGAGGACAGGAGCAAGCTCCCTCACAGTGACCTCACAGGAAAGCCAACAGTATGGCTGCCAGTAGGTCTTTGTAAAGAAATTTCTGTATGCTTTACGCACTGCATCCTTGTGAGATTCAAATACAGGTTTCACAATTACCTGGAAGCAACTTAACTGGAAGCCTTAAGTTTTCAGTGAACTCTCTTAACACAAAAGATTTCATGATGAAGGAAGAAGATCAGAAAAAGGGAGGAAGGAAAGAAAATATTTAGATATGACCAAAAAAAGTTACACAGTTAGATTCATTTGAATCGGAATTTCTAATAATTTAACCTCAAACATTTAAATTTACATGTATATAATGAGTGACACAGAGAAAATAGAAAGAAAATGGCAAATATCTTCCCAGTGTTTCCACTTATTTACCTATGCAGGGGAGATGACATGCACCTGTTGAGGAACCCCAGCCATAACTGGGTGTTTGCTCTTTGCTGGGAATGGTGCTGCTGTTGGTGGGTGTCAGGCAGCAAACTGGTTTCCCTTCAATGTGCACCACAGATGCTCTGGGCGTATGAAAGCCCGTGGCCTATGTCATGGGATAGCATAGGTCTGACTTGCACTGAGAAGCATAATGTTCTTGACACAAGCACATAAACCAACGCAGAGCACATCTGGCGTCTCTTGCTTTCCAAATTTAGCTGCACAGAAGGAACTGTGACTTTTTTTTTTCTTTTTTTTTTTTCTGAAAGCATTGAATACAATCCAGCCCTTTCAAACTGCAGGCTTAGAGCATTTATGTTGTATGAGAATTTGATACACTGACATGAAATTTAGATACATTACTATTTTGTGTACAAATGTAGTAAATCAGTAATACTAGCAAATTTTGTCTGAAAGGTAGCTGCCAACAGACTGCTTTAAGAGTCTAAAACACCCTTTACAACCCTCCTTATGGACAAGCAGGCAAGTAGCATCTGTGACTGCTTTCTTGTACTGCACTTAAAATTAAGCTTATTGCCATTTTTGATCAGCGAGTAGTTACATTATCAAATACAAAGAAATCTAAACAAAAATAATTCCTATATAGTGCAAAATGGTTATTTTGGTTAATGCTGTAGAATTCAAAGTGCTTTGGATTGCCCTGTGGATTACCAGGGTATGAGTATATTTTGGTTTTTACTTCCCCCTGCCAAGCCTAGTTAAATACTGAAGAATACCATAATTGGATATTGCTATTTGCAAACAGCTATAGGTGACTTTCACTGGGAATTGGCAATCTGGGAATCTGTATCGCATATCAACACTTTTGAATATGTTTGGTTGATGGTTGTTTGAATGTATAACACATAAACTAATTTTATCCAATTTCTTATGTGTATACTGTGCTGTTTTGTGACTTGAAGGATTAAGCAGTTTAGATATTTGGCCATAAAAATTCTTACACAACTTTCTGATGCTGTTTTCATTTGAGGGTTTTTTTTTGGTGTGAGGGGTAGAAGTGATGTTAAGATTCTTTTAGAGAGGCCTTAAGCTTATTTAAAAGACCAAAGACCAAAAAAAAAAAAACAACCAAAAACAACCACCCCAAGAAACCAAATTGGGCATATCTTCAAAGCTATCTCAACTGTACAGATGTGTTCTTCTTATGCAGTCCAAATAGTTTTCTTAGACCCCCCACCCGCTGGCTGAAGTAAACTTGCTCAGCTGCATAAATGAAAAAGAATGTCATACTGAGTATGTTTGAAGGTTTGTGAACCAAGTTTAATCTACTGTCATTATCATTTATATTTTCTTGTGCACATAGTGTTTGTAGCAAAGCAGTTAAAACATTTAAATTACCGTTCTTCTGTGTTTGATAATCCTCGCTATCCCAGACAGAACTGCAGTCTTTATCGTGTAACGTGGCTTCCCAGTACTTTTACCCAGAACAGTTTCTTTCAAATATGCCTGTTCAGTTCTTTTCCTTAAAACACCTGACAGATCATAGAATCATAGAATGGTTTGAGTTGGAATGGACTTTAGAGATCCTCTAGTTCCAGCCCTCCTGCTATTGGCAGGAACACCTCCCACTAGACTAGGTTGCTCAGAGCTCCATCTAGCCTGGTCTTGAACTTTTCCAGGGAAGGGGCATTCACAACTTCCCTGGGCAACATGTTCCAGTGCCTCATCACCTTCACAGGAAAGAATTTCTTCCTAATATCCAATCTACAATCTCTCCTCTTTCAGTTTAAAACCATTACCCCTTGTCCTATCGCTACACTCCTTGATAAAGGGTCCCTCCCCATCTCTCCTATAGGCCCCCTTAAATACTGAAAGGGAATATAAGGTCTCCCTGGAGCCTTCTCCAGGCTGAATAATCCCAAGTCTTTCTGCCTATCTTCATAGGAGAGGCAATGCAGCCTTCTGGTTATCTCTGTGGTCTTCTTCTGGACCTGTTCCAACAGGTCTATGTCCTTCCTGTGTTGAAGACTCCAAGCTGGATGCAGTACTCTATGTGGGGTCTCACGAGAGTGAAATAAAGGGGTAGAATCACCTCCCTTTTGATGCAGCCCAAGTTGCAGTTGGCTTTCTGGGCCGCAAGTGTACATTGCAGGCTCATGTTGAGCTTCTCATCCACCAGATGGAAGAATGAAAAATGTCAGGAAAGATGCATATATGCCAGTAAAGTAAACAGGGGAGAAGCACAATAGAACTGTTTCACATGGTTGCAACTGGCAAAAAGAGGACCACAGATTTTTGATACATTTGGAAGAATAGAGGAAAAGGACTGAAAAGACAAGGGGAGAGTAGAGGAAAGTAGGAGAACACTCAGTTTAGGAGATAGCTGAGCTTAAGCAATGCAAGATGTTTGAACACAATTTTTAGACAAAATATTTAGAAGTGGATTATTCAAGGATAAGAAGTTCTATGCCCATGTCCCTGTATGCAGAAGGAAACCAGTGCAGGGTGTTTCAGGTGTTTGAGCTTGAGGTAGGACAAGGGAAAGGTGAGATTAGATGAGGCTCTGACTGCAATGTGTTCAGAACTGATCCACCTAGTATCTCAAATATGATGAAAAGCAAGTTTGCAGATAAAGAGCAGTAGTTGGAAACCCAAGGTCATGGATATTTCCAGGAAAAGTTGTATCTGACTCAAAATTTTAGATCCTGGCCTGTAATGCTAAATGGCACTACTCCATGTGGACATTTAACTCATCCCAACCCCACATAAGCTATTTTTATCTGCTACAAAAATCACTGGAACCAACTCTTCTACTGGAGCTCTTCAGCCTATTTCCATTAACATTAATCAGTTCTGCTGATGACATTTATACAAAAGTGAAATATTTTTCTAAAAAGAGTTTGCTGAAAGAGTCCTGGGCCCAAGCTAAGAATCTGGTCCTGGCATACAAATCCCTCAAAATCTGTCAGTGCAAAATTTTACAGTCATCTCACCCATATTGCAGAAGTCTGAAATTGGTTGAGATAGGAAGCTTGAATATTATTTCTGACTTTTTGGTTTGGACTCCATCTTCAGCCCTTTGGGAGTACACAAGTGGTCATGCAGTTTGATTATTAGTATGTGTTGTCACTCTTGTTCTGTTCATCAGCCTATTTTTGGTCAGAAGTAATTAATGCAGTTTTACAATAAGGTTTAAAACTAGCTGTGCTTTCTTTTGCAGTTTTAATTTTAGATGTCCTAAGGAGCATGCTGAAAAATGGTGTTTAACAGATGTGGCCATACCTTGCATGTGTACTGTCAAAAATGGACTAGATGATTGCCATTTAGTATTTTAGCTCCTGGCAAGAATTAGGTATTTGTCAGCACCACTGGTCCATAACCAAAAAAGGTATTATTTGGGGGGCCATGGGGTGGGGGAGTGGAAATCTTTCAAATATTTTCAGTTTCTGTTTATGATTGCTAAAAAGCAAGGGGAAAAAAAATTTAAATTGTAAGCATGGAAATTTTCCTCCAGCAGAATTAGCTGTTAGGTTTTCTTCCATAATGAATGGTTTAAATCCTTGTGCTCAGGATCTTAACTTCTGTATAGGAATTCACATTTTCAGAATGGAACCTGTTTAAGACCATGCTTATATTTATTAATTTGAACTAACAGAAGTATTCTCATCTGTATTTTGTTCTCATGCATACTGAAACACATGCTGAAAGCCTAGGACTGTTTTTACTGAATTTTTTAAATTGAAGCGTTTAGGCCTCCGAAATACACCACATTGGAGTTCTGCCGGTGCTGTGAGTAATTTTGTGTTGCTATAAGCTGAAACTGCTAAATAGTGCATAGGAAAACTCAGAAATCTGTATAACAGCGCTAAGAGGAGGCAACAACAGGAAGGGGACTAGGGAATAGGACTTAAATTTCAAATAGCATATTTGACCTCTGTCAGTCATTTGCTTTGCACTGGGAAAAATATGAACTAAACCTTTGGGCTTTTGCAAACTTTGAGAACCCTGCTTTGGAAAAACTTGTCATTTTGAACCTTTGAAGGACAGGAGAATTCAACTGCAAGTTCTAGAACAGTTTGAGGTAACATTTTTAATAGACTATCATCACACTTTCTTTGGAATATTTTTCTCTATATACAAAATATATGCTGCTTCCTGCACAAACCTTGCTTGATTCCTTCAGTTCTCTACATTAACTTGGGTTATCGCCATGATTCTTGTTTTTACACAAGAAATCGTAATTCCAGAATACCCCCAAAAAAACAAGGTACTTTTTTATTCAACACTAATAAGTGTCTATGCTGTCTCTGTAGGACACTGTATTATTATCCTAAATATACGACCTAACGATCTCTTGCAGTATATGACCTTCTGTTAACTATCCTCATGTGTTAATACATTTTTTCACTGTGATTTTTCACTTGGAGATATCTTCAAAATTTAGTGTTAAATGAAAGAAGTCTAAGCAGTAGGAAAATATTCTCCTACACCATTCAGAAAACCCACTTGTACCAATTGCAAGTGGTACTTTTTCACTTACACCCAGTTTCTGTCCAAGTCTCTGGCTCTGTATGAAGTGCAATGCCTGCTATAAATTAAAATCAGGTATTTGCTTGCTGATGAATACATATACCACTGCTGAACAAATTAAATCTACAGTCTTCAGGAAATGCTCAGGATGCTTCCTTTTAAAATAAGAAAATTAAATCAAGTAGTTACCGCTCAGAGGAAAAATTATCCAGAGTATCTGAAGGTATTAGGAGACTGTTGGGTTATTTCTACAGGATTAGGGTTATATCCTGTCCAATGGTCAGAAGTTTAAAAATCTGGATTCATTATTCTAGAGTAACCACTGCCCTCTCTGCAGGTGTTCAGCCAGAGTCCTTAGCAGAAGGAAGGAAGGGTTTGCTCACAATCCTGTTCTCTCAATCTGCTTTCCTTTCATCCACAAGCTAAGGTGGCAGCTCCTCAATCTCTGTAAGAAATTAGTGCCTTGCTGCATCACTGCCTGCTATGGACCCTGAAAAGTTACCAATGTCTGGTGGGCCAATGCCACAGATGCAACCCTAAACATAATCATGTCCTGAGCATGGGTGCAAATGTGCAATGCAGTGAGTGGCTCATGTTAGACAGCACTAATAACTCGATATACTGTAAAGCAAATCTGTGAAGACTCCAATTTCTATGGTCATACCCATTTCTGATTTAGGGAGCCTATTTATTTTTAATAGTTCGTGTAGTCCTACTGATGCACTCTAATTGAATTCAACTGAATTATTTCCCTGTCTGCTGCCAACCTTCTCCCTCCCACAGCTCTCTGGCAACCAGGTCGAGGATAGGCCTTTAAAAGAAGCACAGGCTTTCTTTGCAGTCTTTTGCAGTATCCATCCCTTTGCTCTCTAGATAGACGAGGAGGTCCCACCCGGTTTCCCATTCCCAGCAGCAGGACCCCTTGCCCTCCCCTCTCAAATACTGACCTTGCAGGACCCCACACTCAGCAGCCCTGGGGGACAGTAGTAGCAGTAACGACAGTTTCACCCACGCATGTATTTAAATGTGAGATCTACAAAATATATATTTTTAAAATCCATTAAAAATATCCAAATTCTAAAATTCTCTCTATCCACAATCTACTGCAATGGTGAGTTGTGGCTGGAACTGTAGATCTCTCATCATCAAAGATACCTCATAATCATCAGCACTGCATGTTCCCCTTTGTAGTATAGTCCAAGCTATACTGTAGAGCCTGAGCTGTCCTGTAAAGTATAGAGTCATCTGAAGTTACGCAAGATTCTTGGATTTGCAAAAAGCTGAGTGCTTGTGATACATCCATGAAGCTTCTCTGGTTAGGACACTCTCAGCTGATCAAACGTTAGCAAGGTGGAAGGGGGTTGGAGAGGGCTTTGAAGCACCTTTTCTTTTAAAATTTATCTTTGAAGACCACAGAATATTCTGTTTATATTCAGAAAAAAGATTCAAATGCAGTTAGTCTCATGACAATTTGAAATGTTCGGCATTTTCCTGTAAACTTCCTTGGAATGGGAATTCAGATGCATGGACAGTCTTGCCAAAATACTGTTCTAGTTTTGCTTTCTGAATGTGAAACTCCCACTGAAATCACTTGGTCGCTTTCTATTAACTTCAGCCTCAGTTGAAGCAGTCTTAGGAGGAACACTCAGGGAAAAATTCCATAGTGCTACAAGCATGAGAAATTTTAAAACAAAAATAATCCTTCCAGCACTTTGGGAAACTTTAATTTATATAAATGGCCACACACTACTCGGCATATACTTTCACATCAAAATGAAGCCACATGATAGTTGTTTGATATTTAAGGGAGCACAGAATATGCCTTTACTACAAGTGATGAATGTTGCAAATTCCTTTGCAATATGTCTGCACTAAGGACAAAGTATTTAAAAATCTCTAAAAATAATAACCCCTTTGTTTTGTGACTGACAAATTGTTGTCTTTGTTTAGAGTGGAATAATTGTAAATTATTTATGGATAGTCTTTAGACTACATTGTTGGAAGTGTCTTGATCAGAGGCTACTGGGTTATTCCATGTATTTTTATTCCTTTAGGGTGGCCTATAACTTTAAGATGAAATAATGTTTTTCAATATACTGTGTTTCCCTCCAGATGTTTTCTGCAGAATTTTGGCAGCCACATGCAATGATTATCGTGGTTGCCCTTCTAATCTCAGACACTTTAAATAGACAAACCTTATTCTTACAAAAACTATTACAGACTGTTCAGCAGATCTCTAACTATCAAACTGTGTTTGTTTATCACAATAAATAGGCTAATGACCCTATTGCTTGGGGTTTAGATGAAAACATCTAAGCACTTAACTATTTAAAGAGAGGATTATAGAGCAGACTCTCACAGTTCATGGTGCTGTGTACTAACTTCTCTTGCTAGAGCAGCAATATATAAAGACCTAGTGTTGAACTTTAAAAAAAATTTGCATTTCTCCATGTGTTGCTTGGAACGCTTGCTGAACAGTCAACATCCCTCACCCAGCTATTGCATCTTGAAAATACATACACAAGTTAGTGTGCACTTTTTCTATGCATACTCCTAATATTATGACCACAAATCCTATTCAAAGTTAGTCTAGGGACACATGACACCAGTGTCTCTCCCTTTTGTAAATGAAATAGAGGGTTCTTGAGTTTTGCAGTGCACAGAAAAGCAGAACTTCAAGTGGTATGTTGGAGACCTCATTCCGTATATAAAATTGTAAAAACTAGGGAGTTGTAATGAGAGGGTACAGTGATTACTTGAATACTGCCTCCTACTTTCTGATTCTCCTCCCCTTTGAATGGCACAGTAAGCAAAAGCTAGAAAGGTACAAGACTACCTCTTCAGGTCCTTATGTTATGCTAAAAGTTTCAAATGCTGAATCATAAACAGTAACAGACATTTAAGAAGGAAAGGGCCTTTTTCTGTCCTTAGTTTACTATTGTATCCTTTAAGCCACTGAGGGGAAAGCAGTGGAAGGAATAATATAATAATATTTACTTGTAACATTTGCAGTCTCTAATGTCCACAGCATAGCTGCTTATGGTGCTAATGTTGTTGCATTTGAAATAATTTTATTATAACGAACAGTTTGAGTTACAGTGTCAGGGTTCTGAGGAATTTCCAACTAGCTAAAGTACTTGGGGTGCATTAGAAAAGTCACATTATCTGTGCATAGCTAAGTGAGTGATGATTCCCAGGTTTATTGTGTGATTTTGGCAGTGATTTGCACTGGTGGGTGCAGGAGCTCACTTCCAGGCCAGACCAGAATAAAGTAAATGTAAAGTCTGCTACAAAAGGAGATTTCTGTCTTATCTATAGAACTGAAGCTAGGGGTAAATGTTTTATTCTTTCCTGACTCTTTCCTTCTTCCCTTGAAAATACTACAGCATTATGTTGATTTTTTTCTTTAAACCTATCCTTATTATGCCCAAAACAGAAGATAATTTGGTTTAGTTATATTAAAATCCTTTCTGAACTTTTTACACTGTAGCTATTCTTCTGAAATGAGTCATACAATAACCATTCCCAGTTTGTAGCCAGTTCTCCAAAGAAGCAGAAGAAAAAAGAAACAACTTCCTTTTAAGGGAATGAGACCTGTTTGTGATGATAAACCTCTTTCCATTTCTATTTGAAGACATTCTCCATAACCCAAGAATTGATAGTTGTAAAAACAGTACCTACTTTATTTGGATTACAAAAACATTCGTAGCTATAGAACATTGTTTAATGTTAGCCTAAAGCATCTGTATATACACTCACAAATAGGGGAACTGTTGAAATTACACATGCAACATGTCAAATGAGCAGCTAGTTTACCAGAAATCTGTAAGAAACAGCTTGGAAATTTTTTCATTTCATTTTGCTTAATATTTTAAATAAATGAGTTTAAACAAAGCAGTATTTAATATTTATGTGGAGTGAAAACAGTTCAAGAGTATGTAATTCTATAAGTAAGCTAACACAGCAATTTCTAAAGTGGTGCGTGATTCCCCAAACTCATCATACTGCTTGAATGCTAGAGTATCCACATGTTCTTAGACAGGGACACCTCCCACTAGACCAGGCTGCTCAAAGCCCCATCCAGCCTGGTCTTGAACATTTCCAGGGACAGGGTATCCACACCTTCTCTGGGCAACCTGTTCCAGTGCCTCACCATCCTCACAGTAAAGAATTTCACCTTAATATCTAATAAAATCTCTCCTCTTTCAGCTTGAAACCATTACTCACCATCCTATCGCTACACTCCCTGATAAAGAGTCCCTCCTCATCTCTCCTGTAGGCCCCCTTTAGGTACTGGAAGGCTGTTACAAGTCTCCCCAGTGCCTTCTCTTCTCCAGGCTGAACAACCCCAACTCTCCCAGCCTGTCCTTCTTATGTTACAGGCCCCAGAGTTGGACACAGAATGAAGATACTAATTTTAAACTTGTAAAATTGGTGTTCTTGCATACAAACTAAAATATTTAACTGGATGTGTTACTTAGATGGGAAAAAGAAGAGTTGTAAACTAGCTAAGGGTTTTAGGGGAAAAACCCCTGATAATAAATTCAGACCAGAAGCAGAGATGAATTGTTTAAGTTGCATTACCATCCACTTAGCTCTGAACTCCTGACAGTATAGTTTATTAGAGAGGTGGAGACAACAGAATTCTTTGTAGCACGGATTTATATTACTAGAGGAGCTACAGCAGACTTCTTCTGTGTTGTTAAAATAAATTAATCAAAACCAGCAGGGGAGCGTCCTTGAATTACAATGGTTGCATTATTCAAAAACTGTAAAGATTGAATTTTCAAGGAAATCCAAATGGCATGTAGCTTGGGCAAGAGCCAGTTGTTTTTCAATGCTGCCATTTTTAACAATTCTTAATATAAGAAACTGGAGTATTATTGTTTCAAGCAGATTTTTGGCAGACATTTTCTATGATTTTATTTAATTATATTCCTCTAAAATAATATTATTAGTATGTACTAACCCAAGCATAATGTGGTATCTCTATCCCAGATAGATTCTGAGGTACTTTAATGACCTTTGGCCAAAATCTGTGCCAGGTTTAAGACATGTTGGGTAAGTCAAGGATGTAGTTAAGGCAGTTATATACACAGAAGACTGCAGTCCACACATCCATGAAATGCATCAATCCTATAGCAAGAGCACCACTATGTGTACCTTCTAGGAGGCAAAGTAATACATACCTAACAGAGCTTTCAAAGAGGAAAGGGATATGGGGTAATTAATGCAATCAGATTGGAAGCACAAGCTTAAAATTAATTGGGACACTAAAAGTAGTCTCTCTTCTGCAAATGGATTTTTTAGAAGTGAAATTACTGTAGGTGGTCAGAACTTCTGGGTACTCATCTCTTGCTAGGACTGATTACTCAGGGGCTGACTTAGCAGGGAAATGGATGGAAATGTACTGGATGTAACACCCTGGTTTTCTCACGAAGGAAGCGCCTTGCAAAATGAAATCACAATTTGAAATGATATTATTTACATTTTATGTACAGATTTCAGTTTTAGCATAGATATAATTTTTATAAAAGCATACTCCTAAATGTGACAGATAAATATCACGGCTGTTACTAGTTCCATTAAAGGATGCATAGCTCACAAATTCAGCATAGCAGTCAGCTGTGGCCTTCCAATGAGCTAGTCACACACAGAAGATTTATGGGTACATCTCCATTTCCTGAAGACAAGAAGCTAAAGTATGAAAGTGTCAGTACCTTAGATATTTTTATAATGCAAGAATACTTGAAGAAAGCTTTGTGTTTTTAAAGACATCATAGTTCCTGTGCATTATATTCATTATATTCTATTAAACTTCCCTGTAAATGTTAGAGTCAATTAGTAGGTACAAAAACCAGGAGAAAATCCTATTTATTTGGTATTTTAAATTAAGTCCTGGGTTTTGCTGCTATCAAACATTCCTATTTTGAAAATGTAAAGATTTGAAACCTGCCATAAGAGTATGATAGTTCTGAAGAATACCATGTTACCCCAAATTGCAGTCATATTCTCTTATGTAACCTTCTTTTATTCCCCCCGTGCATTGTTCTGCACTACAGTTCTTTTAGCATAACTACATCACCTTCTGGAGAGTTATGCCACAGAGGTATGGCCTATTCTATACAGTGTTATTGAAAGAAATGTTAGAACCTGAAGGCTTCTGTTCCAAAACTATAAATAATAGAAATAATGATTAAGAAAGGGAACTGTAAAATGCTAAGGGGCTAAAGTAAAAAAGATTTTTAAATGTTACTCATATGTTAGAGTAGTAGTGAGTTTCAAAGAATCTTCTAAAAATAACAACAAAAGAAACAAGCCCATGCAAACGAACAGGATAAACTTGACTGTATCAAACATCTGGAAAATATAAACGCACATGAAAGAGATACTCAATTTAGGGATTTAATTTAATAACTCATCCTGTTCAAAAAGATTAACACGTGGCTATGAAATACCTACTTAGCATCAGAATATTTCACCCCAACATAGTCACAGGAAGTTTTTTAACAATCCTAGTCATTTTAATTTAGGACAACAGCAATTGTTTTCATTTTGGGTGTCTAATGTTGCTCCATCCTGCATATTTTTCAACTACTAAATGATGCATCCAACTCAGTTGCATTGCTGTAGCCATATGGAACCTCCAAGTAACCTTGGTGTGCATAGATCCAAAGCTATGCCGGATCTTCATGACTTGATTGTTAGAGTGAGCACTGTCTTTAATACATAAAAAAGCAACAAACAACTGCATCTTGTACAAAGTTAAGAGGCACTTTTTCTAAGTACTTCTGAAATTGAGGGTCTGGTAGCTACAACCCAAAATCCTCCACATAGTATTTCCCTTTAAATCTATGGAAAATGCTTCAACTCCCAACAAAGCTTAAAAATATGAGACATAAGCAGAAAAGGAAGTGGAAACCACTGAGATGGTTTTCTCCTCTCACATGCATTGTACCACTTTCAGAGCTTATTCGTGAAAGGAAAAAGAATCTGAAGGAATATCTGACAATATAAGAGCATGGTATTCATGAAGGATTTTTTGTAGTAGTGTCAGGAAATCTGTGGTGATGGCAAAGTCAGCCCTGATCTGCAGCACTCTTCCAAATGTGGAGCACCAAATAAAGGGAGTAAGGACTAGGAGGAACTTGTGAATGCACAGCTAGAAACTGAAAAAGACATTTATGTGGATGAGTGCTGTAATTTGTATTTGTTTCTTGAGTAAGTGCTTCCCTATGATCCGTGTTGCTATATACATTGGAAATTGATGGGTGGTGTAGCTCTTTATCTCATAGCACTGTTTATAGCTGTTTGTTTAAGAAACCTTTACAGTCAGACACAAGTTTCAGCATATCGGTGATAGGAGAAGTCATTTAAAAATTTACTGAAGAGCAAGAGTGGCATTTTAAGTAACTGAATAGTAATGTGAAAATGTACAGTGCTCTTTTTCACCTAAAAGAAGATAATCTAACTCAGATTGCCTCAGAAGACTCAAAACTTCACTGACACCTTTCTTGCTAATATAATTTTGAAGGAAAGGATCTGTTAAACGAACTGCTAGTATCTCTCAAGTTTCCTGGGAAACACACTTTTTAAGGATTGCATAGTCTTTAAACAGATGTCACAGGTCAGCACCTTTGTAAATTAAATTCAGTGTCAGAATCCGTGTCCAGTTTCCTTTTCTCTTTATTATTTTGCTCTGAAACTTACCCTTTTCTTATTAAATTAAGCCTAATAATGAATTTAAAGAAAACACACAGAAAGAGTATTTTAATGTCTGTGTGTCAGAGGGGATTCTTTCCATTTTTTTTTTTCTTCATAGAATCATAGAATGGTTAGAGTTGGAAGGGACCTTAAAGATCATAAAGTTACAACCCCCCTGCCATGGGCAGGGACACCTCCCACTAGAGAAGGTTGCTCAAAGCCCCATCCAGCCTGGCCCTGAACACTTCCAGGGATGGGGCAGCCACAACTTCTCTGGGCAACCTGTTCCAGTGCCTCACCACCCTCACAGTGAAAAATTCTTTTTGCATGGAAGAAACCAGGAATCTGCACATTGAAGTAAACTTTATCCCATCCTCCATGCCTGAAGGAAGGAGCCTTGATGCCTAAGATTAATTTGTGAGAAGAAAACGAAGATCAAGTCCAACCTTGCTTCCCCCCATGCCTCCCACTCCGTATTCCACACATGTTGCATAGCTGTTTTACTCTGTGAAAGTGTTTAGCCATGACTAACACCACAGGAGTGCAGCAAAGCTTTCTGCATTAAAAAGAAGAGGGGCCCAGAGATGGAAGGGTTGTTTCAACAAGGGCTCTTGTTGAAGGGCTGAAGGATGGAGTTGGGGTCTCCTGCTGAGATGATTTTGCCTTAAATACTCCTTAGCTGTGTGCTCTGTCCAAGCAAAGCAGTCATACAGGTGTATTTCTGACCAGTCAAGTGCAGTTGTGGCAGGACCTGTATTTGAGATGCTGGTTTAGATTTTGACTAATTCTGTTAAAATGAGGGAGAAACTTGAGGTACACGAGGCCTAAGAGAGCCAAGTGAAATAGCCAAAATGAAACCTGAGCACATGTGAATGTCATCTGACCTGAGAGTATCTTAGAAGTGTAACACTAGAGAAATCAAAAAAGTTCAAGGAAGCTTTTAAATGAAGCTCAACTCCTTTGAGCCTACGTGTAAATTTTGCTTTAAGTGACATACAGATATAACATGAGATTACGTGAATGCTTAAGGAAGATCACTACAAAACTATAAAAACAGAGAGCACTTTGTAGCATATTGTTTCCTCTCCTGGTAGAGAGAATGTCCTACAATGTAAAGGGACTGGCAACCACAAAAAAACCTACTCACACAGTCTTTCAACCATGTGCGGACCAAAGATCTTCTCCAGATAATAAACTCAGTTCCATAATCTGTTGGTTACCGGCAAGATTATGCTCGTTGGAAATTGTTGATGCCAGACAAGTCTCATTTGAAGGCTTACTCATAATGATCTGATGGAAATCTATTACAAGAAGTCTTTTAGTTGGATAGCAGACAGGCAAGAGTCACTGCATAGCACTGAGGCAATGGGTGACTCCTACAGCCATGACTGTCACTGTGTGTGCATCCAGCATGACCCAGCCACTGAAATAGTGTTCCCTGTTCTTTAAAGAACACGCCTGCACATAAACATGGAACAATGAATACTTTCTAGCCTTTTAAAAAAGTGTTTGTATCTAGATCTCCAAAAAGCTTTCAGAAAAGATTTGGTTTGGCTCTTATTTTAGGTGAGCTTAATTACCACACTGTTGCCTACAACACCTGAAAAGAAGGTATTTTTTGTAAAAGGATTTCTTCCCACCCTTTTTAGTTTCAGCTAAGATTGTGCTAAAACATGATCCCATTTTTGCCTCTCTATTTTTATCCTGGCACTGAGCAGCTGATGAACCATGCCAGGGTTTAGTTCTTCAGAGCTGGCTGATGCAGGAATTCAGAAGGCCTAAATTCATGCTTGATTTGAACAGGCCAATGCATCTTTAGTTTTTGCTTTAGTCAATTAGCACCCAATATCAATTTGCGCAAATTCCCAGTCTCTGCAACTTTTCCAGGCCTTTTATGCAAATCAGGCCTGGAAGCAAACAACAAGTGAATGACCCTGAAGGTTGGTTAGAGGCTGGGCATCATTGTTCTCAAGCCATGCATTTCGGTGCTCCATTTGTTCATGTAGGAACACCAGAAAAAATGACAGGCCACAAAAATAACTGTCTCCTCAGGCTTAATTATTTTATCCTTTGTACTGTTCTTGCCAGTGCACAAAAAGAGGCATTAATGGTCTTCTCACTGCATTTAGATTCACTGGGTTGTTTTCCACTGTTCTTGTAAATATAAAGGAAGAAAACTGTAACGCAGAGTTTGGGAAATTTTTGCTTTTGTAGAATGAGAAGAGGTTTTGAAGCCAAATACATTTTGTAATCACAAACTGTGCCATGAAATCAGGAATCTTTTGGTAACATTATCCTGGTGATCTGGAAGATGACTTTAAAATGTTTCACGTTTAGGAGATGAATCACTGCTTTTCAAATAAAGATTTAGTCATGGAATAATGAGTTGTTCCTGTACTGATTAGTTTAAAAGTATTTGAGTAAAAATGGGCTCAAGCTGGAAAAGTGAAGATTTCCAACAGCCTGTTCAAGGATGCATTCTTGGATTTGGTGTACTTCATGGGAGTCTATTCTTCACCAGATTAGTAAAATAACCTGGTATTAGAAGAACTATATTACATACTGAAGTCATGAATGAAATTGAGGGTAAAGAAAGGAAAAGCAGGATAACAACAAATTTAGAAAAAAACCTGCATCATTTTAATATAGCTAAAAAATTGGATACAAGACCTGGGAGACTTCTTACATTTCCAGGGGTCTCAACCCTGCCTGCTCTGGCTATTGTCAGATTGGGCTGGAAGAAACTGAGGTTTCGTATAATGTTGTTTGATACTCTTTTTTTATTTCATTCATATAGTGATTATTCATCACTATTCTAGTTGTGTGTAGTATTACTACTGAATGTTCATAATATACTGTAAAATAGCTGCAGAAATATTTTTCTCTGTAAAGGATTATGATTGCCTCTTTCTCAAGGCTTTCTGAAATATTCCTTTTTAGACAGTTTTTTACAAATGAAAATGTGTCCTGGTGATAGTGTTGTGAAACCACAAATCAAACCCTAGTACAAATTTATGGAGCCCTCCTTGAGGGCTTACATTCTATGTATGCAGGGAATAATAAGAAGAGTGAAAGGAAGATTTGGAATTATAAATTTCATATTATGTGGTTCTTGACTTGTTTTATAGGCATATTTATCTTGAAGACACTAATTCTACACTTTGAAATTATTTGGTCCTGGAGATACTGAGCTGAAAAATACTTTAGTATTAACTTCAGTAATAGCTTCAGTAAGAAAACATTAAAGTTAGCAACCAAAATTTCTCCAAGCTGTACCTGTCTGTACATTCATTTACCTATGATTCTGGGACTGTGAATAAGAGCACCATCTAGTGAGGATCAATAATATGTCAGTATCATAAAAAAGTGACTTTTCAGTCTGGACATAAAGGCACACTGCTAATTCACTTAGCAAAAGGATTTGGAGGCTTGAAAAGAAACATTGTTCTAGTTGTGCTTTCCAGTTGTTTAATGACTAATATCATCCCCTAGATGTTCCTAAACATGCGCAAGGCTAACTTTGGCTGACAGTACGGATACCATGAGATAACACTTTAAAACTGATATTTTGTCTCACAAACCAATGATTTAATTTTATTATGAATTATTGTAATAAAAACCTCCAAGTTTGTGAATGACTCATTTTTTATTGATCAACATGACATACTTATTCCACTGCCTGAGAATTTTGGTGAAATCATTCTAATTTCCTAGGTATCAAGTTTTTGGGAAAGCAAACACTTCTGAAATTCTGGGCTTTTTTCAGTGAAGGAAGTCAAACACCTGCTCCTCAGTAACATTCTTAGGCATTAGATAGTATTATATATTAGAATTTGCTTAAAATACCCATGCTTAAGGATAGTTTTTTTCTAATTTGAATAATTTTATAAGCAGGTCTTACACTATCTGTTCTGTGATATTTTTTCAGTGTGCAGGAAGATCATTATGAATATATGATGATATATAAAACTATTTATCCCTTTTGGATTATTTCCATATGCATCCTCTGTAATTAAATCAGTGTCTTTTGGCAGCCAGTCTTTGAAGTGATCTCTGCAAAATAGGAAAATGTAATTTGTGGAACAAAATGCTGATCAGTCTATTCCAGCCACATCTGTTAAGCTGTAGTAGTTCAGGGATTTCTGTGATGAGGGAGTTCATGCAAAACAGAAAGTTTCCTGGATTTCTTTCGGTCCAGAGGAAGTTCACTGGTAGGCATGGGCACTGTTCTAATCAAGTAACAAGGTTTGAAGACTGAGGCATTGTTTGCCCACAATTTTCAGTGAATTAACTGAAAGTGACACTTAAGTAAGTAGCTGCCCTTAAGTATTTAAATATAAGTATTACCAAGAGAATGATAAGAGAAAACAGAACAAGAAATACTGGCAGAGAAGACAAGGATTTAGAGAGATAAAGAAAGAGATGACCTCTTCAGGAGCACCAGTGTTGGTGGTTGAGTAAAGCTAATAAAACACATGACATGATGCCCCTTGATGGCAGTACATCTTGAAAATACCTGATATTATACAGGTATAGACAACCATTATAATTACTGTTGCACAGTTCTCCATTGCAGATGGTTTTCGTCTGGAAGAAAAGCAGGTGATTTACAGGTCCCTTAGAACCTTTCCAAATTGATAGCAGTTTAACTGTTGACAGTGCATCTACAACAACATGTGTGTGCCATCACAAGGAGTTACCGTCTGATGTGTCCAGCCATGGCTGTGCCTGCTTGGCACTCCCCTCTCTTGCCTCCTCCCTATCCTAATCTGGAGGTTTCCACACTTCAAACCTTATAGATGAGCTGCCTGTAGTGATTGTTCCCTAAGCTCTCAGGCAAAATGAGGTGAGTTAGCAAAGCCCTGGCATCTAAATTTTTGAGAAATACCCGCTCATTTCAACCAACACAAGCTTGTCTATTTGCAGAGTTGAAGAAAGCAAGAGGGCATTTACAAGTGATCCCTTTAACCAGTAAGCATTTGCAACTGAGAGATATGTCCATGTAAATTTTCTGTGATACATTATAATTCCTTTAATAAATAGCTTCTAGTTTCTAGTAATGCCAGTCTAGTACCTAGTGAAATGTCTTCGACTCAAGGGAGTATCTTTGTCCTTACAAAGCCTTCCAACACAGCTTGGAAATGAAGTGTGCAGTTGCCAAATAACTTGAAAAAACTTTTATGATTTAACAGAGTTATTGGAATACTCTGAAGTCTAAGGTTTTTTTGAAGGGAATGACTTCTGCTAGACACAGAAAATTGTAGTAAGTAGATCCCTAGCAAAAACTGCTACACCCTTCCCAATGAGGATTTTAATTCACGATATCTGCTTCTAATTAAATAACTGCACTATATTATACATACTAAGGCCCAGTCCTTTGCCCTTTGAAGCCAATGGCAAAGCTCCCATTGATTTAATGGGAAAAAATGCAACTCCTTTGTTAAGGCTTCCTTTACAGCTATTTCAACTGTTAGATTTTAAAACAAAGATTCATCTTTTCCACCTTTGCCCACAGACAACAAGCAGTTCTTGATACTCCTTGTATAAGGCAGAGAATACGAGGAAGGGGAAATTTGGTCTTATTAAAGTGTGTTCCCCTGTCATTCTGTTTGTCTTTCCTTCTCTTACTGTAAAGCGCTACAATGGACATATGATTGTCTTGCATAATCTTTATTTTTGAAAATTGAAATTCAATACTGTAGCAATTTATGCCATACGTGGCATGTTTATACTATAGAGAACATATCAAATGAAACCAGCAGTATAGAAAACCATAGTTTATCTACTTTCTTCACAGTTGTGACCCATCACCAGTTCATCTGCTAATGAACTGTAATATAAAACATGCTTACAAAAAACAAAGCATCCAGCTTCCTAAATGAGACCATATTTCTAAAATATATTAATGAAAAAGCAAGTTTATAAAATAATGATTCTACAGCTAAGCAGTCCAGGATGACATAACTCTTCTGAAACAAAAGGTTACTCATGCATTTGATGCCATATCCCAGATGTAGGAAGGAGATATCAAACAAAGGAAATTTAAAGATTCAAAATACATTTCTGTGGAAGTAGAAAGAAGACTTTCAGACAGTGTTTCCATGCTAAACAAGAGAAGAGTGTGTGCTGTGCCCAATACTGCAGCACATGATAGAGATCTCAGAGTATAAGCCCATTGGGTCTGGCAAGCTTAGAGCTACGTTATTGTTATAATTTAGCTTCCACACCAGCAACAAATAAAGCATCCATTTTTTCACTATTCTTAGCACCCCACTGAGAGCAAGGTGCTGAGGTGTTTTGAAGATTTTTGGCTTTCATGCTCAACACTGTATTATATTGGCAGATAACCAAAAAATAGAACTTTGATTTTGGTGCAAGCTGAAGTGTTTTACTCTAAACATGCATTAGTCTCATCCTAACATCCACACTGACTATGGACTATAGATTCTAATGAAATAGGACAGATGGGAAAAATTACAGAAAAGGAAAAAGAAATCCACTGTGTAACTTGTATACATTAGGTCTGAAATTTAAAACCTTCAAGCTGATATCCAGGGTTTTTTTTACTGCCAGTTTCATTCCAGCCAACAAGCAGTGCTCAGAAGTACTGGTTGCAATCTAAATGTTATCATTTTTGTCCACAGTTAATTCCATGCACAGAATTGTTCCTCTTAAACTTTAGCTATTTCTGCAAATCAGTCTCATTTTATGGAGTGCTAAGCGTTTAACCCATGAAATATGGTCCCTTAAAGTAATTTCTGCTCTAAATATTTCTGTTGTAAATATGAAGAACACTGAGTTCTGTGTTTGGAAGGAAGCCCTTCCATGATATGCTTAAATTGCGAGCTGTATCCTCTCAAAGATTCTGACACAGTCCTAAAGGGCTTTGTAAACAACATTTCCTGTTGTGATATTTTAATGTGAACTTGGCCAAAATGTGAATTAAATTCACATTCTAAATAAGTATGCAATGGCAGAAAATACAGAACAATGGAATATAATAATGTCATGCAATGTATTTTAAATGTTTCCAGCAAAGAAACTAAAAAAGAAAAAAAAAACCCAAAATGAATCTAAGGTCTATACAAAGCAGCTAATCTAATTTAGTAGGAATACACTGAGGGTTTTTTTAGTTTGTTTAGTTTATATCAATATGAATTATGTTGTTCATTCTATTCCATTGAAAAGTCTCCTAGCATGGCAGTTGGAAAATTATTGGAAACAAGCACAAATGAATACTACCATGTATCCAAAGCATGCTTGTATTTGCCTAAATACTGGGGACAGCATGCCAAAACCAGCTTGGTATGTAGTTCTGTATATCCAACACAGGGTACACAATCATGTGCTAGTTAGGCCTGCAGTTTTTAAGCAACTGGATGGGACTTTAGTACTAAACATTTCCACTGGCACAATAGCTGGAATGCAAAAGTTTGGAACTAGGAAATGCAGATCCCTAATCTTTGGAAGTACATATAAACCTTTGCTGGTAGAGGTGTATGATTTTTTTTTTTCCTCATTATTTTTCTAGCTAGCAATGGCAGATTTTCAGGAACAGAAAGTGGTGGTCTATTCAGCAGTGTTCTATTTTAGTTAGATTTTGAGAACTTTAATTTGTTCCTTTGTTTTGCAAAATAAATTAACCTAACCTCTATAAAATCCAGCTTTTCCTAGTTTGTCAATGGAAGTTTTGTCATTTACTTAAATAGAAGCTGGGCTATGTCATCTAAACATGTGCAAAAATGTACTGGTTATTAAATTGGGTCAGAGCTTGTAATGGAGTCAAAATCCTCTCCAGAAAAGATAGAAGAAACCACAATAACTCCTTACATGAAAGAATATGTAAATATGCCTTACGGAGTTTTCTAAATATCAGCAAATACCAGCTGTGTCAGATGGTCTGAAGAGTGAATTTGAGAATAAGAGTTTGTCCAGGCTGCAAAAACAAACTATGTTTGGAAATGTATTAGCTAGCAAATTTAAACAAACAGTTTTAAATACTGTCCAAGTAAGGCAAGTTGTGTTTAAAATCATATGGGTTAACTCTAAACTCCCCTCCTTGGTGCCAAAGTTCAACTAAGCATGTTTTAAACATGGCTTGCTCTGTCTACATTAGCATGAAATTGTATGCCAGTTCTGTTTAAAATGTCAATTGATACAAATAAGGAAATATCAGCAGGGTCGTGTTAGCTCAGTACTGAGCCTTCACACAGCATGCTGAGCATCTAAGTTTCAGACACTGTAGCGTAGAGTAAGATCCTACCTGGCTATGCATTAATGGGTATATTTTCAGAAGCAGACAGGACCAAAGCACTAACTTCAGCTCTGAGATGACTTGGAGTCATCTGGAGATGATGGGAAATACAGAAGAATCTCTTACCTTTGTCTTACTAGGAGGATGGTGCTCCTAGGCCATCAGTGCAAAGGCAAGCAGGGGAGCTAAAAGCACCAGTGGTTTACACTCATCTGTGTGACATAGCACTGAAATGAGCTAGTAGCGCAGGTGTAACACAGCGGTATTTATCATCTCTCAACTAGAATGTAGTGAAAAGAATCTCAGCTTTTCCTCACCTAGTTTTTCTGCCAGGAAGTGCGACCATTTGCCAATGATAACAACGTAAGAAAATGACAGGAACTTGAAGTCAAGTTTCCTTAAATCCAGCAGCTTTAATGTACTTTGTGGATGGACCAAGTACACATTAACATATCTCTCATATGACAGTGACATGCTTTACCTTACTGCAGGATCAAAAGCATAACTGTGCTAACATGCCTTACCCTTTTTTATTTTTTTTTTTACTAGACTAACCGTAAAGGTCAACTTGATGAAAGCCACTTGGGGTGGTTCTGCATGTGTCAAGTATTTCAGATAAATCCAGAGAGAAAGTCAAACTACTACAACAGAGCTCACCTCTGTGTATATCCAGCATTAAGTAATCATATTCAGACATCAACTTTTCATACGGTGGGTTCAGGTTGTTCCCAAGTCTTTGAGTTTCTCTTTCAGTTTCAGGTTCCAATGAATCCAAAACGATGAAACTGAGACTTGAATTGAAATCTGAGTATTTTGATGGACACAAGTCTAAAATGACCAGGCAGACAGTTGTCACATGTCATTACTGAGCCAAAAGTAAAACTACTGTTTGTGTAGCAGCAGCAGAAGCCAGATCAGAAAATGGCAAAATAGTCACAAACTGTATAACTTTTGCATGAAGCCGGGTTGAGGAAATTGGATTTGAACCCTAAATTGCTACAGTATTTCGTAGGATTAATTAGGATTATAGTTAACACAAGACAATGGAAAATTTCATGATATGTGGCATGTTTGGACATAAGAAAATGCCTGCAGTAGAGCAAATATTTTCAGGGTAAAAAATCACATTGGTAAGAGTTTCAAAATATCCATTAAGTTCTTTCAAATGACTTGACATTTTAGAAGATAGCCATTGTAATTGCAGTTATGCACTGGCAAACTGGCAGGGTAGAAATTATAGGAAGAGAAATGTCACTATCTTATTTTTCTAAAAATTCAGTTGAAAAACGATGCTGAAAAAGTACATAAAATCTGTGAGCACTAAAAAAATAATCAGTGTGCCTCTCCCTATGCAATTACATATTGTTCCACTGCTGATGAATCAGAGAGAGATCAGAATGAATGCTGTCATAAAGTAGGACAACGTGATCCCCTTTGAAGATACTTTTCTTGCTGAGGTGCATGTAGAAATACCTCTGTATATACTACATATAGGCCATGGAACTTAATGCCCTTGAATACTGCAACTATTTGGTTAAGTTCCCAAACTTAAATTAACAAGACTTTGACAGTTACAAACAATGAGTTCATCAAATTGCTGTTTGATGTAGGTAACATACGCTGAGAGTAATGTACCTCTATTGCAATAAGATAATTTAATGGAGTTACATCATGGTTGAATTATAAATCTGAATCATCTATAGAACAACTCCATTAAATTAGCTGTTGCAAAATAGATGCTTCTTAAATGATATTACTTTATTATATATGTGAGTGTATGTATATATATATGCAGAGCTGCTATTGTTAAGTATTAGTGGAAAAATTCACCAGACTTGCTTTCAAATGCTACTCCAGAAGATCCTCGATTATTTTATACATACAATTTTTTATATATTTTAAATTAAAAACTGCAAAGAAATTTACCAGAAAAAAAAAACAACGCCAACCACATTCTCTCATATGTCACACAGTGGAAAGAGAAAGGACACAGGAAGTGTCACAGAAAGGACATCACGTGTCCCTTTGCTCTTATATACCTTGAATTCTTAGCCATCTAGGGCCACTGTTGTACTGAGATTTCTCAGCCGCCTCCTGCTTTGGGAAAGCTATCCTGCAGGGCAATACTGACACGCTTTAGTGTCTGGGTGCATATGGAGTACCTGATACAACCACTGTATTCCTTAGGTTTATACTCCTGATTATCTTTCTTTTTGAATAGCATTCATTTATTAGATATCTTTTCTAGCACAATATGTATTTTGACACAGTATTTGAAAAATTTTTTTAAAAAGTTATAATGGTTTATGTGGACAGTATATAGAATATACAAATTCTGTTTAACTGAAAATAATTTTTTATGAAGTATTTACATCATTACTGGGCATAACAAAGTAAGCCAATGTACAAAGGTTTGAGAGGAGGAGGGGTGTTAAACAGCTTGTGTGCCTTTACAAAAAATGAGTCAAAAGTTTTTAAAACTTATGTTTTGAATAAGAGTTCAAAATGGACAAAAAAATTATATGTTGTGATACTTTAAAAAAAATTATTTTGTTGCAACCTCACATCTACAAATTACTGAAATGTCTTGACTCTAATTTAATGGTTGGGAAATTATTTACTGATAAAATCACCTATTTCATGTGCTGGTGAGAAAAAATATCGAGATATTTCTTGGGAAGGCAAAAGGTTTGTCTCTAGCTCTCTGTTAACACTTGTCATGATAATGGAAGACAATACTTCATACGGGCAAACCTCTTAACTGATTTTAGTGGGAATGCTGCTTTCTGCTTTAAGAGGTAGGCAACAAACAATGGGAGGAGGAATTACATAATTTTTTATAAATGTACTTAAACAATATTTTAAAAGGCATAAAAATCTCTGGTAAAAGTTGCTGTGGCAGTGAACTGCAGTGACTTATTTCATTAACTTTAAAAACAGTAGGTTTCCCTTATCAAAAGGGAAGATAAGTGTGAATTTGGAATTTTTGTATCTTGCCACATTTTCATAGATTATCTCATTTCCCTCCATTTCACATCCCTCTCCCCTTTTGATCTGTATCACCACCACTGCTTTACTCTGCTCACGACGGGGGCCAGAGTGTGCTTCCCTCTGCAGCAGCCCAGGGGTTCTGCCAGGTTGTGTGGGCAGCCAGGCGAGCCACCCCTCTGCAGCTTTCCCGGCTCCTGCGAGCTGAGCCACCAAAACCAGATATACACACTTCTGGCAAAAACTCGCTTGGTGTCGTTTGTCAATGACCCACTGGTTCCATGGAGCTACATTAATGTGCACCAGTGGAGAAGCCGAACCTTGAACTGAATAAAAACACATCCAAACCAGAACCAAACTATTTTTTTATTGTGTTTAGGAAACACAGGCTTTGGATTTTGGAGCCAGTAGGAAAAATTACTATGCATTAGTTGAGTAATTCTTTATTCTTTCATGAGTTATTAGATTCTGTTTTCACAGACAGCAGAATTAAAACTGAAAACATTGTCTCTCCCCAGAAAGGGTGACACACAGTGTAGCTGCAGACCCCACACCGTGCTGCGGTGCCTGACCTGAAGACCCAGGTCTGGGTGCCTCAGGAAGAGCCCAGGTTTCCTGGGGAGGAGGGCAAAGCCTGCTGACAGCACGAGTCCCAAAGCAAACTGTAGTCTGTCAGATCTAAGTTCCAGGTTTACAGCCAGATACTAGCATCCATTTTCAAACCTCACCGATCCTGACTAACTCCTAAGAGTGGAGAAATGAATGATCTGGAACTCAGAAAGCACCCAGTCCCCCATGTTTCTAACACTTCTGTATGCTGACACACACATGCTCTTATAATGGGGAGGTCCTGAAGTATTGTATTACATGGCCTTCTGATTGGGTTCATTTGCAAGAAAATAAACTCGTGTCTTTGGGTTTTGTTTTTTTTTTGAAAATACATGGATTATTTTTCCAAATTTAGATATATTTTATTGGTCAATTTTCTATTAGTGGTAAGGTGTAACTGTTAACATGTAACTAGTTCTCAAGTCTCAAATTTTAGTGGTGAAACAGAACCCAGACTTAAGTGCTACAGTTTAGGATGTGAATATGAAAAAAAAATATGTATAGCCCATATTTACCAGGAAAACTAAAGCTTAATCAGAATCTTGTGTTCAAACTACTGTGCTTTTTACTTTTGGTTTTGTGTAATTAAGGCCACTTGTCTTTTACCACGATGAACAATTTTTCAAGTTCTAGCTGCAAATTTTCACTAGATGGCAGGGTTCCACTGTCATCTATGATCAGTGGCTTTACTTGCAAATCAACAGTTGCCCATCAGTAGGAAAAAATTTAAACGTGTTCAAATTTTGCAAAATATAAAAACAAGCAAAAAACTTAACAGTAATGAGAAGAATTATAAATACACTAAATAAATCACAGCTCTGTTACTGAACATGGTTAATACTATGGGCTGGAAATCATTGAAAATAATAGTGAAAGATGTTCTTTTCTTGACAGAGGAACTAGAAGAACCTTCTTCTATAAAATGAGGTAGACTTACTGTTTCTGCTATTTATGGAAAAGTTAACTAATCCAGTAAAATAAATTTAACTAATCAATATATCCATAGTTTAAGAAAGTTAGAGCTTAAGTAGCTGAACTACCGATACAAAATACGATATCAGAGTACAAAAAACTTAACACTTAATGTACTAGATTGCAAAGACACTAAAATGTGATAAAATACATTTAAATCTCTCTCCCCCAGTTTAACAAGGCAGAATGCATCATATGATGATCTTTCCCAGTATCATTTCAGCCCGTGGTATTTTGCTGACCTCGGAGCTCTGAACAAAATTTGTCCCTCTTGTCTAGGAGAACAGAATGCAGCTCCATACACTTGCATAAACCTTAATAACCAGGACAAATCATCATTGTTGCAGCAGCGGAGAAGCTGTTGCAATGGAGCGAGCACTGATTTTTAACAGAACTATTTTTTAATGATTGTTTTTGCGACTTGGAGTTGCCAGCTCTTACTTTTCACTTATTCTGAATTTCTACTGTCTGTTTTGCTCTCATTTTATACATGAAAATAGTTTGTGAAGTGTTCAGTAATTTTCAGTGTTGTTCATGAAATACAAGAGGGAATGTTTGGCATTAAAGCTGCTTCTAAGACTGGATAACTTTCCAAAACCAGAGATAACTCAGTGTAATGCTTTCCAGGATACCCAAAATAGTCAGAACATTTTCTCATGATAAAGCTGTATTTATTCTATGCCTAGAGTAGAAAAAGTATCATAAATAGATGACTGAAACAGCATTTCCTAATATGAGATTCATTTTTGTGATATGCCAAGTGCATTCAAAAACATACAGCAAATCAAATAGGAACTGAAACTCATAGATCATTTCATAATTTGAAACCTTTAACTTTTATGAAAACATTTGCAATACTTTCAAGCTACCAAAAAGTAATAATTCCATTTTATTGAAAGAGACACAATCAGCACCTGTAGGATCTCTGCAAAACACGTTAGCAAATTCAAATAAGCATCACACCAACCAATTCACTGGAAGCAGTATATATTTAAACAAACTATTCTCACTCATGTTCACAAAGCACCAGCAACATCTTTCTCTCATGATCCTACCTTGGCGATTTGCAAAGGCTGCTTTTGCTCCTTGCCACCTTGCAATCTAAAGCCCCAAGGCGCCCCTCCGCTCATAGCAATGCAGAGATAATCCCCCGTGCCCATTTTCTTGGTGCAGTTAGGCAGCATTCATTTACAGAACATGAAAAATTTGTCTTGCAGATGTTCAGCGAGCTGGAGATTTGTCTGCCAGGCAGAGCTGGAGACCCAGAGCACCACACTGTTGCTGCTGCTGTGTACTGCACTAGCAAATGTAGTCATTCAGAAGAATGTAAGAGCTCCGGATCAAGGGCACAGCCCACTCTTTCGTCAGATTTCTATGCTCAGCCCACCTTCAAAGTCAAGTAAGTAACGTTGAGGAAACGCACACAAAGAGACTCAGCCATGAGGCAGAAAAGGCTGTGTTTAAACATGACTCTCGTGACAGCTAAATTAAAACAACAGCACAAAGAAGTGTACATTTCCCAGTGACAATTTAGGGAGTAAGTTTACTTTAGTAAATGGTGCCATATGTTTTAAACTCTGATTTACCCCTTTTTATGCATTCATACTCCAAACAAAGAAGAAAGCAGAATCATGTGCATCCTCTGAATTACCAATACTGTTAGTTTGAACTAGGTTTATGATTTTCATCTCTACACAAAGCATATACTTTCTGCAGAAAGGCTTTCTGTAGCCCTGCAAGGAAGGAAAAGGGGGGGTGGGGGGAAGAAAAAAAACTTCTTTATAATTTCCATGTCTTGGGATTGTTTCTTTTACTGGTTCTCTGTAACCTCAGTATAGTTTAATGTGCGCTGCTGTTTAGCAGTGACCTAAATTATTTTTGGACCCTAATGATACCTGTTCTTGTGCAGCCTGTTGCCTTTCCTCTTTTCCCCAGAGAGGGGAAGAGGATTAGTGGAATGAAGTATCAAATCTCTCTACTGATGCTATCAGCAGATGATTTGCATTGTGTCATTAAAGGAGAACCTTACTATAAACATGGGGGGAAAAAATAGATTCAGTGGGAAGTTAATTTGCCAGTTCTTTTACAAGACCTTGGTTCAATTCTGTTCCCCATTTCTGACTTGGGTTAATGTGGACCATAAACAGCTGAGCTCCTTCAGGTCTAGTTGGAATGGTTTAAGAGGTGACAGTTCTTCAGCTGGGGATGAATGTTCCCCTGTCTGAGTGTTAACAACTGGCAGTGTGTAAGTGCTCCTGCTCTCCCCAGCACAAAGTCAGTTAGCTTGGCTAAAATCATGTTGCATTATGAACTACACTGGTTCTATGGGAGAGTGTTCAGCCGATGGGCAAAACAGCAAGACTATTTTCTGAAACAAACACCTCTTGCTTTGAGACCCAGGTTGCCGGGGGTTGATGCTGGATTCCCATAGCCTAAATTCCACCGAGGTCCCTGTATGAAGTGGGTTTGGTTGGCTGGTTCTAGGTCTTCAGAAATGTCAGAGCAACAGGAAACACTCACATTTAAGCTACATGACTTTGCATCTAAGGAGCTGGTAATTAATTGCTAAGGCTTTAAACCTGAGCCTATGTGTTTTTAAAGAACATGAGGCAAAAAAATATCAAGGTAGAGATGGGGTCTTCTGTTAAACAAAAATACTGTGGCTGGAAAAAGTAGACAGGCTTTTAGGCACTTATGCCCTTCATCAGTCCTCTGAAGGTACTACGGTAACCCAAAGACTAGGTGGAGACAAGGTCCCTAATCAACCAAAGGCAAATATCACCCACTAAATATCAAGATGTAATGGGAGGAAGAGCGCTTTCTTTGCTGACTATAATAAGCACAAATTGCCATATAAATAAATACTCAAGGAAAACACTATCAGAGAAGCCATACTCAGAAAGGGAATGGTCTTTGAAGGAACTTTGCTAGATAACCTCAGAGTGAAGGTGCCTCTTTTAAAATAATCAGTTCAAGGTGTTTAACTGCTTCTTGTTATCTTGTGCAATGTTGATTTGTTGCTATAGCAGACAGCTTTTTAGTCTTTCCCAAGGCAGAATCTTGCTTTAGACAAAATTCTCTCCCGTTTGCTCAATGATGCACATGTTTATAGATAGTTTTATAACAACGACATTCTAAAGTGTACAGCTGCAAAAAATACATTATGACAGTCTGGTAAATACAAATATATATATATATAAAAAAGGAAAATGTATCACATAATTATCAGCGCTTCATATGTTATAAATTTATGATGAAATTTATATGACTTATTAATGTTAGGGTGTTTTGAGCTTGTTTTAGGCTCTCTTTTATCATTTAGTAAAAAGGAATAATCAAAATTGATCTCTTTTTCTGAAATTCTTCATATACTTGATGGAGAAAACAAATTAATGAGAAACACTTCTGCATTTGGATGGTCAACTATTTGATGGGAATTTGTACCAGATATAGAAGCTTCTATTTACTTGGATCGTATAACTGGACTGTCTAAGATGATAAAACAGACTAATAACAATTAGTCATTTCTCAGCTGAAAAAATAACCAGGATACCAGGATCTGTTTGGTTTTGTTATATGACATAGAGGAAATGTCTCTACAGCTGCTGAAGTATCAGTAGTTGGTATTCCTTGAAGTTAATTCCCTACCATCTATTTGATGCTCTTAAGGCAAAAAAGCAGAGAAGTACTTTACATTTGATTGTGTCATAGCAAAAGATACAGCAAAATCACACCAATGGTTTTTACTAAAGTCACTATATAAAACATCAGAGGAATTTCTCTTAAAAACAAAATTAATGGTTGTCTACAACTTTGTGAGCTAGTTTTTTGGATCCTGAAAGGTGAATAGTTTAGTGTTTGTTTAATGTTCTACTGGCTTCTAATCTGTGAAATCTACATGGCACTACAGAAGTTAAATCATCTTGTGGTAGTAATGGCAAAACAACATTGTGCTTTTAGATCTCTGCTCTCAGAAGAAAATTTTTTTTTCTTCTGATGACTTTGTATATATATCATGTAGTACTAAGTACTCCAGAACAAGTTGTGAAAAGAATGTAACATTTACAAAACAAACAAACCAACCAAATCCAAAATCTTTAAACTAAGTGTAGCTGTCCTGATTTCAGTAGCCCAGTATAATGACAAACCTTTGTGGACATTTAAGCTGATATAGGCCTCTTTGCTTGAACTGGCAAGAACTGTGGTCCTGACAGGAGAACAAATACAGGAAAAATAGCTTTTTTAAAGTCAGTATGTTGAAGGGGGTTTGTAACAACAATTCCAAACAAATTGGTGGGTTTTGTTTCTGAGAAAGAATTTGTTTCTTGTTCCATGGTAGAGAAAAACGTTTGAAGTCTGTTAACTAAATTATTCCCATGATAGAGAGACCCAAAACCTCCTGTATCCTAATCTAACAAATAATAATCCATCAGCATTAACAACTCCAGTTTGCCTTATATGACTTCCTTTAATGCTTATACTGTTGCATATCTTGCTTTTTAATACAAATCTTATCTTGTTGAACATTCTCTGCTTCCTTTGGGATTTCTAAATGCTGGTCGGAAACTAGACATCATAATAAAAGTGGAGTCATTCATGGGGTTTATGACATTTTGGTCTCTCTGTTTTCCATAGCATAAATAAATTGCATAAATATTGTGATAATTTTGGAAATCCACTGACAAATGTAAAGCTAATGGCAATCACAGACACTTAACCACTGCCACCATCTCCATCATTTCACTACAACCTAAACATCCAATTCTAGGCAACGATTGATAGACATGTTATGTCACAAAAAATGACTTCATATATTCAGCAAATGATGAATGCCAGAACTCACCTAAAATCTATCTGTGCTCAAATACAGGTAAAGTTTTGGCTTGAACCTGATCTTCTATGATGGCTTCTGTAAGTAAAAAACCCCTTCCTGCTTATCTGCTTTCAAGAGCTGCCAGTTAAAAAATGTAGCATATTATCTTTGATGAGCTGTGATAAACTAAGAATAGCCATACTTAGACCAAAGTGAGGCCATCTACCCGAAAATGCTGCCTTTGATAGTGAGTAGAAAATGGTTGCTTAAGGAAAAGTGTAAGAACATGAAAAATGCACAGTACTTTCCTCAGGTGGCCTCCAATGACTTCCACTCAAAAACTTTCTCAGCTGGATGCAGTTCCTCTGTACTAGTAACAATTATGAATTTCTCTTCCATAAGTGGTTTCCTCTTGAACTCATATAGCTTTTAGTATCTATAGCTTATTGTAGGAAGTTATCCTTCACTACATTGTGACATAAAAAAAAATCACCTTTTCTTCTTTGAACCTTGATCCTACAGATGTATTTGATGTCCCCTGCTTCTTGGATCAGAGGAAACTATGACCAAGCAATCCCCAGCCACTCTTTCTAGGCACTTATTTTTTAGACCTCTGAAATATCCATCTCAGTCACTTCTTTTCAAGGGAAGAAGAATGGAATAATTAGTCATTCTTTATACAGAAGCCGCCTCATACCTTCCATTATCTTTGCTGTCTTTCTCTGCATCCTCTATAGTTCTATATCCTTTTCTGAGATGGAGGCCTGAAATGCCACACAGTCTTCAGACTGCAAACAGTTGGGATTTTTACAGTAACATGATGATATCATCTATTTTTTTTCTCTTGTTTCTAACCCCAACATTGCTAACACCTGATTTGCTTTCTTCAGATGCTGCTGAGCCAATGTTTTCATGGAACCTTCTTTTAAAATCTTAAAATCTTGTCTGACAATAGTCAGTTCAAAGCTCATTTTTTTATTTATGAATTAATGGGTTTTCCCCCAATGTGTATCACCTTATGCTTCTAAGCCGTGTTATGGTATGGCTGCTTAGTTTTCTTAAAAGCCCTTGGTGAAGGAATTTGTTGAAAGCCTTTTGTAAATCCAGGATCAATCAGATCACTCTTATCCACGTGTTTTTTGATCCCCTCAAAGGACTGCCCTAGGTCTGTGAGGCAGGACTTCCTTTTATGAAAACCTTCTTAACTCTTCCCAGATAAGTCATATTTATCCAGATGTCCACTGTTTCGTATTAGAGTTTCCACCTATTTGTTTTGTATAGATAGCGAGCTGACAGGCTTGCTGTTTTCTGAATCTCTCTTGGAACACTTTTGTTAAAAAAATGGCACTCTAATCTCAGATAACAGTTTTAAATGAGTCAGCTATTTCAGGCTTGAATTCCTTTAAAGCCCTCTGTGGTCTCAGTGACCACTTCTTAATTTTATTTGCCTCATCTTCTGTCACTTGTCCATATATTTTTTTGTTATTGTAATAAGAAGTTATGATTCTGAACAGTTTCACTATAAGTGGATGTATCTAAAATTTAATTTAAATTAAGTAGTTCTGTAGCTGACTTGAGAAGACATTTTACAAATGTGAGAAGAAATGAGACACACGTTCCTCTTTCATTCAGCAATAAAAGAAAATTTGTCATTTCACCTACAGTTTCCTACAATAGTATCCTTGGTTTGTGGATTCTTTAAAAATGCAAACCTTTCCACCCATTCCTTAGTAATGAGGAAGACAGAGAGGAGAGAGGGAAAGGGGATATCATGATCTCTAATTTATGGGCAACATTTTATGGCTGTAAATACCCAGATGCCTGATTTCCTCCTTTTTGTGCCTTTCATTTTCTTTTCCTGTATGATTTTTTCCACATAAAATCAACATAAGCTAGTTCCCTAAAAATGCCTATCGTAACAGTGTTCTAGTAAATTCCAAATGTATCATCTGTAAACAATTTAATAAACTACCCGATTTATTGTAGGATGTGATTTTAGCCAAAAAAAATTGGCAGTGCTTTTTGTTTGTTTGTTTATGTATTACATGGGGATAAAACCACTTGTAAATACATAGCTAGCTCAATGGAACAAAAGATAAAGTCACAGCCATGCCACTTAAGAAAATGTGTCATACACATACAGTCTGTTCCAATGAAGTGAAATTATTGTCTTCTAACGTATCCCTTTAAATTAGGTATTTTTATAAAGTGGCTTCTGCAAGCTGGCTGATGTAAGGCAACGTAGCATATGTTATTATCCTGCATCATTGTCTAACAACGTCCCTTGTTTCGTAGTAGTACCACTGAGTAGTTGCACAAGGTAAAAGTAATTTTTGAAGGCAAAGCTAAACATAATTTCCCTCAAACCTTACGGAAGTAGAAAAATCCATTTCTGCTTAATTCCTGCCCTTAATTCTTGTTCTCCTGACTTTAGAAGCAACAAGGAACAGAACCACATGGAAAGGATTTAGTTTTCAAAAAAGGTATAAAATGACAAAGTGAAATGAAATATACAGATGGAAAGTTCAAATGCACAGATCCAGCTAACATTCATTAAAGCTGATTGCTCTTCATTTTTTCCCATTTTTTCTCTTGTCCTACAAGAGTCCTATGACTAGTAGAATCCAGATGTTTTGATTGCTTGAGGAACTCTGCAGTGCACTGCCTGCTAAAGAGGCTTTGCTGACTGAAAATACAGACATGGAGTGGTAAAGTTACTAAAAAACAGTGATACCAAGTTCTCAGTGAAGAGAAAAGAAATTCAAAAGTCCTAGATAATTATTATCTACCTCTAAGACCAAATGGGAAAGCTCTGCCCATGCTCTTAAGAGGCGTGAACAATTTCTCAACAGTAAAGGTAAAAGCTTCAAGTTTTAATGCCCAATGTGGATTATTAGGCTAGGTATGGTGTGGTGGGTTGGAATTTTAAAACTAGTTCTGCTTTGTTTTTTCCCCCAACTTCAAGACTAGCAAATGAAGTGTAGTGGAAGAAGCAGAGAAATGTACTGAATCTGACTCTGGTGTGAGAAACTGCTTTCTCAGAAACGTAAAATAAATCTGATCATGTTTTAGAACCTGAGATAATTATTTCTCTGAGTAGAACTACAAAAGGTTGCGCTTCATGATCTGAAAAACCATTAAGTCTGCAATCTGCCAAGTGTAAGGGGTAATGTAGGGCAGTGCTCAACCAAGCTTCTCGAAGGGGGAAAATAATTTGCTGTTGTTCTTTGCTGGAAACAAATTACTTCACTTTAATTCCAGCTCAGCTAAGGTTAACAAACTTTTAGACATTGAGGAAGAATCAAATTTTTTCCTGTTTATCTTGCCCCAGCCACTTTTCTTCCCTGTGGTGTTCTTAGTAGGATGAGTAATAGTAATTCTAGCCACAAGCAAAAGTTTATTAATGCAGGTAGCCTGTGCACAGGAGTGAGAACTGTGTTCCTCTGAGTGGTAGACTTAGCAATGGTAACAATCATGCCTTTTGTTATTAAGTTAAGGTATCTCTCTGTGAGTCCTGAGCTGGCTGCATGCGCAATTAACAGGCATTGATTAGTATTTCACAGGTGTGTTAGATCACACTCCCAGCATTTATATATGGTTCACTAAGATGACAATGTAAGTCATCTGAAAATGTAAAGTTTGCTGTGCCACTACCAGCAGGGTATTTCTCAGCACTTAGGTTAGTGGGTATCAGTCTAGACACCTGTAATGGCATTATCATTATGGTTTTAGGATCTATTGCAAAAAAATAGAATCAAAGAACAGGTGAAAGAAGCTGCTTTCCTCCAAAACAGAAACAAAGTTGATATCCTTGAGCATTCCTAATTGATAACACAATAAATAGAAATTCATCTAGAGAGAATTCCCTCTTAACTCTACAATGAAGATCTGCTCCCTAAGCATATGCTTACTAGGTGGCAGTGTATTACAGGCCTGTAGCTAAAGACTTGTCACCATTAAATACAGTGAGTAAAAATGTATGGGTAACTCGAGTAAGGAGCCAAGAGTTTGGAGAAACGAATTCTGATGTTTCTTTGGTGTTTGTCCTACCTGTTCCCACCACAGCCAGTCCCAGATACTCAGGAAATACCTTCCTGAACTACTGGCTGAAAGGAAAAAGACTTTTTTTTTCTTGGACTCTCAAAGTATTTTGGAAACGTTTTTGAGATTCCAGGTTTATATACATGGTCCCACCATGTCTCAGCTACACACTACAACAGGAGCTTCCTTCCTTTCTCCCACTCCTTTGTATGGACCAGGCAGTTTGGAAGTACAGGTGGTCTGAAAGTACTCAAAGGTCTTGGGAAAGGGACCAGTAAGATAAATGGAAAGACGAGGATTTCAGAAGGTGTCCAAGAACCAATACACAAAATAACTATAAAGGCTCCCCAGGATTTTGTTGTGAGGAAAAAGTAAAACACATTCACTGCAAGACTGTGAAGATGAAAAAAATACTTTGTGACATTGTAATAACTCCCTGTTTCTTGTTAATCTTGAAGCAATGGTTTGGGCTAGAATTCATGTTTCCAGGTGTTATTCCACTGCTGGTTTTTACTGCGTTTTAGTAAGCAAGAACTAATTTTCTCTTGGAACCTTGGGAGACTCTTAGGTGTCTATCTCCATTTCATTTTGATTCCCAGGAGCTGGGATGACTACAATTTTGGCTTCAGTTGTTGGGAAAATTCTAAAGCTTCTAAAGTAAAAAGAAAACTGTTTATGTGATATTTTCTTTCTGGTTTTGCCAGGGAAAGGTTGCAACACATTCTTCTTAATAGAACCTGCAGGAATCACAATTTTTCTTCTGTGCAAAAGCTTTTGAGCCTTGAATGGAACATGACTGTAAGTAGGTGTTTTATGTTCCTCACTTCTGCTTCACCCTGCTCTTTGAATTGTCATTAAAGTGGCAGTTAAGTACCATAACATCTTTTATCTATCTGAGTCAGTCAGCTTTTATGTTTTCCCTTCTTCCTACTGAAAGAACCCAGTGCAAACATGTCATGCCTGCTTATGGGGCTAAACAAATATACCATGCTAAACTCTCTTCCAGCTTACCACAGTGAAATGAATTGAGGGTAACCATAACATATTCAGTTAGAAAATATATTTCAGTTACAGCTGAGCTATGAATTAGGCCCAAATAGTCTACTAAATTCTTGAAATGATGGCTTAATGTAGAACTGAAAATTGAAAAGGCCTTGAAGTTTTAACATTAGACTGCTGAATACTCATCCACCTCAAATTTCATGTTTTGAAGTTTGTTTCCTTTTAGCTAGCTACAAGTGATTAACTCCCTTTGACTTGTTGCTTTTAAAAAGCTCAATGACTGTCCACATGCATGGCTGCAGTCCAGCATAAAAATCAACCAGTTTTGCATTACAGTTTAAAGCAGGTATTGTCACTTGGAAAGCTCACTAAGACTGAATTTATCAGTACTGAAAACAAGAAGGAGAGCAGCAGAGGAACAGCTGAGTTATAAAACAGTATGGGTCTTGGCGTTTTTACACTTGCAAATTCAGATTTAATTTTTGCTCTGGGCCTGTAAAATGAGGAAAGTAGCCACTACAGAGTGTAACCTTGAGAAATCTGCTTGAGCTTCTGAAAATCTCCTTTTGTAGTTCGATAATTTGAATCCTCCCATAGTACCCTGTTCTTCCCTCTTTCCTCTGTACTACTAAATAGCCTGTAAGATTTGTAAAGCAGTTTCTAACACTTGCTTTACAGCTACAGTGAGATATTTTGTTCAGTGTCTGCCCCAGCAAGCCTGATGGTGGTGGTTTGAACTACAGCATCTAGCAAAAGGACAGTGCATAAAAAGTTGCCATGGCATCAAGTTATGCCTGTGGAAGGCAAAGAGCATTGCTGCTTCTTGGCATTTGGATGGTTCTGTTAAGATTTTTACCAGAGAAACAGTATCAACAAAGATATACAACAAAGACCTCCCTGCAAGAAATTTTATCCCCCCAGGCCCCCCATGCAAATAACTGCAACACATTAAAAAGCAGTCCAGATCTCTTAATTCCTGGCTATATGAACAAGAATTCCAACTCTCTGCTTTGATAAATAATTTCTTTCCAAATGCAGAAGATGATATTAGAGAAGTCTGCCCTGCAAAACCATCTCAATGCTTAACCCCTACTGATCCTACATACAGCAAGCAAACACAGAAAGGATCGCATAACTTTCTGCTGTCCTTTCTCAGACTGACAGCTTAATGTTTATTCACAGTGCTTTATATATCATACATTATTCATCAGATTATAATGAGAGGTTCTCATCTTTGTTTTTATGTTACTGTTTGTTATGTAGCAATTACAGCAGGGTAATCGAGTCTTGGGGTTTTTTTCCTCTAAGAACTGGTAGTGCAATCTTCCACTCTCATACATCTTAGACAGTACTAAATTAGTTTAAAAAGATAATTGAAATTCCCCAACTGAAACATCACAGCAGTTTTCTCAGAACACACTATCTATCTCCTGTAAGTGTTCCAGATCGAGTTGCCAGAATGTTGATTTCATTAGAAAACCAAAATAGCAACAATCAGTGAGAATAAGCAGAGGAGCCTCACAGTTTGCAGATATTTAAAAATGCAGAGGCTTGAACTATCTGGAAAATCTTTTTTAAAGAAAGCAGCCACAGTCGCTTTTCTAAAGATCATTCACTTTTGTAATGTATGGCTTATGTAGAACTTACCATAGAGCCATTCTGTAGTCATTTCTGGTTTACTGAGTTTCAGGGAAAGAAAAGTAGGTTTAGCTAATAGGGAACAACCTAACAAGAAACCTGGGCTTTAAGGCAAGTGCCCTTTTCACACTTTAATACTCTTTCACTTGCATATCATCTTTCTTTCTTAATTTTTTTTTTTTTTTCTTTGCAAATATGCCAGTAAAGTTTATGAACGATCTCCAAGGTAGGCAAGGAATGCCCTCTGTGGTGGTTGATTTTTGCCCTCTATTTGGGGGAGTTAGGGACCATGAAGACAAAAGGGTCTATCATTGTGGATTTTAAAAATCACTTGCTCTTGGTGTTTAAAAGGGTTGAGGCAGGGAAGGAGTGACGTGCTCCCAGTCCTTCCTCTTCTCTGCAGCATATGACAAAATGCAGCCCTGTCTAGGGTGGAACAATGCAGCAGTGCAAAAGCTACCAGCAACTGTACAACAAGAAAATCAACTAGTTCACAGCAGGGAATAGAGAGTGATATTCAGTCTAAATGAATTTGCAGATTAATTCAGACAGACAGGCTATAAGTTTATGAATTGGAATTGGATTTACAGTCCTTCTCATCTAAAAATGTTTTGGAAACTTTAATAAGTGCAAGGTGTCCCAACCTCTTTGTGTATGGTATGCTGAAAGCAGCCTGAGAGGCAGAACAGCCTTTCCCATCACTGTGGAGCAGGAGGTTACTCATTAGCAGGAGGGAAAAGGGAGAATCACTTCCATGACCCATGTGCTCAGCAATCCCTCGTTGTGTCCCACTGGTCCCACTGACTGGTCAGGCCTGATTTTGGTTCTGGGTATTCTGACTCACCAACTGCTCAATTAGTCCGATCTAGGGGAAAAAATAAAAACAAAACCACCAACAAAACCAACCAACTAACCAACCAAAACCCCCCAAAACCAAACCAAAACAGAACCCCAAACAGCAACAAAAAAACCCCAAAACAGTAAGGAATTAATTCTTCCTTTATTGTGGCCATGTGTAGGTGACAGTGGATAGCCACTGTGGGAAGTATCTGTTAACACCGATTACATATATAGCAATGAATGTATGCACAAGATTTTGACGTTACTGTATTATTTTCCCTGACGAAGAAAGCTACATTTAATATTCTGAAAACCCTTTTCTCTCTGTTTTAATGTCATGTAGGGTAGTGTTTAAATAGTGTACTCCAATAGTATTTTCTAATTGTGACTGAGTTGTACCCTTAAGTTTCTATTGTGCTTAGGTTTTTTTATTAGAAATGTAACTGAGTCATAACACTGATGTGTTTCTATGCTTCATTTTTTCCCAGAAAAACATAATCCCTTCAAAATTTGATTGCTTTGTTTTTACCAACATCTTTGCTTGCATTTTAAACAAATATAATCTTTGTAAATATTAATTTCCATTTTCTTGTAAAGCGCTTTACACTAAACTGTAAACTGTTTTCCATAGATCTTAACTATACAGTAGACAAAACATTAAAGAAGATTTTAGTGATTACACGTAGGAAGACAGGAAAAGAAAGTAATCTTTTTATGTAAATAGCTTTTAGGACCCGTCTGATGTGCAAAAGCAAACCTGTTACTTTGTCTGCAGGACATACAAATTAAATTAGAAGGAGAGAAACAGTTTCAACAAAAAAAGCCTTTTAAAATGTAGAGTCTTTGGAGTTCTATGAACTGTTCCTTATGATGAAATAGTCTGCTCTTTAAAAAACATTCCCAATATTGCCCACATCTTCCCCTAGAGAATGGTTTGGAATATATTTTGATTTAAAAAAAAAAAATCATATAGCAATGAACTGCAGATACTTGTCACAGCTGTATGTTAACACAGTCAGTGTTAACTCAAATGCACCATGGTGTTTTTCTGATTCTTCCTGGCAGCTTGTGCTGAGGCTGTATTTTAAGGACATCCTCTAAATGAAAAGGTTAGGTTAGGATTTAGGATTCCTGGAATCACACATTGTTTTAATGCAATGTGCTGTGAGATACAGACATGGAGTTCTGCGCAGTTTGTCCATGAGGGGTGTTTGCAGACCTGCAGTAGTAACTTCAGGGAAGAGATCAAGCCCAAATAACAACAACAACAACAACAAGAAGAATAAAAAGATTGGTATCTGAAATATTTGATGTAGCCTTCTACAGAGCCTATATTGGTTCTGTATCTGATAAACTCCCAAGCTGATAGTTGACTGTGTTTTCTTTGTTTCAGAACTAATAGAAAACATTCTAGTGAGTATTTCAAAAGTGAGGTTTTAGAGACAGGGGATTTGCTATTTTTTACTATAGATGAAAAAAGCATATAGATTTAGACAAATTCTTCTATTTACTTCACCAGTACTAACTCCAAATTAGATCTGAAATATATGAAATCACATCAGTATTCAGCAGCATTGGATAGGTACAATTTCAGGATAAATTGATTGTTAAGAAAGGTAATTCAGCCTACAAGATCTTCATTATTGATAATGATAGAGAAGAAACCAGCCTCATTCTCAGATTTAATTATAGAGTTTAATTAAAATTATTGCATTAAAATGAAGTGACAACAGTTTAGCAATCCTGCAATCTCGTTTTTTATGAAATTACTTTCCAGACCAGGAATGCACTTAAATCTTTAATGATGTTTCCACGTTTCTGAAATTGAAAACCTTAAATTACTTTTAATGTTATAGGTGGAAACTGCAGATAAATACTACTTGTAGCTACAAAACATCCTGACTGTGACATGAATGCCTTTTGTCTCAGTGTTCCAGGCTAAAGGACAATGAAACAAAGCTGTATCCTTGAAAAAACGAGGCATCTTGATCTGCTTCCAGAGCTGGCCTGAAACGGGGGGAAGAACTGACAAAGCTGTAGCTTCTCTTTGCTATCTTCTGCTGATCTCATCTTTCAGTTTCACTAGAGCTGATTTCAGGGAGGAGAAATCTGATAGTAAGTATTCAGTGGCCGAGTAAGTGCACGGTTCTTCAGTGCTGAATTATCCACAGCTGCTTACTGTTAATAGCGACGAGCTAGACACAACAGCCCTGTCGGGACAGCCACCCGCCTGTCTCCACAGCAAAACAGGGAATGTCCAAACTTACAACCATTATTTTGCTCAGTGGCATGGTATTTCAAAATAATGTTGCATAACTGAAGGTATGATATATATTATATCTTTTGCCATATAACCAGCAAAAGAGGTAGGGACAGCAGCTGAAACTGCAGCATGGCAATGATGTAAGGCTTTGTTTTGCATCCTGCTTATGAAAGAGTCACTGATACTCTGCAGTGTCAACCACACTCAGTTTAACTGATGCTTGTCACCTCATGGACTAAATTTTTCATTCTGATTGGGTAGTTGTGAGAGATTTGGAAGGTTTTAGGTTTTCTCTGACATATCCAACGGTATTGGCTCCAATAACATGTAGAAAAATAGCTTATATTAAAGAATCACAGAATCGTCATGGTTGGAAAGGACCCCTGAGATCATCAAATCCAACCATACACCCACAAAAAACCTCTACAATCTTGGCCACTAGAGCATGCCCTCATGTGCCACATCTACACATTTCTTAAATAACTCCAGGGATGGTGACTCAACCACCTCCCTGGGCAGGCTGTTCCAGTGCCTGACCACTCTTTCAGTGACTTAATTCTTCCTAATAGGTAATCTGAACCTCCCCTGCCGCAACTTCATAACATTTCCTCTGGTCCTGTCATTATTCACTTGGGAGGAGAGGCCAACAACCATTTGTCTACAACTTCCTTTCAGGTAGTTGTAGAGGGCAATGAGGTCTCCCTTCAGCCTTCTCTTCTCCAAACTAAACCTGCACAACTCCTTCAGCCTCTCCTCATATGTCTTGTTCTCCAGACCCCTCACCAGCTTGGTAGCTCTCCTCCGGACACACTCCAGCACTTCAATGCCCTTCTTGTAGTGAAGGGCCCAGAACTGAACACAGTACTTGAGAAGAGGCCTCACCAGTGCCAAGCACAGAGGCACCATCACTGCCCTATTCCTGCTGGTCATGTTCTCCCTGATACAGGTCAAGATGCTGTTGGCCTTCGTGGCCACTGGGCACCCTGCTGGCTCCTGTTCAGCTGGCTGTCCACCAACATGCCCAGGTCTTTTTCTGCTGGGTGGCTCTCCAGCTGCTCTTCCCCAAACCTGTAGTGTTGCGTGGGGTTGTTGTGACCAAAATGCAGGACCCAGCACTTGGCCTTATGGAACCTCATACAATTGGCCTTGGCCCATTGATCCAACCTGTCCAGGTCCCTCTGTAGAGCCTTCCTACCCTCAAGCAGATATATTATTCAGTGATGAATCCAGCTCTGGATAGCGAGTATGAAGACAGGTCAAGACATCTTGCCAACTCTGTGTTCCGTGCCGAGGCTTATTGTGAGCCTTTCACATAAAAGATGCCCCTGTGTACCTTCATTTTGTCATCAAAGGCACTGGGATTGTTTTCGGGGTTATTTCATACAGGAATGAATGCTTTTGACCTTCTTGTCTGAGGTAACCATTACTGAGATTTAGCACTGCATACAACCGTTCGCTGCCTTCAAAAGCTTTTTTAGTGTTGTGGAACAAACACTAAAAGGACAGGAAAGCCTGTGGAGCCGGAATTCCAGATGCATATATGAAGCTGGCTTCGAGTGATGATTTGGGGTTGGTTTTTTTTGCCTCTNGGCGGAGGGGCGGCGGGGGAGGGCGAGGGAGCCGGGGAGCCGCACCGAGCCGGCACCGGGGGCTGCCTCACGCCGTTAGTCTGACCGAGAGGTGAGACCTGTTGCTCTCTTCGAGCGACTTAAATTTCTTAGGGAATGGAGATAGAAATATTAACACTTGACAGGTTTTGTAGTTGAGTGGGTTTAAGCTCTGCTTTCATAGCTTATGCTAAAATGCGCTATTTAAAAAAAAAAAAAAAAAAACAGCACAACCGGAAATGTGTGTAGC
>VXBW01006651.1:1857627-1996366 GCA_013400375.1 Thinocorus orbignyianus | reverse complement strand
TGGGGTGTTGTTTTGGGGTTGGTTTTTTTTGCCTCTGCCACTTTTTTTTTTTTTTAACACCACAATGAATGTTTGTTTTTTGACTGGGAGGAGCAGTCACTTTACCAGCACATCTTTCTCATGTTACTCCTGTCTTTTTTCAGAAAAACGTTGGCTGTCCTGTAACCATGGCAGTATTTTTACGCGTACTCGAGCATTAACTAAGCCCAGAGCATGCAAACAGGTGAGGTACCTGCACGGTACGTCACGCTAGATATTCAGACGGCACAATTTTACATAAATACGTATATCGCCACAGATAAAAGCTGTTATTTTAAAAGCACCCATGAGGAAAACCACTGACACCCTCCAGCGCTTTGGGCACGGCCTCCCGCTGNTTTAAAAAACAAAAAAAATCAGCACAAACGGTAATGTGTGTAGCTGTATTGCATTCTGTGTATATGCATGTGCAGGTACATGCACACACCCCAGAGATCGCTTGCCAGATTGAGATTGAAGCATGCTTTGGGGAGAGGCAGCACCTCTTCTGAGGTGGTAAGTTACCACACACAGTGTCTCTGAAGAAATACATACTTAATAGTTTCCCTGCAGTTAGCCGAGAATGCGATCCTCTGGTTTTGATCCCGTTATCCTACTTCTGCATGCACACAGTGGAGATTTACATTTTCGTAGGCGTATGGGTGCAGTAGAACTTTACATTGATACAGCTACCCTCTGAAAGAAAAAAAGATGACAACCTGTTCTGTAATAGTGGTAAATTAAATCATGGAGAAGTGTTAGTGTTTTTCCTCAGAGTATGGGGTGTGAGGTAAGCTAGTGTTAAGAGAGACAAGGAGAAAAAAGTTTTCATGGCCTGTGTAGTGACACTGTAGTAAACAAACCCAGGGAAAGATCTGGGTTTAGTAGATCCTTTCTGACGCAATTTCTAGAGTGAATCTGTATGTCTCTTGTTAGAATCTGATTGCTAAAACCTTAGGTGATCGGTTTCTGTTGATATTTTGGGTGTTGCCTCCAAACTTTTCATTTGCATTGGTACATATACATAACTTGAGAATGGATTAAATATGCTCAATATTAAACAGGATCTGGAACTGTATTCGGTAAACATATATTATTTTGCTTATGGTTAGAGTTCCTGTCTCTCCTCAGCACAACCTCTGTGTGTTTATGCTGTCTGTGGGAAGTTTGACGTGGCAGGATTTTGTGTGTGTGGTGAGTAAGCTGTGGAGGAAGTCGTTTCCCCTGGATGCTGTCATAGCTAAAGGTGTTGGCTGTTGCAGATGCCTCAACGTGAAAATCTCTTCCTTTATATATATGTTTATAAAATTTATATACATCTATGCCAGTGTGTAGGTAATTTGTTGCTGATTTACTATATTTTGGACCAATGAAAGCTCACTCTGCCACGTCTTTTCTGATGGGTGTGGGGGAGGGAAGAAAGTACGGCTGGCAGCACAAAACCTCTATTTAAACATACTATTTTTTCTGCCCATGTTTACCTTGTTAACTAAGAAATAGAGGACAACTCCCTAAGATTACCTATCTGAAACAGTTTAATGCTACAACTGAGGAATCTTCTGGCGTAGTGAGAGTGTGGTTTAGGAGGGTTACGTGGGCATTGTGTGAGGAGGGCTAGGCCCTGTACCCAGCTCAGAGTAATTTCTTGTCTGATGTGGAAGATTGTGGGTTTTTTTTTCAGAAATGTATGTTTAATATGAGAAGCCTAGAGATAGGTTTTCTGATAGGGATAGCTTTTCTCTGCTGATATGTGTCAGAGCAGCATGTATAATTTTGAGGTGTCTTTGTGCGTGCTTCTGGAGCACAATTCCTGATTTGCTTTCATCCAGTTCACATACTCAGAGATCACTCTGTGGCTCAAGCCTAAGAATTAAAATTAGCTGAAAGCCATTTCAAGGGAACACTTAAGATCTAAAATGTTAGTTTAAATCATGCATCTTTAGTTCTTTGGAGATGCCTAACCTATGTACTTGGGACTCTGCAGAAGTAGTAGGCTGTCATTCAGAGCTTGGATCCTCAGCATTTCTCAGAACAGTTTTGAGCATCAAGAAACTTAGTGGAATTCTGTTTTATAAATTCAATATGAAGTCAAAATAAAAAAAAGAAATCTCAAATGGAGAAGAGAAAGCTCGCTATCAAGGCTGCAAAGCGTACAACTTCAGTAACTTTTCAAATCTCCTGGTAGCAAGTATCTGAAAACTAGTCTCTTGAAATACAGTCGTCTGGTTTAGTAATGCAGAATTCTTTGTTGTGTTTTAATCTTAAATCGCTGCAATGATTAGGATACTTTTTTTTTTTGTAAGTTTCCTAAAAGTTTCTTTTATCCTGCTCAATAAAATCTGACTGCAAGAAAGAAATCAAGTGTTTTATGAATGCTCTCATCATTAGAAAACCTTTCTTGGATTGCTTTTAATCAAATTCTGGTTTTATGTTGGGTTGTTTGTTTGATATTTTTTTCCCTCCTCTTTAACAGCAACCAAATTAAGATGTGAAAGAGTAGGGAGAAGTTGTCTGGTAATAGCAAGGACAGCAAGGTCATTTTTTGCCTTCAGATGTGTCTTTCTGGGAACACAGTTCACAGCCTTTTAGATCACACAGATTGAAGAGTAGCAGGTGTCCCTTTCTCTTTTGCAGGTTCTTAAAGAGGGCCTAACACTTGGAATGAGAATATTGCCGTCATGAGTCAACAAGGCTATGTTGCAGCTCCTCCATATTCCCAGTCCCAGCCAGGAATAGGAGGCTTTTCTGCAGGTTTTGGACCACCTAATTCTTCACTTCATTATGGGCATTACGGGGACCCTAACTCTTCATACTCAACACCTCAGCCAGGTATGAAAATGGCTTACATTGTGGTTTTGGAGTCTATTTTTCTATTAAGGCACTTTGGTTCTCTTTTTCTTGTTTGTGTCAGCACAAAATACTCAATTTTACACTGCTTCTGAACAGGATCCTGCATTAGCTTTGTTTGTTTGTGCTGATGGTCAGATGATGGTGTAGGATGGGTATCTGACCTTTCTGTGTGAATTCCATTATCCAGGAAACAATAAGCTAGTGCTGTATTATGAGTAATACCTAACACAGACAAATTTCTGGGAACGGAGAAATGTTTCTCATCTCGCGCTAGTGGTAAGCAAACTCTCAGAAATGGATTTTATTCTTCACAGTAGGACCACAGCTGAGCACAGACTTGCCTATGAGTATAAGTTGGTGTTCTCCTGCTTAAGCTTGCTTACTGAGGGATGTATTTGGATAGTGAGTGGTAAGTTGAGCCATCTGCTTTCTAACCACTCAGGAGACAGTTGCTTTCTGTGAGGAAGGGCACCTTGGGTACAAGCAAAGGGGATATTTGCTTTATTTCTACCAGCATAATCAGCTACAGCTAATGTAATTGACATGCAACAGATAAACATGACCATCTTTGTCTCTCCTTTGCTTTTCATTTGTTTGAACTCACTGATATGTGGCTTTAGCTCTTTCAATAAATATATTATGTGAGTATGTGGTGGCTGAAGCCTAAAAAAAATTAAATAATTGGAGACTATGGAATTTGAGGTCTAATTTCAGTACAGTCAAAATGGGCACGCTAGACTAGTGCATTGGGGCTGCAGAAAATATCCAAAGTGTAAGGTTTCCTCTTCCCTTTGTAATCCCACTACTATATGTGACCAAGATAGGGAGACAGGAAGAGGGAACATCCCAATATTTTGCCTTATTTCACAGAAGAAAACTAGTTAAAATAGCGAAGATGTCTGAAGTGTTCTCTGAAGCATCTTAAAAAAGTATTTGTTAATTTTTTTAATAACATTTACATTATGAGAAGTAACATTACTCCACCACCTGAAATACTTTGTTCTGACATTACTCTAAATTTAGTATCTGAGTATACTGAGTTTTTTTAAATATTCTGAATGTGCTTGATTTTTGTGTTATCATGAAAACAGAAAAAAGTTATATTACCCAGTTTCTCTATAACTTCTTAAAGACAGCAGGAGTTCTCTTCCAATGCTGAATGTAGTCAGGAGATAGAACTACTTCTGGTAATTGCCTTATTAGAACACTTGGGAAAAATACCAGTTTTGGTACCAAACAAATTTTTGACATTAAAGTAATTTAAAGGAAAATAATTCAAGAAATACAGGTTGAAGAGCTGTTTGTTCAGCACTGCTGTTTACATAAATTACATTCTCTTCACAGTCACTCTTCTAGATCTGAATTAAGAACCATTTCTAGCATAGCTTTACAAGTTCCACATATGCAGGCCGTTTTATTTTTTTAAATGGTTGTTCCAGGTTTTCTTTCGGACCATTTCTTTCTGAAAGCACAGAAAGTTCTATTCAAATATGAAAAAAAACTTCTTTATGGTGGGGGTGACAGAGCCCTGGAACAGGCTGCCCAGGAATGTTGTGGAGTCCCTTTCTTTGGAGATTTTCAAGACCCACCTGGATACCGTTCTGAGTAATGTGCTCTTAGGCACTCCTGCTTTAGCAGGGGAGTTGGACTAGATGATCTTTAGGGGTCCCTTCCAACTCTGACAACTCCATGATTCTGTGAGATCGAAGGGACCTCTTGGTTCTACTATGTAAAGATAACTAGGTGACAGGGAATTACCAGTAACCCAAATTGAATTGCAGGGTCTGTTCATTCCTCTTTCTTAATGTTCCTCTTGAGTTCTTTTGCTGGAAAGTTGCCAACTACTATTTACTTCTTTTTGCTATCTGTTCTTTTTCATATGTGCATTTTTTGTCATACCTGACCAAAAATCTTTCCTTGCTTGTGTAATCACAGAATGGCTGAGAGTGGAAGGGACTTCTGGAAGTCATCTGGTCCAATTCCCCTTCTCAAGTAGGGTCACCTAGAGTCAGTATTCTTATTGCTAGAGCAGGGGTGTACACTTGTATTTCTTGCTGATCTAGTGCTTTCTTACAGGGTTCTTTCATAAAAGTACTTAATTTTTTGCAGGTGTGTCAAAATCAACTGTGCCTTTTGGAACCTCAGCTCCTGTTGGGCCTCCACCACCTGGTGCACATCAACTCAGCCAGACCAACTTCCAGAATGGGCCCAGTGCACCAGGGCAACAGCCACACAGGTTACAAGAATTAATACATGAGATCTAAACTATTTGAGCTCTGTTACCTCTCTGTGGCTGCTTCACTGACATTTAAGTGGCATCCCTTTTATCTTCAGCATTTCTGACTTGCTCCAGTTCTGAATTGGATCTTTTAGTTCAGTTCCCTGTGGTGTTAAACTGCCAGATCATAGAGTGTGATCTTAGTCTCATTAATTTCTGTTTTACAGCAAGTCAGGTCTTTATCATATGTTGTTTGTTTTATTTTTAATTATTATTTCTTCTTAGACCCATTGCTTCAAAGCATCAGTAAGGTGTTATAAGTGTTGTTTGATATCGAAATAATAGCATTGAGGTTTTTTGTTTACTTTCTGATGTCTTAATTCTCCTTTATTGTGGGGTACCAAGAAGTTGTTATTTACAAATTAATAGTTGGGAGCAAGTTTTGACTAGGAGCTGGTGCATGTCTCTCTGGTTCTGTCCCTACCTTGTTAGGATGCCTTTACTTCATTGTTGTGGGATCATAGCCAAGGCCCCATAGGATGCTTTAAAGACATTTTATGATACAGTTTTATTATCCCCTCTCAGGTGGATGACTGCAAGTCTTTTGCTTCAATCTGCAGTTGACTATGGGGAGTTTATTTGAAGTGCTATTGTCCTGTCTCCAGAGCTCATAGGAAGAAATGAAGGGAGACAGGAGTGAGGGAGGATGAAAATAGAGGCAGGTGGAAGCTGTAAAAGAGATCTTGGAAAAATGATCATACAAGGGCTGAAAGCATAAAAAAGGGGATGGCCAGGCTTTGCACAGTGGTTATGTAAGTGGGTACGTTGGCTTTGCTCTTTTATTTAATTCTGTCAATGTTAATTATTTTCCTCGCGTCCTGGGAGTGCTGAAATTGTAGCTGTTTTGGTGAGCTTGACAGTATTCTTGTTTTAGTTCTTTAGTTTTAATCTGCTTCTGTGCTTTTTAGTTGTTGCATAGTTATTTGTATTCAAATAAAGTTATGTATGTTTTCTTAGGCATCAAAATAAGTAAGCCTGTTTGTTGTCTGTGTGTTTTCACTATATAAAGGATGACCTAAAAAAACGTGATCAGTTGTAACAGGCAATGTATTAATGCGTAGAGAGAAGTGGTTGTTGTCCTGATGATGTAGCAGCAAGGCGAACAGACTCAAGTTGACATGACCAACCCAGCAAAATACTGAATCTCTTCCCTAGCTTCCTGTCATTGTCCTAAGAGCTGCATGTCTACTGTTTTATACCTTATCTTATTTCCCAAATTATTGAGAGCTGCTCTTCTAAGCCAGGATATTTCCACATCAAGATTCCAAGGCAAGGGAATTCTCTTTATATAGCTAGGCCCTTCCTCAGTTGTAGAAGTGGTCCTAGGAAAATCAGTGTAGATATTTGGGAAGTAACGTGAGGTCTTATTTTTCCAGAGTGAAATAGTGTGGTAAAAATATCTTTATAAGCCATGCGTGTGTTACCTCTTTCTTTTCTTTAGTTGTTTTTCTTACACTCATGTTTTTCTGTATCTTATAATCATGAGGCAGCTTTTCCCTACCTGCTTCTCCTTTTTCTTCTTTTTTTTTTTTTTTCTACAGAAAAATCCTTAACCGTTTCTCCCTTCATTTTTCTCTCTTCACAGATTTTTCTCCTAATTTTCTTCACCCATCCCCAATAGGGTATTTTCCTTTATAAGCATGGAAGCAGGATGGAGTGATGCAATAAGTTCAGAAGCCTGTGTTTCTTAATGTTCAAGCTTTCGTATAGCTCTTACTACTCTATCTTTGTCATGGCATACTCCCTCCTTGTTTCTAACAAGTATGCAAATAAGCATGTACTGGTTTGTTTGCTTTTTTTGTTTGTTTGTTTTTTAAACAAGCGTGCATTTATTCTGTGCTTCATCACTATTTTAATACAAGTATATGTTTTCTGAGCAGAATGTGAGTGAGCTGTCTTAAGAAAGTTTGTCTGTCCGAATTAATTGTTTCAGTAGCTACCCTTGAAAAGATATGAGACCTTCTAGAATTATGATGGATGTAACTTTTTTGCATAACTGCACTAATTTTTCTCTTTAGGTTTCCAGGCCCTCCACCTCCAAGCAATACAGGACCTTCCTATCCTCCCTACAATCATCAGTCACAGCCAGCCTACCCAAATACTGCATCCACTTCATCTACAGCACAACTTGCTAACCAGCTCAACAGCATGCAGATAAATAGCTATGGTAATCGGTTTTATCAGATCTGATTAACTTTTTCTCAGTTAAAGCTATTAAGGCTATGATAATTAGAAACTTACTGAACTTCTATATAAACAGAAAATGAAATCTTTGACCACTGTAATTTGTTTAAGTTCTTAGATTTAATTTTTTTTTTCAATCTTATCCTATTCCTTAAATCAACATTCTTGGATTAATTCTGAATTGATGTTTGAGGAACCTTCTGTAAAAGTTAGCTATCTCCTCAGTCACTTCTCAAGTTGCTTATTGATTACTTGTAACTTGTCAATAACAGCCAAGGCATGAGCAATAATACACAGACAGGCTTCCATTTGTCTCAGCTTTTTAGAGTGTCTCTCTGTTTTGGAGCTATCTTTATTTGGCCAAATTTTATAGCTTTATAGTTTTTCATCTAATTTTATTTGTATTTATTTTGCAGTTAAAATGTCTCAAATGTAAACCATGAGCTAAAGATGGGATCGAGCAATTCTTATATGTAAATTACTTCCCACCATTAATTTTCTGATTTGTTTTTTCTGCTTTTCCTGAGTATTTCCTAGTGAAATTTACCATTTCGTTTAAAAGGAGTGGAATTTAGTTAGTATCTTTTTTTGCTGGGGGCGGTGTGTTTAGGAGGATGGCATTTTTAAATGAGGATCACTCTGGTGGTTGGTATCTTTTTAAGATATGCATAAAGGTGAACAGTTCAGGCTGCACTGATAGTGTATCGCTGTTTCTACCCTGGCTTGATGATTTGCTGATTTGACTTGAATGAAACCTGCATAACTACCATAGGTCTGACCTATGGTTTGTACAATTGCTTGTGAAAACTTATACCTTCTTCACCTTGGAGAAATTGTTTTAAACTCAAATTCAGCTTTGGGGTACTGAACTGCAAGTGCACAATTAACTTAGACGGTTTTATACAGGATGAGGTGTGACCCAGCCCTTCTAGAGCACTTCATGAATAGCAACTCATATTACTTAGAGCATGTTATTTTTTTCCTTCCTGCCTTCATTATATTGCCTTCAGTGCTAATTATGTAAAAAATAATCTTGCTTATCGTGTTATGCATTGGAAGGCAGAGGTACCCTTCAGACCGCTGACAGATTCTTTACAAGTCTGCCTCTGTGTTATGTTTTGTTCCTATTTCCTTAGCTGTAAGTCTAAGTTGGTGTAGCTTGACAGAGTGCTGAAATTCACAACTTGTAAAGCTACTGGAGTGATGTTTGTTTGTATCAGATGAGAACCTGAGCTTGTGTTTTGCATGTGAATTTTTTTTCAACATGTCTTGACAGAAGATGCATTTCAATACTTGTATATTAACACATTGATCCTTTTGATTCAAACCTAATTTGGTTACTTTTTTAGCTTTCTTGAAAATTATTCTGCTGTAGGTCTTTGGGGAGAATTTTGACTAAAAAAATGTAAGTTTTGTAAAGTAGTAAGTATTTACAGATTGTAAGTCTCAAAAAAACTGCCCCTGTTTCCAGGGCCCTTTTAATTTTAATTGAAATCTAGATCTTACATCCAACAAACTGTTCCTCACTAGTTATGTATAAAATAATTCCCATGTTTCATCGTTTAGCATCAAAACCAGAAGATGGTTGTAAACCAGTTCAAATGAGTAGACTTATTTTCCATCAAATCTATCATGATGAAATGCAAATAGCAGACTAACAAAAACATACCACATAAGAGAAATTGATTATTAAGCAAAGGAATGTTTTTTTCACATTATGAAATAAAATATTATTTCAAAAGCAAATAGGGATTTATGTGTATTTTAATCAAGAATTGTCAAAGGCTGGCTTCGCTCTCTCTTTTCACATCACCCCAGCTGCAGGGTTTTATTGAAAATAGAGCCAAAAGAAATAAAATTGAATGTCTGAATCAGTTCAGACTTAAACTACGAGCTCCGATTTGTTATGTGAGGAGGCATTTGGAATCCCCCTAATGCAGCACTGTCAGTATGGGATACGATATTGCAAATATGCTGTAAATTTATTGAGCAAAAGTAGAACACCTCCCACACAGAGTTGTTAGGTTATCATTTCTGACTCAGCTGTCATAATTTCTTGCTCAGGTCCTGCCACTACTCCAAGCTCTCGCATGTCTTCTGGGCATCCAGCATCTTTTCAGGGTCCACAACTACCACCACTAACTCAGCAACAAATTGCATTGCCACCTGGATCCCGGGTTCCTCCACCAGCAAATAATGTGAATGGCCTTTGTGCTCAACCATCGTTGCCTTCTATGGCCAGACAAGAGGGAATCTCTGGACCTGTCCCCCCAAATTCTAACTTGCAGCAACTTTCAGGACAGCCTCCAGGGCCTGGATATCATCCTCAGCAAGGTAAGGAAATATCTTTGGTATGTAATCGGAAACAAATCGTGCATGGAGAGTCAATAGTGGAACTGTGACCATTCATGGCTGATGTTCTTTCTGCTGACTTGGAAAAATGAAAATTTAGTCCTCTTTTTGTAGAATGGAAAGATTTGCATTGTCAGTCAGTAACTTCAAGGCAACTTATGCTTTTGCTCAGAAGTTTAGCACTGTTGAGACTGTAACAAGAAAAAGGAGATTAATTTGGATCAAGAACAGAAGCATTTGATTAGTAATGGGTAAGGGTACAATTTACTACAGAGAGTTTTTCTTATACTCTGTAAAGGTATAGGCTGTTCTCTGTCATATAGTGCTGTCTGTCATAAGCAGCGTTCAAAAATGCGTTACTACAGTAAAGAATTACAACTGAATACAATTATTTCACGTGATGTAGGTGAATAAAACAGTTATTTTGACAAGTAGAAACCCAACTAACTGGATGAGTTTGCATTCACTGATGTGAGGGGAGAGATTCTCACTAGTGTAATGACCTGGTTTGGGTAGCTGCAGTAATGTCTACTAACTGTCCTTCTTGACATATACCTGAAAACTTTGGAGCCAAAGTTGTCACACCTGGTCTTATGCTAACCTTCAAAACACAGACTGTGTGAGCTAAAGTAATCCATCTCTTTTACTTGCTGAAAACGGAAGGGAAGGAGAAGTTATATTTAGCTGAGTAAGAATTAATTGTATGTCAAAAGCTGATGTTAAACATTGATAAAACAACTTAAATACTTCAAAGGAATTGTCATTTGTAACTCTGCAGCAAACTGTGGTCCTCCGATGGCAGGATCTCAACTGTCTTATCCTGGTGCTTTTCCTGGGGGTCCGGCACAGCTCGCAGGTCCACAGCAGAAGAAACTTGATCCTGACTCTATTCCAAGCCCAGTAAGTAATGTAGCACAAACTTTCTTCTGACAGTAAATTTCTGGTACATTTAAGATAAAGAATGACAGTGGTAATATTGTATTTATTTTATTTGGTGGGGTTTTTTTTGGAAGAGAAAATTGCACTTACACAGTTTGGTTGACAAGTTACCTTCCAGTTTTTGCAGTTTCTTAATTGCGTACAATTTTGTACTCTCTGCTGTCAGTTTTGCATAAATTGGTGCATAACATTAATTTTAGTACTGAGAAGGCTTTATAATTCTACCTAACGTGGGAAATACCCGTGACTCCAAATGCTTTAATAGGAATTCTCTACAGGATTCTTAGTATGACAGTGAGCAGCACTGAAGGATTACTTGGGTTCACTGCAGTTTATCACCTTTCCTTTTCATTCTGGAAAGTCTGAAGGCTTAAACTTAGCAACAGATAGATACCTAACTAGGATTTATACAAAATACAGATATGCAAACTCTAAAACTGCAATCCTGAAAACGCTGAGAAGTTCCATGTTCAAAAGCTACCTTGTTGTTTGATTTCAAGAGTTTCCCAGGCAACTAGAATTATTTGCCTGAGCACCCCTCCAGTTGCTGCAGCCCTGTGAAGATTTCAGTAGTTTGGAAATATACTTTAATATGATCCTTCATAAGCTTCATAAAGGTTGAAGAAGCTCAGCTGTCAAAGCACACCCAAACTGGTGGGACGGTGTCTCCTTTTCTTAGAAAGATGTTAGAGAAAGGGAGGAGGTGGTTATGATTGTGTTCATTTTTTTTCCCCCCTATGAATTGGGCTAATTGTTACCCAAAGGAATAGCTAGTCAGATGCAGGCTGCATTTAACTTCTTTATTGAGAACAGCTGATTGAAATAGAGGGAGAAATGTCCTGAGCTCATGGGGAAAAGACATTCTGGTACACACACTTAAACTGGTTCTGGCAATCATACGAACAGGTCAAAAGGTCCTTGGAGAATCATGATTCTTGAAGCAGGCTGCATTCTGCAGCTTTGACCTGAACTTTCTACTTAAAAAAATGTATTAACTACACACTGTAAGCTAGCCTGGGTGAAGAACTCTTCCACTTCCCTGCTGAGGCAGTATTACTGTACAGGAAAGAGCTTCTGTTTCACTGAGATGAGGGAAAAGCATTTGTGTAAAAGCCTGACGCTGTCCAGTAGGGAACAACCTAGCTTCCTTAAATTGGGATATTCTTTTGTCCTTCTAGAAGATATTGTTTGTTTTATCTAGTGGTGGTTTTGATGTAAAATCCATAGAATTTTGGAAAAATTCTTGTTGATAATCACTTAGAGGTAAATATATCAACTGCAGTTGCCTCTGCTTAAAGGTAATTTTCAACTTAAATGTAACTGAAAACTCGTGTAAAAAACCTGAATTGACTGTATAACTAATAAATTCCCTTAATTGATCAGTCATTCCTGGTGTTTCAGTATGGTGCTTTTTACGTAAGACAAACAAAATGGTCTTGTCTAATTAAAAAGAAAAGGGATAAAAGGGAAGGGGGAGAAGGCGGTCTGGCATGAAAGCATGGACTGATGTCTTGTTTCAATTACACATGTAGAATAAACAGCCGTGGCTATGACAGTCATGTTAAAATAGGTTAAAAGGTTTGTTTAAGCAGCACAGAGAGGATCAAAATGACATGTTTAAAAGAAACATGATCTGGGTCAACATCTGTAAAGGGCAAAAAACTAAATCAGAATGAGAAATAAGTATGACCATGTGTATTTCTCTTGTTATATTTACATTATATAATTACAGTAGTGTTGCCAGATAAATTTACTTCTTATCTGTAGGCATTGTTGATTTATATTTTCTTACATATGTTAGAGGTTGATACGTGCTCTGACAGCTTCCATGAAAACTAGCATCTGGGCTTTGTCAACAATAATTTCCAAGAACAATGATATATTTAGGTCAGTTAACTGCAGAATACCACGGTGCATTGATCCTTTGCAGAGCTAAGTCTGAAAGTGGTTTGCTTACTTCAACCGGTGGACCTTTTTGGAGCAAAACATTTTTCCTTCTAATGCAAGACTTAGCAATAAGAGTACAAGCCAAGGAGGCGGGGAAAAGTGATCAAGCAGAAGATATAACAAGCTCTCTGAGGAATGTATTGTATATTTAAATTGCAATACAAAAAAATTTATTGGGAAAAATAAAAGTTAGAGGTCCTAGATTATTTCCAGTGTGTTAGGAAATACCTCTTGGACAATGATCAATAGACTCTATGCGACTAATTTTGGTTTTCTTCTCTGTTTGCTTTCCAACAGAGGCTTCTGAACTTCCCTAGCTATTATTAGAAGTTCATGTGCAGTGTAAAGCTACAATTCCATGTAGCAACAGCAGCAGTGGCAAAGCTTGTTTCAGAAGTTCCTTGTCTCATTCCTTTTAACTCTCACAGCTGTTCAACTACACTCAAAACCAGATTGATTAAAAGATAACTTTTTTGAGGGAAGAGGAGGAATAATGGTATCACGTCAGTGATCCAGTTTATGGTGTGGAACAAAATACAACTTTAAATAACTTCAGTTATACCCTGAAAAGTATCAAACCTAAATAGTGATGAGGGGCTGTGCAGAAGTGACAGGGAAGGAAGTGCATAGGAGAGGAATTTAGTCAGTAGTAAAGCTTTGTGAGCATTTCATGACAGTACACTGATAATTGCTATAAACTAGGTTTCAACCAGAGTAAATCTGTACATGATCAGAGCTGCCCCACTTTAATAAAAGTTTTCTCTGTCTGCTCTCCGTTACTTTCTTTCTAGGAGGAAGCTCGCAACATGGTAGTCTAACCTAGAGAATGAAAACGTTGGGTTCCAGTGTTGAGATACTACCTAATGTCCAGCAAAGCTTTTCTCAGGAGTTTAAATTGCTGCTTTCTGAATGGCAGTTGAAACATAGCTCAGCTAACAAGGTCATATATATGTAGATTATTGTGTATTTCTTAATCAATGGAGCCTAATCAGGAGGAATGAGGGCTAGCCCCTCCCGCTGTTGCAGTCTGATCAATTACCTCTACATTCATTTATGAAGAACAGCAGCTGGCACAACTGTAGTCATGCAAAAGATAACCTGCTGTACCTGTGGCATCTGAGTAAGGTGATGCAACCTCATGCTTCAGTTTGATCTGGGAGAATGGAAGGCTAGATTCACTAACAAGGACTTATTTACACCACCACTCTCCTGCCTTGCCTCTCTTGAAGAGGTCTCTCCTCCTGGCTGTCAATATACTTACTCTAAAAACTTAGTTGTTCACTGTATATAGGTCTTATCTGCCCTGACATGTAGTGTTATCCCTGAGTTCCAACAGTCATCTGTAGTTGTAAATGAGTTATACTACTCAGCTGTGTGTATTAGTTTTCTAGTTAAGTCTCAGAAGCTTGTATTATGATGGGTTTATAGCACCTTTCTATAAGACAATATCAGTAGTGTTGATATTAGCATAACTGTTCAGGAGTGTACCAATGCATAGTTTACCTTTCTCATACTGCTCTTGCTTCTTATTCATCAGATTCAAGTAATTGAAAATGATAAGGCTTCTAGGGGAGGGCAGATCTACGCTACAAACACAAGAGGACAGGTTCCTCCTCTTGTTACCACAGACTGCGTAATCCAAGACCAAGGTAACTGTTCTTGTTACTGATTTGGGAGTCTTTCTACGTGAAATCGAATTTAATGAAAAAAAAAAAAGACTAAATCCTCAATTTTCTCATCTGAAAATGATGCTTCTTACTCTAAATTGGACATGAAATGGNGGGAAGTGAGAGTTGAATTCTTAGACTTTGGGTTAACACCTATACCCTTTCTGATCTTTAAAATTAATATGAATTGTTGAGACATTTCTTTTTACTTAATTTTTTCTTAGGGTTTAAATTTTAAGGTGAGAATTTTAGATTCTTCTGAAATTTTAAAAGATGGACTCTAGGAGAAGCAGTGAGACTGACACTGTTATGTATTAAGATACGAATTTTAGAGAATTTTATTAAAGCAATAGTGGCAGCTTGATTTATTTTTTTCCTTTGGCCAGTGTATCTGCCTTTGCCTCTGCCTAGAGGCTGAAAGTACAATATTCCATGTGCTGCTCTTGACAGCAAACGTGATATTTTAATACAGATTAAATTGATGGTATAGAGTCCAGCATTAATTTAACAGTGCTTGGATAAACTGTATAAAATGTACAAGCATATCAAGACTTTTTGGCAATATCTGAGAAAGGGACAGTGCAGTTCTGATGAAAAAAGAAATTCCTCTCAGGAAACTGAGCAGAGGTGCAGCTTGATGGTTAGAAAAGGTGCGTAAGTAAGCCAATTTCTGAACTCCTGTTGCGGTTCAGTGCTCGTCTGCAGTGTACAGCAGCTTTTCATTTAGGGAGCTGAGCTAAGTATGCTACAAAAAGTGGTGTGGTGATTTTAGCACACTATGTTTTGCAAGATAAATGGACATGGTGATTTTAACACAGATATACTACTTTCTGAATCAGAGCTAGCTCATTAGAACAGTCTTAACAGTAAGTATCAGTCTGTAGCATTTCACTACATACAGCATTGACATTTCCACTGAGGACTATGTTACTTTATTTTATGATCTTAGATACTATATGTTTCAAACTAATCTCTATTGAGATTCTTTCTGCAAATAATTGTGGTGTTTTTCTGGATATGTTTAAATCTCTGCTTTGAAGTCAAACAGCAAGGAAAGATTTACCCACAGGGGAGGGGCAATGAGCTGAGAAATAAAGACAAGAGATGGGCAGAAACTTGCATGGGAAGAAAAGAAGCTTGTGTTTAACTTAGCATATGTACCTCTTGCTTTATGTTGTTGTTTTGATTTTTTCTGGTTTGTGTTTTGGGACAGGTGGGTTGTTTTTAACAGTCTTTCATTCTGCATCCTATGGTGTTTTAGGCCATGCCAGCCCTCGTTACATCCGATGTACCACCTACTGCTTCCCCTTATCTTCAGATATGGCCAAACAGGCTCGCGTTCCCCTGGCAGCTGTCATCCAGCCTTTTGCTATTGTTCCACCGAATGAGGTAAGAACTAACTGAATATTAGTTCTGCATGGTTTTGTCTACTAAAGGCTACAAACTCCTTCTTGGCTCTTGATTGGATTGGGGTTGAAGGCGTTTTACCTCTAATTGTGAAGGAGTAAGAGAGTAGAGAGGTGGCAGAAGATAATGTGAGGTGTACTTGGGTAATGATACAATTTCAAGGGATAAAAATCTTTGTTTAGAAAAGATACAAGAGTGACAGCTGTGTAACTTGAACCACTGGGTTCCTGGTGTTCCCTCAACTGCCCCTAGTTATGCCAACTTTGTCAGTTGCTTGCTCTGCTGGAACTCCATAGGTGTAGGCAAATTGTTAAAAGAGGATGACTGCAAACTGTATCACGTTAATTTTAAGACTTGGATGGTTATATTCAAAAAATGGCATTTTTCCATTTTGTTCTTCAAAAATAATTTAATTTTGCAACAGACTGAGAAGATAATGGTATTTTCTACTTGGATGAGCTGACTCATAGAAAGAAGACTAATGTAGCCACCCATTTTTGGCACTTATTTGGAGGCACTAACGTAATTAGTTCCCTTTCTCATTTTACCATCTCTAATAGCCCTTCATATTCTGAACATATCCCTAGTTCATCTGTGAAGTGTTATGCAGATTGGCAGTATCCTGTGATCTTAACACAGTTACCCAGATTTTGTGGCATCTCCAAAAGATTGTATCAGTATCAGGGATAAAACTAGTTCTCAAGTGCAGCGTTTATCTGCATCATTTATTTGTAGGATCATCTTGTTCTTTAGCCTCTTCCATTGAGCAACTTCTGAGTTCTGCAACAAAGGTCTGCAGAATGCATTTCCTTTTCATATGCTGCACTAATTGACTCTCAGAGTACTATTTGCTGGGCAAAAAATGGGGATTTCATGGAAGTTGTAGCATGTGATTGTGTCTTCAAAAACTCCTCATAAAATACATGCAGAGAAAAACCTAATGAAAATTGCACAGACTTTCAGCACTTGGTTTTGCAGTCTTTGATTTTTCTTTAACTTTGTTTTATTACTTGTAAATTCTTAGGGTTTTTTTGAAAAATATGTTGGAAAAAAACAGATGTTGTTCTTTGTCAGCATGGATAACTTCCAATCCAACAGACCTATTCAGTTTGAATTAGGAGTATTGTTTTAGCAGGGTAGTATGTAGTTATCTTCTCTGTGGTCCACAGGGAAATAGGATGTATTGCTTATGGTTCTGCAGATACTGAGTCTCGCTATTTATCTGCTAGACAGCAATTCTGAGTTTCTTTCTAGTTTTTGAGGAGAATGTGCAGACTTGGCTTGTTGCCCCCCTGAATTTTCTCTAGGTGAACTCCTGCTGTTTCTTTTCCACCCCTTTGCTTTGCCAGCTAACCTTTAGCTTCTACTACTCTCTATCCTGGTTCCTGTGCCCAGGTGGTACTTACTGATTCTGCTTTTGTGTCAGCTCTTCATTTGTGTGTCTTTCACTTTCAGTCTGCCTCTGGTTATTCATGTCCCTCGTGCGTGGCTTCCCTGTCTTCTGCATGGTGTTTAGATAGGGTGATCAATGAGTTGCTAAATCATAAATTTCTGCTGAATATGTAAATGAGCAGTATGTACAAATACTTGTACTTGACCAAGATCTGGAGGGTTTTCCCAGGGTTGGCAAAAAGATATACTCAGTGACCCGCTAGTTTTGAAGTGTTAGTGCTCTCAAGCTGTTGGAAAGGTCAGTGGAATTCATTAATCTGTAAGGAGCAGTGTATCTTTTCCCTAGCCTCTTTCTTGGAAGACACTAAAAAAAACTCTGAAAAATGTCTCAAAATTGGCAAAAGTCCAGTGTGGAAAATTTTAGTATGAACAATTATAGCTTGGTAAAGTTATAAGAACTGAAGAGATGGTATTTCAGTAAGAAGTGCTAGGCAGTCTTAGCTGAGGCAGTTTTTCCAAGGCTTGCCTGTGCCCTTTGTCTTCACTGCTGCTGCCAAATAAGATCTTGCTTTTAAGATCTTATAATAAAAATGGTCTTCCATATGGGATTTATAACCGCTTTGATTCTGAAAAGCCACTTAATTTAAGTGGACTGTGCTTTTTATAGAGGTAAAATACATTCAGGGGCTTATTTGTGTTTCTGAATTTCCTAGTATGGTGCATACTGCCTGGAACTAGTGACTACAAGGCACAGAATGTTCTTTATTTCAGAATATCCAGCCTTTAAGTCTATCTGGATGCCTTAAAGTGCCTAAAAATGCGTGCAGGTGATGCTTATCACATGTTACAGGGCTCAGTGCAAAGTGAGAATCTATCTAATCTCTTCATCTCTTGCTAAACAGCATGTTGTACATGGTAACTGTTTAAAATAATGATTTTTGGTTTTCCTGGCTTTTCCATGAATAGTTTGTCTTCATTCATCTTTGTTGTATTTTTAGCCCCAGATATGTCTCTGTTTCTGCATTTTCTAATATACTCAGTTTTAGGACCCAGAAAACTTCAGTTCTGTTTGTTTTCAAGGGAGGAGGAGAAAAGTAATGGCTACAAGGGTTTAGGGCACCATGGATGTGAAATGGTCACGAATGGTCTGCGCATCTGGTAATATGGTTAGGAACAGCTGAGAAACTGACCTATCTCACTTGAACTATAAGGACTTCAGCAAATCTACACAGTGTACATAATCCATTATGATGCATGTTACATACAGCATGCTTTTCTGTGTTAGTAGAGCTGTACGAAAATAGCTGTGGGCTCTCAGTGTCCTCCAAGTCATTAATAGATTTATGAGTGTTCCATGTATATAATTGGTATTTTGCTTTGATCATCACTTATAGCTGAAGATGAATTTAAAATTGTATATAATATATTTGCAGTTTCAGTTGTCTTTTGCCATAGCATTTGTCTATTCCCTCCCCCCTGCCCCATGACATTACTGTACTAAGGCAGTTAGAAACAAAGGATTTCAGTACGTCTGAAAGGCAGATTCAAGTTCGTTAGTCACTGTGGATTCTTTCGAGGAAAACAGAGTGTCAACTTCTGGGGGCTGGTGTCCCATCTTCAAAAATGAAGTGGGACTGTTAGCATACCAAATGAATAAAAAAGTGTTCCAACTATCAGGAACTGAGAAATTCGCAGACTTGAACAAGGCCATCTTTTGAAGACATTCATAATAGCTGTCTCCCTTTCCAGTAAACAATGGGATGCAAATTACCCCTGTGGGAGAAAGTAAGAAGACAAGTGAAATCATCATGGTGCTAGATAAAAATGTTAAATTAAAAGATCTCATGCATGTTTTTGAATAAGTGTAATTAATTTTGGTTGTGGAACCCCAAAACATACAAATTTTGCCCCTGCAGTGAGAGAACAAATCCAAAATGACAGAAATGTAGTGAAATGAAAAGGGAATGATACTGTTGCTTTTATACCCTGCTAAAAGCTCCCCAGGTAATTGAGACCCATTGGAGTAATACCATGTCTGAGAATACCATGTAGTATCTACAAGTCTGGTGGAAATTGTGAGTTGAGAGGACATGAGACCAGTATAAGCAAATACAAAACAGATATAAAAATATACCTATACCAGTAGGCTGCAGTATTAGTCTTCACATCAAGAGAGGAAAGCTCAGCTCCACAACAGTTTATAGTTGAAAGGGTAAGAAAGATTCAGTGTGGCTAAGATGCAGGATTTCAGGTGCTGCACAATGTAAAACTGCACAATGAAAACTTTCTAGAAATAGCAATATGAAAATTTAAACAGTGAAAGCTCACAAAGGAGGCTTTACTTCAGTAATGTTACATCACAAGTGAGAGTGAATTTAAGGCATAAGTAGAGACCATTGAATCAACTTAAGGTTGTACTTGATATCCCAAGAGCGGCTAACTTAGTGACACTAGGCATATTTGCTGAGCTTCAGAAGAGCAGAGCAAGTGAAATGGATTTATTCAGTCACGCAGTCTCTCAAAGGTTACTACAAAAAAACCCACAGCTAATCTAGACATTTATAAACTGGTGAACATTACATGTATGCTGTATGTCATTTGAAACAAAGGCTGTTAAAACATTGGTGTGTTACCCTCACCCAGTGTCTTGATAGCTCTAGACATTTCTAAATCTTATCTTTACCAAGTCCTTATTTATTATTTCTCAAAAGTAACAGTTCATTTTCACTCTCCTGATTTGGATGATCTGTGGAAAGTCTTTGTTTGTTATAGATTGACAATACAGTATCATTGTTTGACAGAATTTATTTTTAGTCCACCAGTGCTTTAGCAACAGTCTATAAAAATAAACTAGCCCTCACAGTTATCATCATAGACCAAGCCCTACATGAATTTGTTTTGGAGATGTATGAATGTTTCCAGAGCCTGAATAAACCATGTGATCTTGATTTAACATTTAGTATTACTTGCTAGTTCAAGAAGTATTTCATGTTGTAAAAGCAAATATAAACAACTCCAAATAATTATTTATAGCTTTAAATATTTAAATACCTAAATTACCGCCTTCTTTGCTCCTTAGTACTGCTTTGTGTCAAGATTCTCTACCATGTTCTTTCTTATTTATTTGAATTTTTTAAAAGAAATATTCATTGGGGGAACTTCACTATTTTACTTTTCATTTTCTCCTCAGTTAATTAACTAGTTAAAAGATAAAACTAGAATGGAATTATTTCTCAGAAATGTTCATGTTCGTGGGCTAAAAGCCATTTAACCTTTTTGGGATAGTGATCTTTGATGACCAGTGCAGCTGGGCTGTTTGGAAAGCCATGGTTTTGGCATGGTTGGTTGATTTATGTTTGGTGATTTGGTTTTTTTCAACAACAAAGGGAAGTACCAGAGGGTGAATTTTCTTTTAGACCCCAAGTCTGCTCCTTTTGATTTTAAGTAAGTCGTTCAAATGTTAAATAAATGTGAAATTTTGCAATCTACTCTGGGCTGTGGGAACAAAGATTCTGCTGTCTGTATTCTGTAGTTAGTAAGAAGAGTGAGCAGGCTGTAGCTTTAATTTGAAGAATATTTTTATATAAATACATGCATTTATTAGTGGTTATGTGTTCATGTAGACCTTTGGTTTGAGGAGAGTTAGGAACACTTAGTTTGCAGGCAGCATGAAATGGGTCGAACTGACAATCTTACTGACTGCTCCTTGACACACCCCTAGGAGTGTGTTGAAAAGCACATGACTCTAGAACAGATCCCTGAGGTGCTTGCTGATAACATCTACCAACTGTAAGAAGCTGACATTTTTCTTTTACCTTTTGATTTCTGTGTTTTATTTAGTTACTTATTTTCAGGAAGCCCCCTTCCCCCATATTGCACGAGAGCTTAGCTAATTTAAGAGCGTTTGATGATGGATTCTATCAAAATATTTTAATACTTTTTTCAGAAGAAATACATTATATCAACTAGATCCTGCTTATCTTCATGGTGACTGACTTGACAGAACTATATGTCATGACATCCCTTAAGGACCACATCAGCTCTTCCTCTGTATATCCTATTTATCTCTGTCTTTCTGTTCTCCTCCATTGTGGTATCTACCAATTTATTTTCTGTGGAAGTAAGACTTCCAGGTCTAGCTCTGGGATCACTCAGCTCTTTGCAAAGTTTGTTTTTGTATTACTGCCTCCTTTCCTTTTGGATACTGAAGCATATGTAAGCAATTGGGTTTATGTACAGTTCAGTAGTTTTACACTCAGTCTTTTTAGACAGGAATTGCATGTTTGACAGTAAAATTGTTTGTACTAATAGTAAGCCTTTTTTTAACTATTAAAAGATTATAGTTTTAAGAAGACTTTCTGAAGAAAAGGTTCTGGAAGAGAGATCAATGGCAGTTTTGCCCTGGTGTCTGTTTTGAAATGTCTCACCATTCTCAGTGTTGGCTTGTAACTTTATAATCCCCATATGTACTTGGGACTTGACATAAGTGAGATTCCTCTTCATATTCACAACTACTGGAAATGAAATATCAGAGATCATTGAATGTTTACCAACCTTTTTCCTTTGTGTAGACTTCATATGACCCTTTATATCTAGGTTATTCAAAATTGATTCCGATCTGTTGACAACACTGGACTTCTCTCCAGTGTACATAACAAAAACTTCCTCATTTTGAACGAGTACTCCACAACAAAACCAGCAGATCATTACCAGTGAGGAGATAATATTTTGTTATACCTGAATTGTAAGTGGGACAGGTTGCTTTGTATGCTTAGCAGTTCTGGTCTCTGGATTGTCGAAGATCCAGCAGAGAATGATTTTGTAAATGTCTTTGGGGTGCACTATCAAAGTAATCTATCCTAGTTGTCGTATTTTTCTAGAACAGTGAGAGTAGCAGCCGTGCAGTTGTGATATAACTAAACAGTTAGGATGCTTAGTCTGACAATGTTGAAATGCTTTTTTACACTCCAGGAAAGAAGGACTGACAACCAAGCTCTTACCCAGTTTCTGTAGAAGAGTTGGTTGTATCTGTTTAGACTTCCACAGATGGAAGTTGGTGGGCTAGAAAGAGAGCATGTGCACCAATACTATGCTGTAGATTACAACCAGGACAGTTAGTTTAGGGATAGGGCCATGGTATCAGATATTCTTTCCTGTTCTTACGATGGCCTTGGTATTTTTACAATCTATCTGTTGTCGAGCTATTTGGAACAATCAATCCATATAGAGACCGTCGTGTAGCATATACTTATATCCTGAACTCCTTGCTGTGTACGACACTGGTAGGTGTGAACCTAAGGACGATTTCTTCCATTTTCCAGATATTAAAATAAAGAAGTTCCAAAGCATCCTTGTTATCTCTTCATTTTGGAGAGAACCACAAGATTCCAGTCTCATAGTTCAAAGTCTGCCTTGACTATAGAGCAGGATGGGTATTTGACAATCTTGGTTGTTTTATCAATGCTGGTTTTTTGTAGTTTTCTGCTTATTTGTTTGGTTTGATTTGTTTTGAACTTTTTTTGTGTTTTTGTTGTTGTTGTTTGTTTGTTTTGGTTGGGTTTTGTTGGGGTTTTTTTGTTTGTTTTTTTTTTTTTAATTAGCTAGTGCCAGGTTAATGTCTGGAGTGCCTGACTCTTCTAAACATGCTATGGAGAACCCAGAACTCTCAGGCATCTCCCAGAGCCTCACCCAGAAAGGTTTATATGATTCTGGAGGCCAGTGCATGTAAGCCTAATTTAGAGGTGCATAAATCCTGTATTAGATGAGGCTTTCTTTATGGAGTGTGCTCTGTGCTAGTCTGCATTTGGTAGTAAAGTGTTTGGAATTGGATTGCTTCCCAAGACTTCATCATCTAGGAGAAAGCTTTTTGTTAGCCTATCGGGCTGTAATTATGCTCTGTAACTAGAATGACCTTTCAGAGCCAAATCTAGCAAAGGCTTTGGCAGCAGACCTTTTCTTAATTCAAGTCATTTTCCTGATTTATTTTTTTATGTCTGTTTGGTTTTAGCATACATTTTAAAAATAGGCTTAAAATGTGCTCTTTAAAATATTTCTGTAGTATGTTGTTTGAACTGTTGTTACTGTGGTAAGGAGGTAATTCTGGAAGAGATGAGGACAGTGACTTGAAAATTTGACGTTTGTATAAACCTTACTCATATTGTAATTGGAGTTCCTGGTTAATTTCTTACAAATTTTGAAATTTAGACTTATGAAGATTCTGTAATTAGTTTCTGATAAGTTGGAGACTGAGTTCTTCAGAATGGTAATGTCAGAAGAAAAAAACCTGACTAAGCAACAGTACATATAGAAGGACAATAAAAAGTAACGTTCATTTCTACTTCATTAGCTGGCCAACAGTATTGATAATTTGTTTTGCCAACAAAAATTACACTCAAGTGAAAAAATTCTTTTGCTATTGCTAGATACATCTGTGACTCAAAATAACTGTTTGAATGGCATCTGCCATTCTGCTTGTGTGTTTTCCTCTATCCACTACATGTTGCTTTCCTGAAACGTCGTTCATCTCCTCTTATGCACTGACCAAAGGTGATTGTGGCAACAGCAGTAAATTAAATATTATAAAACTGGGCAAGCTCTAACCTGAAGCTGTCACAGATGTTACTTAGTTACCTTGGAAACTTCTGAGTCAGAACATGCTGGTATTTAGTAAGTTCAGGAGGAATTTTGTGTTTTGCTTTTTTAAACTGAAATTATTACAGCATTCTCAATTTATATGTATTTTACTTACCTGTCTGTATTAGTGCAGTATTCTATTTTTATTTCAGCCATGTAAAGTGTGTAATTACATGGAAAAATAAAAGTTGAATAGGAAACTGATACTGGGTAGGGAGGTTGTAGTTGGGTGGTTTGAGTTTGGGGTTTTTGTTTCAAACAAACATTTCACCAAATTACATCTAGGGGCCTAAACACAGCAGGTTCTAATGCTGTCCTGTAGAAAAACTGGAGAGACAAAGCCTTCTTTTACCACATGTAAGGGACGTGGGTTCTGTGGAATGGGAAGCTTCTGTTCTTGTAGGACAGGAAATAGGTCAAGGGAGCTGCTTTTTCAGATGGTGTTTAACAGAATTCGGTAATCCATGCTTACTAAATAGAGGCGTAGAATACCTCCTTAGCCCTAGAGCAAGGAGCAGCAGGACAGATCTGTGCCCTTCACAGGATTGCTTAGCTCATAACTCAGCTCTGCACAGCCCCATACTTGTGACACACAGCTATAGCTCAGAGTTAATAAAAGAGGGGAGGATGGTTGCATACAAACAGTATTAATGTTTCAGTGCTGCTTTTTGCTCACGTAACAAAAATTCTCCTTATGCTTTGTAGGTACTCCTGTGGTAATTGGTTAGCTATAGTTGTGAATGCAGCATGACACTTTAAGTATTTCCAGTGTTTTTTGATTTCAGCAAAAAAAAATAATTAGCCTTGGAGATATCTTTACTAATAAACATTGTTCAAGAAGGCCTGTAGGTAAGCATAAGTATCTTACCTCCAGTTAAAACACACTTAAACTTGGCTATGCTTTTTTTTCTAATTAAAGTTCCTTTCTTTAATATGTTTGGCTGTACAAAAATAGGAGCAAGAGACTTCCTTTTGTAGAAAGTTTTCAGGAGTGCAAACATGAGTAGTCAGTATAAAAAGTCACAGTAATACCATCTAACAAAAGAGAAACAACTCCAGGTTTTCAAGAAGGAAAGAAGCCCTCTGTTCATCAGACTTGCATGCATGATCTTGAGTCAGTAATTACTTGTCTCTCAAATTCTGTAAATATTATATACATGTATACATAGACACGCATACATTTACACAACACATCTATCTGTCCACCTATTTATGTGTGTATGTATAAAAAGAAAAACTCCCAGATATTTGGTCTTGAAAGTTGACAATAGACCAAACTCAATCCAAAGTTCGGTTATGATTTTGCTACAAAGACATGAGTAACATTGATAGTGTTCTTCTGATGCAGAATTTCATTTAGGAGAAGTGTTACTTCAGAAATCACTATGCTACATTTAGATATATTTACGAACTTAAAGATTTGTTCCTTAAACCTAGACCTGCATGTTCTGTGAGTGCTATTTGGGTGTTGCTTGATTGTGTATCCTAAGAATATTCTAGAGCATGTTAGAAACAGTCACAGCTGTGTTTGCATTGAATGGTATTTGACCTTCTAAAATAGAACTGATATGCTGATTTACTCTTTATCTTTGTGTGTTATAAGCTGTATTTTAAACTGGTGTTAGATTTATCATTTATTTTGTAATCTTGAAAATTTTTATGTAAGGGTACACCAATGTGGGTATGACCATGCTGCATGTGTAAGAGACTTGGCCTCTGAAGAAGTCAGTAGTATTTGGAGCTCAAATTCTCTCTGCTATTTTGAAGATCCTGCAGTGATCTGCAAAATCTGGCTTTAAGAATTCTATTCTGTAAAATATATTGATAAATAACTTTTTGTTCTGTGCTGAATTAATTTCAAGCCAGACAGAGAACAAATCACGGAAAATCAAACTTCTATTTTTATTGTGAAACTCCTGTGATCAATAAAGCTAGACACCCTCACTTGTGATTATTATCTACCATTTTTGTGGAGAAGCCTCCTAAAACTTGTCTGTCTTATTTTTCAGTGGGGTTACAGCTAGTGTAACAGTCATGCCTAAAAATCTCAGCCAAGGGCTGCAGCGCTGGACCATCTGTGATATGGATATGTGGGAAGTGGAGCTGTGGATTAGTACAGGCATGAATTGGAGTCCTCTCATGTGATTGAACGTGTGCATATCACCCTTAAGGGTGCTAACAGGAAGCAGGAGGGAGTGACATGACAACAACAACACTGTCCTAGAGTTGTTTTGCCTCTCCTGCACCTTCCATTGTTCCCTTCTTGTGTATCTGCCACTGCACCAGCTTTCACTCTTGCTAGGATGAGTATAGACTGGGCTGAGACAGGTCTTGCTTGAGATCTGATTGTTTTAAAGTCTGTTGTTCAGTGCAGTGTCTTGATTATCCAATTTCACGCTCCTGCTTATATCATCAGTTAATCCTGGCTGCTGACCTTCACTTGAGATACAGCATGTCTGTACATCCAAATAACAGTCAGCACTTCAAAGCTGGGAAGTGCTGGAGAGCTCTGACTTGTTAACGCTTGGTATTCCTGGTCTGGGATCATGACTAGGAGAACTTGTGGTGCCTTTCCTAAACATGGATTGTGTACTTTTTCCCTTTGTCTTTCCCCTGTACCTCCCCACCTGTTCTAAAGAAATAAGCTAACTAATTTTGGTGTTTCTTTACATCAACTTTTTATCATTATTACATGTATTTCCCCCCCCCATTCTCAAACTTTTAAAAGTCTTCCTTGTCAATATCGAGTAGAGTAGCCTGTATTTACAGTCTTCATGCTGCCAGCTCTACTCAGTTACTTGTAGTAGTTCCCTTAAAAAGGGAATGCTGAGTAAGGATTTCAAGGATAGCCTGAGATATGATCCTCTGAAATCACTAACTGGTTTTCTGTTTATTTTAGTATACACTGGATGATATCCCATGTGCAGTGTCAATTTGAAATTCAGCTACCATGCCATGATACTTTTTGCACTACTGTGTACACAGGTGAACGTTTACCCTGGGTCTGGAGGATTTTTGAGCTAGAAGGTTTGAACGTTCTTGCATTTTCATGTGATGCTATAACTGTGCTGCAGTTATGCCAGACAAACAAGGAAACAGACGAAAAAGGACTGTGTTACAAAAAAAATACTTGAACCTGCTGTGAACTCTGCAGAGGAGATAGTCCAAATTGGCTTGAATCACCAGCTGAGGAGGCTGACAGTGTTCAACATCTAAAAACCAAGAATAGACAAAATAATTTCTGTCTTCAGAGGGAATGGCTTCTGATAAAAGATGGTAGGAACATCACAAAGGGAAATGCTTTCTTGACATTTTAATGCGAATCAGTAAAGTAACTCAAAGCCAAGGGATTATTTGTAGACTGGTTAATCTTTCTCAAAAGCAATCTATGATGATATAATAAAAGAAAACAAACCCCTTCAACAGTCCTAGGAAACAGAGACAGTTTGGTTCATGACCTAGTGTTTTTCCAAAAAGAATTAGTGCTACATTTCAAAATTCTCTTTGATTATCCAGGCAAATTTTTTCATCTCTTTGCTGTACTAATTAATTTGGTCAGTGTTACCACGCTTTGTCAACAGCCGTCTTCTTTGTTAATTAGAAAGTTCTGTTGTATAGCAGTCTTTAAATTTTCAGGTGAATATTTTAATAATTAGACTTGCATCAATGTCAGTATAAATAATAACTCTAGAAACACTACCTTTCTGAATTTGTTGCCCTGGCAAATTGTACAGCTTGTCTGTTTAATGAACTGTCTGGATGAATAGTTGGTGGGTTTTGTGTCTTTTGTTCTGTTAATCAGCCGTGGAAATACAGTGTCCAGTGTTTGCTGTAGGTCAGAAGTATAGAATATTTTAATCTGCTGTAGTACTGCTGATCATGGAGTACAATTATAAGGAATTTTAAGTCATAATGGAAGTCATAGGGAGTTACCTATCAGTACGACTCTACAAACATGTAAGACACTTTCTTTTGAAACAAATAGCCCTTGTCTAAACATGTCCTGAAATCTTAGATCTCCTAGATCTGGGGGGTTTCATGAGGCATGTTTTAAGATTTGTTTGCACCTGTGATAATCTGTAGTTGAAAACACAACTTGTCATATATAGTGCACAGTGTTACGTTGTGTAGAGTGACCCTCTGTGTCTTCCAGCAGTAATGTTCTTCAAAAGTGTATATAGAAGAACTGGTGGCAAGTTCTTGTGGGCATGAGTTAAGGGTGTGATAGAAATACTGATCTAACTGAAAACTACACTCATCGAAAAGTTTTTGTGTTGCTCTTGAATGTAGCCAGACTTCACAAGCTGTGTTGGGCCTCTCTTCAATACAATAGCATTCTTGTTGTTTCTGTACTGGCGTGTTAAATGCAACTAAATGATGATAGAGTCAAACTAAGGGCAAAACCATAGTTTCTAATGTAGACTTGTCACTGTACTGATAGGGTCTATGTCAGGGCGTGGGTAGGGAACGTGCTTTAACTGTGGTAGGAAGGAAAAGGCAAAGACAAGGTGCGGTGCCATCACACATGGACATTTATCTTTCAGCACAGCTACGAAATGTTTCCTTGCAGCCCAGTCTGCATGTCAGTCTGGTAATGAAAACAGATGCTGTATATATTTGGCTGTGTGATAAATGGTTAGTTTTCTTCAGTGTTTGCATATGTCTCTCTTGTTCTCGAGAGACACACTCTCATTATTTTCCTCTTTAGAATGCCTTCACAGAGATGTGCCATGATCATCTTGAGCTTCATCACAGTCCTTCCTACTACACTTATAATTTCCAGCTGTGGCCCTGTTCCTGCAGTATGAATAGGGTGATACTCTGCAGGCATCCCAGGGAACCCTCAGGAGTGTGCCAGGGCTTCATTTTTATAGCAAGAAATAGTAATTCAGCTCTCTGATTTGAAAGCACAGTTACAGTCCCTTTGGACATTTTTATGGATGTATTCAATTTGGAGCTGTGCCACCAACGTCTATCTATTGCTTTGTGATATTGTTCTGACTCCTGAGAGATGTTCTTGCCTGAAATATTTCTGAAATAAAACTCTTGCTATCACAGGTATATTTGGACTAATAGAGGGATAAGTTACGGTTTGTCAGATTGGCTTTTAGGACTTGCACTCCAGCGGGGCCCTGAGGTTCCACGGAAGGGAAAGTTTATGCAGGTCTCTTACAGCGTTTCCCCTCTCTTTTGCCCAATTCTTCTTTGCTTTAAATGAAAACTATAGTGTTCTGCCTTTCCTCTTTCAGCTTACGTAAAAGGAAACCCTTTTAAATGTCCTGTTCAGATTTAGGCTGCCAACTATGAGTTCAGTCATTGCTTTTGAGAAATATTTGTATTTTGATAGTGCTGGAATGCCAACAATCAATACCTAAGTGTTCCTGTTTGTGAGGTCTGTCTCAGTCCTCAAATAGGTTGTCCAAATAGGCAAATTGTAAAAGAGTTTGTGTAAGGCCATGACAAGTCTGCGAGTATAGTGAATGTCCAAATAATTATCCTAGATATCTCACTTGATTCACTTATTATTGGTGGAGATTTAAGAGAAGAGGGAAAGAAAGTGGTGATACTTTATAGGTGAAAAGGCAAAAGAAGGAGGAGTATTGCATTTGTTTAAAAACCAAGCAAACAAAAAAAGATTTGGGTTTTTTTTTTAAATTTTTATTTTTTATTTTCCTGCTCCTATGAGAATTTGCCACTGACTTCCATGGGACCATAAACAGGCTTCTGCTCTATCTTCTGGTGCACAGTGACATCTACAGAGAGTGGAGCACATCAGACAAGACTTTCCCATTTAGTACCATGTCTTTTTATGTTTTTTCTTTTATGTATTCTTTAGTTTAAACTTACTACTTTATTTTATGCCTTTTAATGCATCTACAGTATTATTTGTCTTTGTGCGTTCCTCTGGAGATCTACCTTTCTTTAAAAAAAAACTTACTTCACCCTGACAGAAGTTATTTTGACTGTTGGAAATGCAATAGCAGTTTACACACCCAAACAGAAATTACTTTCTCTTGATGGGTAGAATGTCTTCCTGGGTGTAATGACCTGGAAGATTTCAGCTTTTTGAGGTAAAGTTTCTGTCACAATTGTGTTCCTTGCATCAAGAAGCAGGGTTTTGATGCTTATTATCTGAGGGCTTATTTTGAAATTATCATACAGATTGCTTTGTTATTAGATACGTTCATTATTAATGTAACCTTTTAAATTATTTAAAGAAAATACTAAAATGGAAGTACCGTTTGATTACAAAAAAATTCCAAACAAATAAATCAATAAAGGTAAACATGGGGCTTCTTATCAGGATTTTTCATTGTTAAAAATCCTTAATTCTGTTGCATGCATTTTTGCTTGGTTTTGCTTCATTGATTCAGTCCCCTGTCCCCGACTCCGCTATTTNTTTTTTTTAATGTTCCTGCAGTCTAATTAGGAGGTAAAAATAGCTAACTTCTACAGTATGATTTTATCTGTGTTTCTTCCTTTATTTCTCCAGACAGGAGAAATCAATCCAGCCTAGTATATGGTTACAGAACATTGCCTGTAGATACTATTTTCTTAAGACCTGAGTACATATTTTAACCTCATGCACTGCATGTAGTCTCAGTAAATTCAAGACAACCATTTAATACATAAAGTTGACTGTGCATATAAGTCTTTTCAAACATAACCCCTAGACTACTGAGACTCTAAACCCACGTATTAAAATGAACTTTGTAGTAAGTAAATTTTTCAAAGGAAGGGGAAATTTTCATGCCAAATATGAAAAGACAAGGAAATAACCAATTATTTATATTTCTTCTGTCTTTAAAAAGGTAATTTATTAAATCTATGTAAGAATGGAGACAACTAGGCTCTGAGCTTCATGACATTTATTTTTTTGATTGTTCTTTTTCATGCTTTTAATGTAAACATCTTAATTTTGATATTTCAAAATATGAGCATTTGAGGGTAATTTTTCTTTGCTCTTGGATAATATTAAATGTATCAAAACAACGTTTAAAATTACTCAGTCAGCATGTATAAATGCATCTGGAGTTGTTTTAGTCTTGGTTTTTTCCCTCTACCAGGTCAGATACTATAATAATATTAACTGCAAACCAGATCCAGGCCTCATTAAACTAATACAGCAGAATGATAATCAGAAAATTGCCAAGTAATGAACAAAACCCAGAAGTTTTAAAACTTATTAAGCGATTGTGGCTGATGAGCAAGTTTTATAGCCGAGGCTTTCATGTCTGAAAAATGACCCTGATAGTTTGCCAGCTGACATTATTGGTTAATTTGTGTTAAACTAAGTTTTTGTAGAAGAAAGAATACAAAGTAAAATAATATCTCAGTGGAGCAGGAGGAAGCACTTAAAACCCATGCAGTAAAAATCCTTGGCAAAAAGCATTAAACCCTTTGGAAGAAATAAATGAGAAAAATAATCTCTTTAAAATATAAACAAACAATAAAATATATGTAGTCAGTGAATGCCAGAAGGACATGAATATTTTCTAGGTATTCAAAGACTCGTATGCCCCAATAGAAAATAAACTGTATAACAGAGAAAATATTTCCATTCCTTAAGAAGGTACAGAATAATTTACCACTTGCATATTCACTTGGTTTTTTTTTTTTTTTTAAAGTTTGAGCATTTAAAGACTGCCAGCATTTCTTCTTTTAGAGATCCGTTATGTGTCCAGACGCTGGATTTCTTTTCTTAAGTTTGGAGGTTTTTTAGTTGGGACTGAAGGGAGTAAGAAAAATACAAAACAGTGTTTCACAAATAGTTGAGCAACCTTCCATTTTTATAGCGGTTGCAAGTATGACTTTTCTATCATGAAGTATAATCACAGGAATCTTTCAATTGCTGCACAGTTATTACTGAAAGAGGCATCTGGAAAATGTCTTCCATTAGCTGTAGTTTTTGGCAGATGCTATAAGCAAGCATGGTCAGTGTAATTAAACTGACAAGTGCTTGAGATACTATGTTTGTTTGCTGTATGTGCTTCTCTTCAATAAATATTAGTATTTCTTCTAAATCTCTTACTCTAGCTGGTGACTGACAATATTTAAATATCACCATAGTCTGATGTAGTATGGCAACATTGGGACAGCAGCATTTATACAAAATATTATAATCTTTCTTTGCAAATACCTGTTTGAGAGACCATTTGCAATAGAGGAGCAGCAATAGATTTCTTCAGGAAAAATTAGATCTGGCAAGGAAGGCAAAATGCCTGACTCCAGCAGATTTCTTAGTGATCTGTAACCCCTTTGCTGGAGAAAATCGGCCTGGAGCTCTAAATGTCCAATGCTTTCAAAAGTTTGTAGGCTTTTAGTGTGAATCCTTACTCTCTTCCTGGTAAATGTAAGAATACAGCCTGTGAACTTGTAAATTTAGCCCCTCAGGGAATTGGTGGGCTTGAGCCAACCATACTGCAGATCTTGGGTGATTGCTGAACAATGAATGATCTCTTGGTCAGGTGATCTCTAACAAATTAAGTCTAAGCAGTAGCTTTCTAGCTCACTTTAATTGGTTTCAAGTTTGCATTACTTTTTATAACTTCATCTGCCTTTTCATCTAGACACCTCTTTATCTTGTAAACCATGGTGAGACTGGACCAATTCGATGCAACCGGTGCAAGGCTTACATGTGTCCCTTCATGCAGTTTATTGAAGGTGGAAGAAGATATCAGTGTGGATTTTGCAATTGTATAAATGATGGTAAGTGATGTTTCTCTTATCTGTGATTCATACATGTTCCATAAAATTAGAAAGAAATTGTATCCCTAAAATGATTTTCTTGACCTGCTGACTTGATGAGAAAATAATATAGTGAGATGCAATAACTAGGCCTAGTTCACAAATAAAAACAATAGTATCCTACAAAAATTGGCAGGAACATTTGTTTGGTGCAATTGAAAAATCAAATGTATGAAAAATAATGCTGACTCATGAAGTTCAGTCTGGGACAATCAAAACTTTATTCAAAAATACTATGTCAGCATAAGATACAAAGCTGCTTGCAACTTTTGCTTGGAAGAAATTAATTTCTTTAAGAAATCTAAATGTCCAGCAAGAACCAAATATTTAGAACCGTGTTAGCCTGGTCCTGTCCGTGACTGTAGACGCAATGGTTAAGTAACCTATTAATCTTACGGTGACATGTGTTGGTTTTCACAGAAGATACCATGCCATATTTGTTCAAGTGTGCTGCATGTGACTCATAACTGTTCTTGTGCTCTTGGCTAAATCCCAAATCTTTGCCTGAACTAGCCTTTCTAGACATTTGTATCAAGTTGGATATCCTCAGCTGGATCACAGCCGTATAGTACTTTCCCTAATACAGTAATCTTTTCAACTCTGAAACATGAACCTTGACAGACTCGTTCCAACTTCTTTTCTGCCTGATGCTCAAACATTTGTGCAAGCATAGCAGATAACAAATTTCATAGTTTGTTGGCAATTTAAACTCTCATAAAGAGAAACTTAAGTGCATTGTGAATATTTTAGGAAAGATATTTAAGTTGCAGTGTCATTTTAAATAATGCTTTGTATTACTACAGTGTCTTTTATCCAAGTCAGAAAGCACTTAAAAAAATCTTTATTGGGGACTAAAAATGACCAACAAACTAGGTAGCTCTTTCCTCCCCCCCCCCCAACCAAACACACATACACTTTTTGTAGGCAAAAATTTGAAAAATGAGCATTCTGAATATATATTGATTGAGGATAGAGGAGCTTAAATTAAAAGTGAAGTCTTCCCCAGTGTGACTCTAATCATTAGGCTAGCTGTATTTAAGTTGGTGGCAAACCCACTTGATTTCTTAATGCTTTGGAGTTGTGCACCTTTTATCTGTAGCTGCTGGAGGTTCCCAGTGCAGTGGACATGGCGCACTGTCCTGTAAGGTAGGCCAGGGTTGAGAACCTTGTAGAGCTGTTTCCAGTGAAGTGACATTTTTTGATAAAGTAGTACAGGATTGAGGAAAAGTGCTGTCCCTCTGCAGAGTTCTGGCTCTGGTGGTTTGAATTAAGCTATGAGTAAACTGTATCTACTAACAAAATAGTCACTGTTAAGTCTGTATCCTGACACTAAGAGGTTCTTGCCTGCAAAAATGGCCTGGGTCAGTCTTACCTACTCAAGCCTGGCAGTGTAGAAGTGACAAAATAAGCTCCAAACGAAAATGAAGCTGGCATTACTAGAATGTTGCGGGTTTTTGGTTGGTTGGGTTGTTGTTTTTTTTAAGCCAACATGGGGCAAAAAAACCCACCTTTGCAACATGGATAAGTGTATAAATTCTTCCCTTGAGCAGTAACAGGAGCCTACATTAGTACATTGTATCTGTTGAAAGCAGTTGTTGAGTTGTTCTCCTCCTCCCTGGAATGCAAACATTTTTGTCTGCTTTTGTCTTGGCTTTTAGTTCCTCCATTCTTCTTTCAACATCTGGACCACATTGGCCGAAGGGTAGACCACTATGAAAGGCCTGAGCTGTCTCTGGGATCTTATGAATATGTTGCTACCTTGGATTATTGCCGAGTGAGTATTACCAGGATGCAAACTAATTTACTGTTTTATGTCAAAATGAACAAAATCCTTTAAATACCCACAGTAGAGTAAATGCACTTGTAAGCTGAATATTGGAGTCTGGGAATATTCTAGAAAATATAGAGATAGATGTGGAGAACTTAATCTTGCAACATTTTGTACTTTTGTGCTGCAGAGTATGAGACTAGCAAGTAAGAATAACAAATAGCACAGCAGAGCCATGGATCATCAGTTTTTAACTGGGGCATTTGTTTGATCCAATCTAGCATGTTTCACTGTTTAGAGGATATAGTTGAAATTCTGATGCAGCATGGTATTTTAGATGCATGTCTTCTGTTGATTTTGAAGACAGACACACACCTAAATTGCCTTCCCAATATTGAAAACCTTCGCAAGTGAATTTGACCTTGTAATCTTTTCCTGGAAAGAGTGGTTTTAGTATTCTGACCACTAAGTAATGATTCTGTCTCTTGATACTGACTCAGTGAAGAGCTCAGTCCAAAGCCCACTCAAGCCACTCTAAGTAATTGTAGTTATTTTTGCTAGAGAACTTATCTGATACATCTGAAAGCTTAAATTACTTAAACTTTTCAAACTTTAGTTCATTTTACAAAACTACAAGCGTGGCTTCTTTTGTCCACAATATGGACATTTTTTTTCTGTTCTTGCTAAAATCAGGCAGAATTTTATTCCTGTCAGTGAAACTGAGGTCTTGATAAGGTTAGGAGAGGCAACTGGGTCCTACAAAGACTTGAAGTAGGTCCCAGTAATTTCCTCAGACCATCAAATTATTGCTGATATGAAGAAGATGAACAAGTTTAATTCTGTTTTCTCACAAGGGTACTGCTCCAAAATCCAGTGAAATCTGAGATGACTTATATTGATTTTATGACATCGAGGTTAAACCCCAGAACAGGAGAGAATTGCAGTGAGGCATTAGAGAAATACATTGTGGGATCCTCAGTGTCCATCCAATGGAGCTCCATCAAATTTGGTTAAGCTTTGCTGATTTCTGGCAGCTCAACTTCTGAAAACTCATGTGTGCTGAGTGGCTCTGTGCCATTTTCATGTTCTTTTTCTCTGCCCCCTCATATAACCCTGTGTGACGCAGCCATCATCACAGTGCATCTTTCACTGCAGGGGCTTTTGCCGTATAGCTTAAATCAGGGAGTTTCCTTGATAAGTCACCCAGTTTGGTCTGTCTTCATGTTGCAAAGATCCATCCATGGTCTTTACTAGAATGTTACGAAAAGAAGTCACTTACGAAATTAACACGCTGGAAATGCTAAGTCATTAAATTTTACAGGAGTTAACATTATTTTATAATTAGTTTTTCATTTTGCTCCAAGTTGCAAAGGAGTAATTATTTTATGAATCCAGTTTAAAACCAGAACTGAAAAGTCATTTCCTTTTGTGCTTATCAAATGACAAGGATGAACAGCTACAAAAAATGTTAACAAATAACAGCTGGTTTGCATTATTGCACTCCTGCTAAGCGGATGTGGCAAGAGCACAAGTCCTCATTTCTACCATATATTTGTCAGAAACTACACTGGGATTCTTTATAAATGGTGATGTGATGCAAAAGTTTAAAAGTAGCGCTTGATACAGTTTTTGAAACTAGAATCCAAGTACAGTAACAGACCAGCTTTTAAAAATAGTGCCTGGTTGCAGTTCACAGGAATTAATCCTGCTTTATGTGATTAAAATGAAGATCAAAGGTATAATGTTTAGTTTAAAGTGTGCCAGGGATAGTGGATATGTTGTAATTCAAGAGTTAGATGATTTTTGTCTCAAACAGATTTTTATGATGTTTAGTTTAATGAGTATAATTTGTTAAATTAAATGGTTCAATGATCAGAACTCTGAAGTCTGTGTCTGAAGGCAGTGAAACAGTGTAGCAGAAAAGCTGTTGTGAATTTGACACCAAGTAATGGCCACTACTGGTCCTAATGAGAATTAGGAAAACTGATTTTAGGGACTATGGTGGTTACTGTTGCTATATTCACTTTATATAATCTTTTTCCTGGGTACATCTCTAAGCATTACATTCTTTTACTTAGAAACAAAAAAACTTTCATTTTACTTTTTCTTACTTACACTGCTGACACGAGTTTCTGTATGTCATGATGTATATGCCACTTACATTATGAGTAAGAGGAATTCCTGAAGGAATCTGTCCCAGCTCAAGTCTCTGCTGTGTATGCAGCAGTTATATACATTGAATGTTTCACACTCACACTTTGATTATCTTACAGAAAGTCAGGTTATTCCTGAAAGAACAGTTCAGCTGTCCAGAATGCATTGGAGCATGAGCCAGCAAGACAGACAGGATGCAGATGTTCACCCCTTAGTACTACTGAGAACTGAGATTCTTTAATTCTGGCTTAGTAGCTAAGTTGTATTTTGTGTTCCTAGATTGGTTAGAAATCACTTAATTTTAGAGGCAAACTCTAACCAAAACTGAATTTAAGCCTTCACATTAACAAAATGATATTGGTACGGGGGATGCAAAACAAGGATGCATACAGAAAAAAGCCAAAAGACAACTTTGTTTAAAGACTTGCATTGCGTCAGAAAATGTTGGTGTTTCAACTTATCTAATAAACTGTCACTCTTTACGTATTTTATTCCATTGGGATGCTATTTTCCAGTAATAATGTTGTATTTTGGGCGTGGACATTACCCAGTGCATGTCAGCTTTCTGCAATAGTTACTATTAATGGTCCATAGCATTTTTCAAACAACTGAATGCTGTATTGAGATTGCCTTATGGTACCACCTGTAATTTCTTTTGACGTAACAGAACATTGACTAATTTTTCCTGTGAATGGTCATTTTTCCTGTAGAACAACAAGCCTCCAAAGCCACCAGCTTATATCTTCATGATTGACGTGTCCTACAGAAACATAAACAGTGGCCTAGTTAAACTCATATGTGATGAACTGAAGACTCTGCTAGATAAACTTCCAAGGTAAAGAAACAGAAATGTGCTTTGCTTAACTCACAAAACTGCAGTTTTCATGCAGCTTTGCATGTTGAGAGGTAAAAACAAGCTACAGAAAGTGTCAGAATTTACAGTAGAGGCATTTTTGGAGTGATGGTGACCAAATTTTAATTTTAACACTGCTGGCAGTTCTTAAATTTTGATGTCTGCTCTTACTAAATGGATTGAAAGAATCTGTTGCACTAATTGCACATGTAGCTTGCATTCTTTTCCTTTCTTGTAGTGAACTCTAGTGGTACTATTAGCTAGGTCCCAGCTTGCAGTTTTGACTTGACTTGCTCTGGTTCTGTTTGCTGCAATGCTGCTTTTCTCATTAAATTAAACAGAGAAATACCAAACCAGAATATTCAAGAATGGTAAGTCTCTAAAGCCATAGTGTTGGTGACTTGTATCTTCAGCTCTTACTGTTAATTATCAAAACTTTTAAAGCTTGCTGTGCTTTGAGACTTTTCTGTCCTGGTATATATCCAAGAGAAGAAATCTTGCAGGCAACAAATCTTTTATGAAATATAACACATTTGCTTTGTGAGCATTAAGTACACAGTAGTAGTATTACTACTGCTCACTATTAACAGTATGTTACTGTTGTTTAGTATATTATATTAGTATAATTTTCATCAGTGTTTAAATAATGCAGACAGACATAGTTAAATGAGAGCAGTGAAAGACTGAGAAATTAAGTAGACAAGGCATTTCTCAGCCAAGATGTGTAAAAGTATTGAAGAACATACAGAAATAAAATGTATTCCAAATATCAATACTTGCAGAGAGAGAACAGACTTAAGAAATGGAGAGAGCAAAGTGAGGAACAGTGGGAGACAAGATCCTTGAGATAATCTGGGAAATGTTAAAAATCGTTTATTGTATGTCCTTCTGGGATCTCTGTGCATGAAATAAATTCCAGTCCAGGGTGAGGGGTTAGTTTGTCAGATGCCCATGTAAGGCCATCTCTCAAGTACTTTATCGTTGAAGATTGTACTGGACACAGAAGTGTTTGATATTATCCTGAACATATCTCAGAGCTTCCCATCAGGATTGGTCGTGACTCTGAAGATAATAAAAGGCATGAGTGTAGTAACAAGAAGCAGTTGGCAATTTAGAAACACACAGGCTTGAATAGGGAAAATTGAGGAAAAAAAGAAATCAAGTATATCTACAACACAAAAACGACACTTTAATTCTTCTCCTCACCTGCACTCTGGAGAGATTTGCTGCTAAAAAATTTCTTTGCAGGGCTGAAGCATTCATGTTCACTGAAAAAAGCAATAAAAAAAATACAAAGAAAGGGGCAGGCCCTTCAGTTTCATCAGACTCATTTGTTGTCTTTAAACAATATTAATTAAAAAAACCCAACAAAGTAAAGTATTCCACCCGAATGTGTGGTGAATCTTTTCTTTTGCTGCTGAGACACAAAGGTCAGCATGTGCTGATTTTCTGTTGCTGGACAAAGACACCTGCAGAAATATTCTGCTGTTACCACATGAGGTAAAAGCCTTGTGTTGGGAATGCACCCTCTCCGCGAATCTTTAAGAGGAAAGGCTTGGGGTAGCAAAGCAATGTTTGGCACAGAAAGGCCATTGGTACAAAGGCCTGTGCCAATTCACTGGAGTAAGAAGTTTGAGTTAGCAAAGAAAGGATTTCAAGGTAGGTGGCTCATGACCTGGTGTTAAGAACCTCAAGACCTGGTGGTTTGTGTTTTTGTAGACTTGCAGCACAGAGGGAAACACAGTATTTGCTTGCTTGAAATTTTAGAGTAGGCATTTTCAAAGTTTAATATTTAGAAGAATTTAGAAGAAGTAGAAATACAAAGAAATATTTTTACAGAAGTGCTTGTGAGCACAGAAAATCAGGCTAACTAGTTATGCAAATATGATTTTTAGGTGTGTAATTAAAAAAACTCATGTTTGAATGCGCTTCTTTACCTCTGATCCAGACATCTCCTTCTGAGACTTTAAAAAACACGCTATTGTGTGTGAGCTACATAGGAAATGAACTATTTCATTTACAGCTAGTCTTTAAAACTATCTTAGAAGAAATTAGATGAAGTCTGGCAGTACAGACTGCCACAGGTACTAGTACCTGGAAAAATTGTCCTAAGTAGCCTTTGTGTAACAACTTTGGGACTACTAGGATGATGTGGATCCTTCTCTTTGAAGTAGGGAAGTGTGGTATGTGCAGAAAGTTAATAATACCATGTCCTCATCAAGCTCCTGAATGTTCCCCATTAATCATGTTACTTAGAAAATAGTGTCTGAGTGCTGGGAGTGGTTAGAAATTTGCATTCAGAAATGAGGCATCTGTTTGAGTTAGAGTATCTTGGAGGAATTACTTAAAATGCTTCTTTATAGAGTGTGTTCAATATAGAATATTGATCTGGTTTAGATCGAAGTGGCCCCGTTCTCATCCGGCTGTGTTCTCGTAAAACATGAATGGTAGATTAACATTCTAGACTGGCATGAGAAGTAAAGAGTGTAGACAAGAAAAATTATTTCTCTCCCAAGCTTCAGGTTTTAGATGAAGCTCATGAAGCTGCCGATGACGATTTATTTTTTTCTCTGAAGGCAAACAGAAAGCTGACGGTTTTCTTATATTTGCTGTAAAAAAAAAAGGCAAGAATTGCAGTAAAAGTATATTTGTGCTGTTTCTCCTCAGTAGTTTGACTTTAGATTCTGCAGACATTTGTGAAGTCATGAAATGCAATGTGCTGGTTGCAGTGGAGTGGGATGGAGGCCTTGCCATTGATTTTGCTTTACACTCCTTAGGAGGACAAATATTTTCAAATCCTGGCTGCTTTACTGTGGGGAAGGCTCAGGGTGATTTTTAATACTCCTCTGTTTGTTCAGAGGTTAGAGTAGAGGATAAGTAGTAGATTTTTTTGCCCTAAGGGGGTAGTAATTGGAAATCCTATGGTAGGGCTCTCTTATTAAATTCTTGTGGTGTGATAGTAATCTCTGTAGGAGTCTGTGTACATTATGGTGTCCTGTCTGTTGATCAGCTTATTTCTTTGTGTTATATTTTTTACAATCATAATCTCCCATGAGTGACTTCTTCCATAAACTTAAGAAAATAAAATCAGCTGAGCTATTTCTGTGGTTCCTATTGCTGTAGTCTCAAAGAACTTTGTGGTTAATCTCATCAGATGCAGAGCTGTAATTCTTGCTGTTCCCCTTTTACAAATTGAAACTGAGGCATAGAGAAATTAAGTAATTTCCTCTCAGATTATAAATTAACTCAGCAGCATAGCTGGGATTTCCAGGTTTCACTGCTTTGAATATGAAAGTCTTTCAAAGATGCAAAAGCTGGTTTTGTGACACCTGGCCACAAGAAGGCTGCTTAAATGTTTGATGTTGCTGTACAGAGAGTATGGGCTGACCTGAAGTAATTGCAAGTACCACAGGCTTTCTCTCTGGCATTTTTTGTGCTAAAGGCTTGGCTTGCCATTTATGAGAGGAAGACCCTGCTACAAGAAGGTGCTATTTTATTTGTAATTTGGTCATATTTTTTGAATCAGATTGCCTTTTAGGGAAAAGCTGTCTAAATTTAGGACTGCAAACCTCATACGGGTCTAACTAGTGCTAGTAGGTTGCTAATACTGGCAGAGTGGGCTACCTCTTAGAGGAGTTCCCTCCCTAAAACTGAGCCTGCTGCTGGCGGTGTTCCTGCAGGCGTAGCTCACAGCAGCAGTGTGCTGGCTTTGGTTACCCTGGGAACTTACTAGCAATAATGAGCAATTTCTACAGCATGTTTTTTGCGTGATGCACAGCTACGGAGGATCTACCAGCTTTTGCCGCTTAAAAGCAGTCCTGATCAAGCAAGAGATTGACCCACCAAAGTCAGCAGACATTATTCAGGCATAGAAACTATTCTTACTAGGCATCCATCATTAGTGACACTGGATTACAACATATTCTAAATAAAGCTGATTTTCTGATTATATCTTGTAACTAATTGTCCTGTTCTCTCTTATCCATGTTTTGATGACAGCGTGGTTTATTCTTTATCTTAGGGACTTTTGACTGCTTGGATAGGATGCACGTAAATGTATGTTCTTTAAAAAGTAAATAGTGCAGCAGTTGCTTTTATTGGGGTGTTTTAATTTGACCTAAGGCAAAGATTACATCTGCTTGTTTTGTTTGTTTTGTTGCTCTCAGTACAGATAATGATCTGAAAGCAGCCTTGCATTTCAAAGGAGTGCTTTTATTGCAAAGTCAAAATTTCAGATTTATAACCAGTTGCTTTTGTTTTTCTTACAGAGAAGAGCAAGAAGAATCCTCAGCAATTCGAGTTGGTTTTGTCACTTACAACAAAGTCCTCCACTTCTTCAATGTAAAAAGCAGCTTAGCTCAGCCTCAGATGATGGTGGTCTCAGATGTTGGAGAAGTTTTTGTTCCTTTGCTGGATGGTTTCCTTGTTAATTTTCAGGAATCACGATCTGTTGTTATCAAGTAAAGTATAATTATTCCCTATGTGAATAAGATCTGAATGCTTATGATATGCATTACACCTTTTAGCCAACTGTGTTACTGGGTTTGGGGGGTACATGTATTTATTGAAATACTTTAGAAGCCAGCAGAAGCTTCAAGTCATATTTCCACCTCTAAGGCAAGGAAAAAATGATTTTAACATCCTCCCAGTGCTGAATTTGAAAGCATATTTAGGTCAGATGTAAACCATGTATCTTCAGCTGTGCCGCTTCAAAAATGGGAGCGGGGTTGCAGCTGTGTGCCATGGTGCATGTTTTTCCTTTTGTGATGTGTGTGATGCACACCTGGGTATGATCTAAGGACTCTTAAGTCCTTAGAGCACAATAAAATTTCTTAATTTTTTAGCTATTTCTTATGTATCGCATGTTCCTTTATGTTACCAACTTTGAAATAACGCATCACATAGAATTTAGAAATTCATATTTTGTTTTATTCTGGCTGGAATCCTAAGAAATTGAGCAATCAAATTGCATTATTTTTAATACAAATTTGCATGGAAGACTTCTTCCTGTGTGAAGACTTGGTATGTTACAAGGAATGTTTCGGGAGCTAACCAGTTGAAATGCTGTCTTTTTGTCTTTCATAGCTTGTTGGACCAGATTCCAGAGATGTTTGCAGACACTAATGAGAGCGAGACCATCTTTGCTCCTGTTATCCAGGCTGGCATGGAGGCGCTGAAGGTTAGAATGTTGTTCTCTGTAAGAGAAGCAGCTCTTTAATGACAATAAGACTTGATAAGCTGCAGAAATTCCATTTGCTAAAAGCCAGTCCCAAGTCCTCCTACAAATCAAAATGGGAAATTAGAAAAAAAAGCCTCTGATTGTTTCCAGCACTAATGTTCTGTTATTCTAACAGTATGTTTGAACTGCTTTAGTCAAAATGAGAACACTGACAAGCATAACATCTGTTTCCAGATTTTGCTTATTGAGGGAAACCAGTCCCTAGAGTCTATTCCACATAGGATTGAATGCTTAGGAGAAGATGAGGAGTAGGAGGTGGATTCTTGTTGAGAGGAATAAAAAAGTGTTTAGTTACTGCAGCAGAACAAATAGATACTCTGGATGTTTGCACAGACATCCAGTCCTTGCACGTGTGAAGGGCGGGAAAAGAGTCAATACAAGATTTTGCCCTGCCTATTCTCCCATTTCTGCTCACTTTTTGTCCAAAGCAAGATTTTTATGACAATTTCTGACTGAATTGGGTAGGGGGTTGGAGGTTTTCTGCTTAACTGACAGATTCTCACAGCTTAAGATGCACTTTTAGAAATAATATATATACATTTTAGAAAATTTGCCAATCATGATAAGCAGGTATTTGGTTAAGTCTTTCAGTTTTCAGAAGAATGCTTCTTAAAAGGAATTGAAGAAATCGGCATTTGTGGCTAAAGGTAATTAGGCTTGAAATATTAGGGATAAAATTTCAACTCTGTTAAAAGTAAGATGCAGTCTTCAGTTGCATTTCTGCCGTAGCAAAGAGATTTTTTAGTTTTCCTAAAAGAATGCTGTACCTTATTTTGAAATGTGGAATATCTACTTTGTGAACATCTTAAGATCTGGAGGAGAAAGAGTGCCAAAGCTGATTTGTGTCTGTAGTCTTGAGTATTGCAGTTTTAACCTGGATGTGTGAAGTCTGGAGCAGGAAAAGGACAAATCCCTTTTTCCTCCTTCCATCCCTTCACCTAACTTCTTAAGTAGCTGGAGACCAGAGCTCATTAGTTTTCATTTCACTTCACTTTAACTTTTGGTCAGCCCTGAAAAGGTCAGGCGTCTGGATTAGGTGATCATTGTAGATCTCTTGCAACTGAAATACTCTATTCTATTCTGTTCTTTCCCATTAGCTGTCTCACTAGTGACAGTAAACAATAAACTGGATTTTGCTGGAAAAGCTTGTTAGTAGTACAAAGACGCCTGGAATACTGCTACTGTTGTTACTCTCTCTGGAATTCAGGATTTTCTGTCATCCTAGTAAAAATCATGTTCACACTAGAGTTCTAAATGCCAATAGGAAACTGGAGTAAAACTGGCAGTTACTTAATTTCTTAGTGATAGGAGGAAATGTTCATCACAAGTTTGGATGCTCCTGGATTTTAGTGTAGATTTGAATGTGGAATCTGGTACAGGAGTGTAATTGTCACTCATCTGTAAAAATGTAGTTAAACACTAGTGTGCATGAACTGAAAGGAATAGTTTTTGTTAAATTACATTTCCTTTTAATTTTCCCCAATTTAGTATTTGTACTTTATACTTGTTCCGTAATGCTTGTATCCAATTGGAAAGTCTCCAAGAGGAGGTACTCCTAGTTCTGCCCATCAAGATTTTAGATTTGTATATAGCAATTACTGTAACAGTGCCTCAGCCAACACACCTCTGTGCTAGATCAAGGGATTTACTGACCTAAAATTCCCAGTTTGTTTCAGGACTTACTTCCATCAAGTTTTGAGTGTCTAAATGAATTATTTAGAGGAATTTGCAGGAAGTTTACAGTGTTTTCTGAGATACCACAATGTATGAAATTTAGACTTGTTTATCTTAGCAGTAATAAATATGCCACTGTGTTGTCTTTGAAACAGGCTGCAGAATGTGCTGGAAAATTGTTTATCTTCCATTCTTCATTGCCAACTGCAGAAGCACCGGGGAAGTTGAGAAACAGAGATGATAAAAAACTACTCAACACAGATAAAGAAAAGGTATTTCCTACTCTTGAGTTAACACGGGAGTGCTATTATACTGAATTTCCCTAATAGAGCCTTGATCTTTTTTCACTTATTTTCTTTTGCAAAGATGTGCTGTTTAATTTTATAATAGTCCCATTCTCCCTGTGTCCTGGTTGTGTAGGTGCATTGATACTGGCTCTATAGGAACACCAAGCTGTGGTAGAGCAGCCATTCCCGTCAGTAAAGGAAACCCCCCCCAGCAGCAAACCATCCCACCCATCAAAAGCCTTTGCTACCAGCCCGTTCAGCCTTTTAGTTCTATAAGAATGTACTGATTTGGTTCCCTGCACACAAGGATATGGGCAGGGGCAATGTGGTTTTAATCAAATCCCAGCCTAACTTAAAACTTCCACTTTTTTTTGTTTTTTTTTTTTTTGTTAAGTGAGCATTTGGGTTGTGATCAGCTACCAATGGTATCTCATGTTGTGACACTTGCATTTTTTAATTCTGTGCAGACGCTCTTCCAGCCCCAAGTAAATTTGTACGAGGCCTTAGCCAGGGACTGTGTGGCTAATGGCTGCTGCGTGAATTTGTTCCTCTTCCCCAATCAGTACGTGGATGTGGCCTCCATGGGTCTTGTCACAATGTACACTGGAGGGACATTGTACAAGTACAACAATTTCCAGGTAAGTGATGGGGCTGTCCTGCCTTTCAGGTGGTAACACCTGGGAATTTGTTGCTTATCTTTTCATTTCAACATGTGCTTTGGCATTTAACATGAAAGTAGAGTGACTCTAGAAAACTTATATATAAACTCCAGGGGGTAAAATTCAAACTTAGAAATGACAGATCAGGCTAAAATACACATCTTGAAACAGTAATAATCCGGTTGCTATCTTAAAATTAAATCCATTTACTTACAGATACTGGCATCTGAGCAGGGAAGTCAATTACTCCTGTATATGCAGATAGAAAAACTTTTGATAAAGACCAAAAAAAAAGCCGTAACAAACACTTGTTTGTTTAAAACTTCAGGAGTATCTCTCTGGGGAGTAGGGGACTCTCTGTGTCAGGAACTAAACTGCAACTGCATTTTTTGGGAAGGCAGCCAGGCTGCTATTCCTTAGGCTGTGCCATAAAATCCTAGCTAGCCTGCAAGGCTGGGCACAAGAGCTGATGTTACTGGGAATAATTTGATTGAATAGAGATTCCTGATGTCCAAGGCTAGTGAGGAATTGGTGGACACGTGCACATATATGTTTCTGTTAACAGAACAACCATCAGCATGGTTTACCTCTTTTTTTAAAGGAAACGAGAGAGGCTAAATATGGAAAGAACAGATTTGATCCTGGGGGCGGGGAGGGGGGTGTCAGAGGGAGGGAGGGAGAGTGAGAGTTGAGTTTCTGCTCTGCTGCTGACACCCAGTGGTGAGCTGCAACTTGGGCTTCTGCTTTGCGTTTCAGCTGGATGCCGACAGCACACAATTCTTAAGTGACCTCAGGAAGGACATCGAAAAAAAGACCGGATTTGATGCAATAATGAGGGTTCGGACAAGTACAGGTAATGGCACCCATCGGGAAGGAAAATAAACAGGAATGCATGTGTCAGTATATAATTTTATATAATACAGTGCTGTGCAGATCACCTGTAAGATCAGGCTAACTGGTTTACCTTCATTATACTTTAAAAGTAATTGGCTAGACTGATGAAATATGAATATGTCTTCTTGTACATGCCTCCATAATCATTCAATTTCAAATATGAGTAAGGCTTCTGCTGGTTATGCACACATCTTGGATTGCAAGTAAGTGCTATAAAAAGGTGTTGCTGCTGGACACTTAGTGTTCCTTCAGTGTCATAATGCAAGTGACATTACTGTGTCTGCTTCCCAAGCATTCCTTCTTGCTGCAAATGCAAGTGTTTGAGAAACACACACAAAGTGGCCAGATAACAGCACAGAAGATTCTGGGTGGCCTCAGCATCCCAGTGCAGCTCTTCCAGTGGCCTACCAGCTCTTCCTCTCTCCCAGCTGTCAAAAAAAATGCCATCTGTAAGGAAAGTTGGTGAGCCCCCTGAGGCTGCAAATCCCTGAGGGAAAATAGTTCCTGTTTCCATAAGCAAAATTGACTGACCATAAAAGAATTCACAAAATAATGTCAATTTCCCCCCCCATGTTTTTAATAAAATAACATGTTTGTTTTGTTTCAATGTGGCTGTAGGCTTCAGGGCTACGGACTTCTTTGGTGCTATTTACATGAACAACACCACAGATGTAGAGATGGCAGCAGTTGACTGTGACAAGGCAGTGACAGTGGAGTTTAAACATGATGACAAACTGAATGAAGACAGTGGTGCCTTAATTCAGGTAGAAGCTCAATTACATGTAACGTCATGAAACTGTGAGTGAGAACTTTGTGGCCATAACAGGAAAAAAGCTGTGGTGTGTGGCTGATGGGAGCAAGGCACAGCTTGCACAGACTCTGGTGACATAACACCACTAACAAAGTATGGTTTTCACTAGCCAAAGGTTGCATCTTAACTCAAAAAAACCCAAGCAATGCCTCTCATGATAAATAGTACCTCTATCCTGTATGTTCTTTTCAGGAATACCAAAGTGCTTTCTAAACACTCACTGAGCTCTCAGCAGCTATCATTTTTTTCCACTTTACTAAATAAGTTTAGCACTGATACGGAGGATGTTATTGCTGTGACGTCGCTGCTGAAGAGCAGTTCTCTGTTGCTGAACACCATTCCAACCCTACAGGTTGCTCAGGACCCATCAGCAATGGTGCCTGTGCAAGGGAAGGTCTCTCTTGCAGCCTGTCCCTGGCTGCCCCACTCCCTTGGGCTCTGGGCACAGGACGCTGAAGCCCCACAGTGCTGCCCTGCTGGCATGGCCATGTCCTCTGCCAGTCACAGCAGGACATGCAATGCCTTCTGTCCCCTGCAGAGAGGTTCCGGTCTGGGTGAGGAGAGGGGCCAGCCCATGTTCCTCTGCTCAGCTGGACCACAGCAGCACCACTGCCACAGGAATTTGGCCTTGTTGTTCTTACCTTGAAAAATGCCAGGCTGTTCCAGAGCTCATTAAATGTCCCCAACATGGGGGCTCTGTGACAGCTCCTGGAAATGCCACTTTAGCAGTAATTTAAATTGCCAATGGACAGACTTGTGATACATCTTTTGTTAGGAATGGGAGCATCCCACCCATGATCAGGTAACGGGAGGTGGTTATTTACTATTCTAGATGTTTAGTGACGACCTTTTTCTTATTTAAGGACAGAAAATGTTACAACTTGCAAGGTTTTAAACTGAAGCTACAGAATTACCTGAACTTCTTATTTCTGTTCTGCTTGCCTTTATTTCATTAATCCCTGAATGAATATAGCACTGTGAAACATCCATTTTGGTACATGTGAAGTCACTTCCCAGAGCCGTGGTGCAGCAGTGACAGGGATGGCTGTGCCATCCAGCTCTGCATTTACAGCTCAGACACACACTTGTGGAATTATCTATTGCAAAGCGGACTACAGTAACGTGGAGTCTGTTTGCCCTGCAGGCTTTGGAGCTTTGAATCTCACATTATATTGAAGCATCAACATTATACTGAAATAGAATTGGAGTCATAAAGACATTTGTAAATTATACCCTACATTTTTAATATCCAAGCCATGGCAGATGTAGGATACAGGGGTTAGCAGGACCTCTTCTTTCATAAGCAACTTACTCACATAAAAAGAACCGTGCACCTTTTCAAGATTAGGAAGGTTTTCTGGTTTTGTGCCAAGCGACAGCACGATGGGCAGAGTACTGCTCAGCAAGTCTCTTCACTTGTGCGGCATCTTTTCACATACTTTTGAACTGTTCAAATATTACACAAAGTACAGTTTACAGATTTACAATCAGTTGTTTCTTGTTGTTGATGCTACCATCACTGTGTAACAAAAGACAGTAATAAGCCTTTCAATCAGTCACATAATCATTTTTTGCAATTTCAGTATTAGTAACTTTTATAAAGTCTACTGCAATTCCGTAGAAATGCAGGTGTGTTGGTCCCACAGATAACAATCACTGAAGCAGCGCTGCCACAGCTGACCTGTCCTCAGAAGTGTGTATATGCCTTCTGTACACAAAATAGGTGGCTATTGCATGACTGAAACTTCTGTTTTAAAATAAAAGTAAATGTTAATGTGCTGTTCTGTTGCAGTGTGCTGTCCTGTACACATCGATAAGCGGGCAAAGAAGACTTCGCATACACAATATAGGTTTAAATTGTAGCCCCCAGTTAGCTGATGTCTACAAGACTTGTGAGACTGACGCACTTATCAACTTCTTTGCTAAGTCAGGTAAAGATAACAGACTGGGTTTGTTTCTTTCTTTACTTCGGGCTGGAGGAAGGGGAAGGAAAGGGAGTTGAAGTGATTACCTAGTGGGAAATATGTTTTGTAACTTGCTGCTCCAAGCCTGAGCAACTCTTGAAGTATTATAAAATTGAAAAGACAAATAAATCAGACATTTTAGCTATACTGCCATAAAAGTAACACTTGTGAAGGTAGCTAGAAGTGTCTAATGCAGGAAAAACTGTAATAGGCACAGTAGCAGAAATGGACATCCTGTCCTAGTGTTGGAAGTTTGGGGGAGTTTTTTTGGGTGAAGATGAATAAACATCCTCCAAGATGCTGTCTGTAAAAAAAATTCTAAAAAGCAGCTCTAGGCCTCAGATCAGTCAAATTAGACACTAGCAGACTACAGGGACTTGAAAAGTATGTCCTCATCTTTAGCACACTCTTTTATTTTGCTCTATTTGTAGCTTTTAAGGCTGTTCTAAGCCAACCACTGAAGACAGTCAGAGAGATCCTGGTGAACCAGACGGCTCACATGCTGGCCTGTTACAGGAAGAACTGTGCCAGCCCCTCAGCAGTCAGCCAGGTAAGGCCCCGCTGAACTCTGTCCTCCCCAGCCAGGCTTTGCTGGAGCTGAGAGCACCCCTGCACTGTCAGCGGTGCCCACAAGGAAAATTTCAGGACAGACTTTTCCTTTTCTTTCACATACAGTTAATGAGAGGTGGGATTCGATGGTAGCACTTACAACAGAGCAAGGCTGTTCTGGAACAAGTGGCAATGCCAGTGAGGAAACCAGTGATCGTACTCTCACACAGGAGCTCAGGCAGCCTTTTTTCTTCCTGCTGGAATTATGTGCTGACTCACACAACTTCCATTTTTTTCTTCTATTGTTTAAGATTTCAGTATTCTATTTTTTGACAAATAAGACTGTTAATTGTCAAAAAACTTGGCATAAGAGTGTATCTGAGTAAACGCCTGTTCTTTTACATATTCAGAACATTATGGAAGGTCTAATTGAACCAACAGGAAGGTGTTTTCAAATCCTTTCTGCAACTGTTTCTGACAAGTCTTTCTGTTGTAAGCATTTGAATTTAACTTCTACTTTTTTTTGGAACTCTCAACCTTTTTCCCCATCTGCTTCAGATGCACTCCAAAGACAGCAGGAGGTCTGGCCTGCTGACGCTTTCTGAATGACAACTGGCAATTCTGTGCATGAGTGCTGGAGGCATTTGATTTAGATTACTTCCTTTTGACTTCTTTTAAACTTTATTTTCCAATTCTTTTGTCTTCTTGAATGTAATGTTTAGATTAGAATTATTAGCACAGCCTAATAACATAACTTAAAATTCAGTGCTCCAATAAAAGCAACAGTTGTTTCCTTTTAAATTACTCACCCTTATGTCCTGATGATTCAACTTATGAGACAGACTAAGGCTTCTACAGCCATGCAATGCTTCCAGTAATCAAAGGCCTGGACAATGAATTGTTTAATGCTAGTCAGGATGAAATATGTTAGAAACAACACCAAAGACAGACTTACTGTGGACCTTCATTTCCCTGCAAAAGTGTTCAGAGAAAAAAAACCCCACCCACTTTTCCCGTGTGACTCCCTGTTAATTTAGTACCCAACAAGCAGCACAGGTTACAGGGAAGTGACAGCATCCAGGACAACACCTAGTCTATAGAGCAAATAATTTCTGTTGGAATCTTATTAAATGTAGTAACCATTTAGAACTGTCGTATCTGGTTTGAAACAGCACATAAATAAAAATGTTTTTCTAGGTTTTTTTCCCCCTCTTTAATCAAAGCAAACAAGCGGTGGTTTATTTAGAAGTTTGGAAGCCCAGCTCTCCTTCCCCAGCACATGGGATACGTGAAATAACGAGCTGTCTCTGCCTCTCAGCTCATCCTTCCGGACGCAATGAAGGTGCTGCCAGTGTACATGAACTGTCTGCTGAAGAGCTGCGTGCTGGTTGGCAGACCAGAAATCCCCACTGACGAGAGAGCTTACCATCGGCAGCTGGTCATGTCCATGGGGGTGCCCGACACACAGCTGTTTTTCTATCCTCAGCTTCTGCCAATTGTGAGTATCCTGCTTGCACACCCCATCTCAGTAAAGCTGTTTTCAGTACGCTGTGGTCTTAGAATTGTGCTGATGCACAAAAGATTCTGGCTGCTGGGCAAGTGTTATACTGCCATGCTGGATGACATTTTTACTGTGCTGTAGTTGCTAACTGAACTAGATTGAGGAGGGAGGGAGGGTAGAACCTCTGGTTTAATGGAAAAATGGGGCAGTTACATTATCAGTCATTAACATCAGCATCCTCCAAAAGTCTCACTGTACCGTTAACAAGGTTTTTGCCCAGGCCAATGTCAGCCTGGCTAGAGATCAACACCGGTGTGTAAGTGTCTCCCACTTACTGCAGGTCTTCCCTCACTCACAGTGCAGTAACTGTAAAAGAGTTTGATTTCTAATTCCTCTAATCTGGAAAGGAACCACTAAGATGCACTAAACCTTTCAGTAGTTACTTTTCAGTATCTAATAAGAGCTTTAGTCACCTTGAAGTCACCAAGTCTACACTGTTGTGTATCTGCCCCACAGCACAGCCTGGATCTGAAGAGCGACGCTGTCCCAGCTGCCGTCCGCTGCTCTGAGGAACGTCTCTCGGAAGGAGGGGCCTTCCTGCTGGCCAACGGTCTGAGCATGTTCCTGTGGCTGGGGGTCAGCGCGCCCCCAGAGCTCATCCAAGGGCTCTTCAATGTGCCATCCTTTGCACACATCAGCACAGAGGCGGTGAGTAGACGGACACTAGTCCCTTTTTCTGAATTTATGATTTAGTGTGATCAGGGAAGCGTGTGAGGGGGCTTTTCATCATTCCACTAAAACCAGCGAGAGGTGACCGACAGAAGGTGTTAAGACACCAGAAAACTTCAATAAGCTTGTAACACTCTGCATGCTTAGAGGAAAGAAGCTTTCACAACTTTTTTAAACCTTAAACTTCTGCTTTGCAGATGAAGTCCTAAAGTATTGCTAAAATTGGAACAAAAGACTTTGCAACAGTTAAAGTTTCTCCTGATAATGATTTTTCATATAGTGATTATTTTAAACTGAAACATGGCCTAGACAGGTGAATCTTTAAGATGAGACAGATGAGACATTTTTGTGAAGGAGATGGCATTTCTCAGTTTAGAATGAAATCCACAGAAACTTGCATCATCAGCAGCAGCTGCCCTTGTATGAATTCATACGGGATGGGGCTGGACTGTAACAACCTGCCCTGCTTTCATTTTAACAGACATCACTGCCCGACCTGGACAATCCATTTTCTAAGAAACTTAAGTCAATACTGGAGCAGATCCAGAGCCAAAAGCCCTACACTATGAAGGTGAGACTTCCCTCTGCCTCATTCCTGTCCAGAAGAATGCGACTGGCTTTACAAAACTTACTGGTATCTCTAAAAGGTTTTACGTATTGGGAATTATCCTCTACCTCAGTGAGTTCCAGCCTGTGTTGTAGCACAAGCATCTCAACTGTGCTTTATTTCTTAATCAAGATATTTTCAGAGACAGTCAAGTCTAAATTTATATTTATAATTTTGTTCTGCAAACTTGTGGAGATTTATTAATTTTGGGGTTTTCCTCCCCTGAGCAGCACAGTGTAATAGATACAGGCAAACTGTACTGCCAGTGGGCATGATTGTAATGCCAAAAAATATCTGTCTCTTTTCAGCTGATGATAGTGAAACAGCGGGAGCAGCCAGAGATGCTTTTCCGGCAGTTCCTAGTAGAAGACAAGAGTATTTACGGAGGAGCTTCTTACGTGGATTTCTTATGCTGCGTTCACAAAGAGATCTGCCAGCTGCTCAGTTAAGGAAACTCAAGTCTAAGTTGTCAGATTTTGGGAGAGGGTCAGTGGTGGGCGCCCGAAAGGCTGGCCCACGGCTCCACTCTAGCCAGGCAGGCGGCAGCGCTCTTCTCTGTACAGTTTCATTTCACACAACCTCTCACTGAGTATTTAGCTGACTTATTAAGCCGTAGGATAGGAAGTTCTGCACTCAGGTATTTATCTGCTGGGAGTCCTGACTGTTTCCTCCCAGTGAATTGCCAGATTCCAAACTGTCAACGCTTCCGAGCATATGGTATGCATTTACTGAAATATCATTTAGAAAATTCTTTAATTATTCTTTTTGCTAGTCATAAGTTGTACAAAAGCCAGGAAAGATGCTAAAAATCTATACAGAAGAGGACAAAAATGACAAAACATTGCTTTTTCGAAGTGAGGGCATACAGCTGAATCAGATTTGCAGTAATCATGTAGTTTGATGAGTACTTCAGAGTCCTTCATGCCAAGCTGATGTCTAGAAAACAATCCCCCTCTTCCTGGAAGGGACAAATCACTGCCTCCTGCAGAAGCAGGGCTCTGGGTAACCTTCCACACCCAGGGCTATCCGGGAGCCAAAAATGCCTCAGTTTATCACTGGACTTGGGTAAGTTTAATAACAATGGACCACAGGAAGAATAGTCATCAAACATTCCTTTTGCTAAATTTGGCAGATAATGCCACACAGTTGTGGCACTGTACAATTACGGTACAATTTGCTTAATTAACTTAGCATAGTTTTTAACTTCATATTAAAAATTAAACATGTTAGGTTTTATTTAGTGCACTTGCTAACTGGAACATTCCCGATACAACGTAGATAAACATCTGTCCCTCAGAAATGCAGTGACAGGTCAGCTGTAAGACAGTTGACACATTAACCAAAGGCTGTTTGTGGTGCTATAAAGAAAAGCCTCTTGTTTAATACCAATTCTGTTACAGTGACCTCCTCTCAAATGGCTGATTTATTCAACAGTCACTGCTTTGAAAATAAGCCTCTGCTAATATCAATATTTAAGGTAGAATTTAGAAAGCCGGAGTCTTTGCAATAGCTGTTACCTCAGATACTTCATCAGTCTGGATCTCTAGGACCAACGCCTCTGCTTGCGAGGTTTGAACTTTTCCAGGCTTGGAAAGCTATTGGTACAAAAATCAGTGTCAAAGAAAGGAAAAAACCTTCAAAAGTGAGAATAAAAGTTGGGACTCACTTTAAAAAAAAAAAAAAAAAAAAAAGTGCCTTTAAACAAGTTAGTGTTGCTACTTAGTGTTAATCATTTTAATATCCAAGACAAGCAGTCAAGGTGCATATTTCTGGTTTGACAGCTTCTCAAAACAACTGCATCCTTGTGCAGTGACTGAGTGCTCTTAAAATCAGTGGCTATATTACAAAAGGATCCTCAGACTGAATTCAGCTGCCAAGACAAGCACTTTTTAGCTGAAAATGTTACGCTGTAAAAAGTATTTGTTGCCATTCCCAATCAGTGTACTTTGTAAAATGACACCAGCAACTCTATGTGTAAAGAAATAAACAATTATTAATTATAATCACATGTATGTTTATTCTTTCATATACTTATTTCTCCAAGCTTTTTATGCTAGCAGCCTCTGCCAAAAGCTACATAGATATATATAAAACACCTCTTAAACAACAGCACCTAATATCATAGAATGGTTAGAGTTGGAAGGGACCTTAAAGATCACGGCAGGGACACCTCCCACTAGAGCAGGTTGCTCAAAGCCCTATCCAGCCTGGCCTTGAACACTTCCAGGGCTGGGGCATCCACAACTCGTACTCACTCCACCACAGAGGCTGGTTTATGGCAACTAGCCATGGAAACCCCCTTCAGCGTTCCTGCACTTCTTCCCCCTGCCTTCTAAGCACAGCAAGACCACATAAAAAGTTTGTTACGCTGACTCAGGAGACACAGAGCATGGCAAAGTTAAATTATCAACAGGAATTCCTGCACAGCACAAACAAAGCCCACGCACCCAACCATTAGTAACCACTTGGAGGTCACCTTCTCCTGCTGTCACTTTAAGGACAGCAAGCTGCTGTGACAGAATTTTCAGTGTGCTCCTGCTGTTGGCATCACCCCCAGAGGTAGGTGGGGAGCTTCCTTCCCCTCTGAGGCAGGAAACCAGTCAGCTACTCATAACCCATTTCCTTACCTTATTCCATGGAGTGCACCGAGGGCCAGAAGATTGTGTCTGCACCACAGCCATGCACGTCTTCTGCTGGGTCAGCTCAGGCCACGCAAACACCAGTGACCAACTGCTTTAAGGCAACCTGTTTTACACTTAGAATGGGGGTGCAAAGCGGGCGCACCCCTTACCTGTGCTGGCAAAGCCCTCAGAGAGCACGGTTGCAGGGACAGTGGTGCTATCAGGAACAAAGCTGGAGTAGCACAAAGCTACTGACACTTGCGTAGCTCATTCATCACAGCTCGAGCCTTTCACAGAGTTACTTTTTCCAACAGATCAAGTGGCTGAACAAACTCCAAGATACAGACACACGTTGGTACAGCAACCCTAACAGTTATCATACAGACGTATTACAAGTGCAATTGTAATGCTTGTCTCCAGCATAAACAGTAGGGCTGTAATAGTCAACTCAGATTTACAGCCTTATTTATTTATTTATAATTACTGTAGCAATTAAAATCAAAGTTACTTCATGTTTCACCACAGAACTTACCTATCCCTTGCTTTTTCACCCATGAGAATGACCCTATTATGAAAAGCATTAGAAAATTTTCTTCCATGTTAAGTTGCCCTTCATCCCATCACAGTGGGCAATTTTCTACTACAGCAATAAACTTGCCACCACCTTTACCAATTTTGGAAGGAAAAATAATACATACAGAAATAGCGAGTCTCATTACCTATCACTGTCAGTTACTCAATGTATCCTTTAAAAAGACACGTTAAAGAAACAAGACTTACAGATGTTTTCAAGTGTTCATTTATTCTTTCCTAGAGTGCATTCTGGATATTTCTATTCCTTGCCAAGGATTTTGAAATATCTAGTTATTCTAAAATTAATCTCTTGACTTATAATGCCATTTAACTTCCATTGTCAGATCAAAATCATTCTTCAGTTTGCAGCCTAAATTCCACTGCACTGAAGGAAGCACTTGGTATCCACAAACACATACAATGAGCCTGCGTTCAGGACACCGAGTAGGGAAGAGCCCTCCAGGAGCACTGCCCCCAGACCTGCACTGCACACCCCCTGCTTCTGCCAACTGCTGCCAGGCAGCAGCGCTGGAGAGCAGAGAGACTTCTCAAGCTGGTGGCTGGACTTCTACTCCACGATTTACACTTGACCAGTGCCTTAAAATCCCTTGGAAGCTAAATGACGTCCCGAGTATCTTGTCAGTGCAATTGTCAAATCCTTCACTTAATTCATGTAGGATCCAAGGTATCCTAAGTACTATAAGCCTCTTCCAGAATGGAAAGACATGACAAGATGCAGACAGGCATCCCAAATCAGACTGGTGGCATTATGCATTTCATAACATTGGAAAGGAAGGCATTTGTTAAGCTTTTTCTCTTGAAGGACAGCGTGCACAAATAAATCTCCATTTACTTGTGGTAAATGAAATATTCATCAGTTCACTGATCACGAGCATTAGCATCCTCCTCCTGTTAAAGTGTTACAACTGCAAAATTAACTGACAACCAGTAATGAAATTAAAAGCTTTTCATGTCTAGACGCCAGTTTAGATATGGTCCAGATCAACAGTGCTTAAAATAATGTCCAGATGATTTACTGTATAATTGGGGCTGGGGAACAGTGTCTCACTACAGTATTTTCTAAGAATCTCCACAGGCAAAAGACACCAAGCCTTTGGGTACACACGCCCACGCACTACTGTCACCTTTACAGCCAGCCTGTCACTGCTGAAACGCCACGTTGTGCCCAGCAGGTATCTTTCCTCATAGAGCACAGGTAGAAAGTTGTGTTTCCTTGTGTGTTAACCTCAATTTAAAAAGTATGGTCAGTTGCTTGTTAACAACACTTACCTCGCACTTCCCTTAAACTACTGTAGCTATTTCAGCTTTGAGGGGAAACATGAGAACTCGAACTTTGTGTGCTCAAGAGGGATGTATTCAATAGATTATTTTTTTTTTAATTTTTTTTCCAAGACCAAATCACTGAAGTCTTGAGCAGCACCACAGCTTCTGCAAACTGATACAGATGCACACCTCAACCAGTTATTTTTGAGCCTCCAGTGTAGCCTAACCTAATTTATAGCCTAATGCTATTTGTGTTAAGAGCAGCCTAGGCACTGAACTATCACCTATTCATGTGTAATTAAAAAGAGGGGAAATGAGAATTAACATTTTCCACTGAGAAAAAAAAACATAAAAAGATGATTTGTCCCTGTCACACAAGCAATCTTCCTAAGGTTAACTGCCTCCAGTATTGACTTTTTGAGTAAGAAAATGACTAGGGCAGAAATCAGAAAAAAGTTTTCTTACTGTGGCACATAACTTCTATCGAATACTGTTCCAAGCAGTCTTTGGCAGACTTCACTGACAGTCCAATGAGCACTACTCTTATAACACCCTCTCCCCAAATCCAGTGACTTTTCCAATGTGCGACTGTAACACAGGAAAAAACCCAGAAAATTAACAACAGGTAAGTTTCATTTGCAGTTTAGCCATCTCTTACTAAGCACACTACTGAGGCCACAAAGTTAACCAGGCCCTGAACGTTTCTTCGCTAAGCTTTCATGCACCGAAAGAACAGTTACTGCCTGCTCCCTTCAGGAGGGAGGAAACTGGAGTAAAACTTAGTAATTCCAAAGCCTCAAAGAGAACAAACCCATAAAATATTAAGAAAACTATTTCAACATTAGCTTTGATTAACAAGTTTAATAATCCACTACTTCACAGGACAGTTATTTAAAATCTAGGCTTCAATAGAAAAACATTATAAGACTTGAATTCCAATTTTCCAACAGCAGCCNTGATTAACAAGTTTAATAATCCACTACTTCACAGGACAGTTATTTAAAATCTAGGCTAGAAAACAAATACTGGACATACCACAGCAAACGGCCTCCTTTTCACACTGTACTCTGGAGCTCTTCACCAACAGTCTACTTCCAGTGTGCTTAACTTCCACAGGCAAAGCCAACCACTCAGGTGGGCTACTGCACTTTCATTAATTACCCAGGTGATTAGTTTCAGGAAGTTACAACATCGCCTCACATTTCCAATACAGCCTCCAGAGATCCTTCTACTGCTCACATTGCAATTGCTCTGCAATAAAACTGGTTTTCCCACCAAAGAACACGGCTATTAGGAATAGAGTGAAAATCCCTACTCGAGAAGCAACCCAGGGCTACGTACAAGTTCTGGACTCCATGGAAACACAGCTTCTTGCTTTCCGGGAAGCGCACCACACGAACACACAGAATTACCTCTCTCCCCAGTACAGACATGAAAAGTGAGTGTATATTCACCACAAATGAAAATAAGCTTGTGCCCTATTCCCAGGAATAATTTGGGAAATTTAAACCAAATAAGAAAAACAATAGAATTCTATTTATTCAATTTACTCCTTGGTTTCAGAGAAGTTAAAATATGTGTCAATACAGACACAGCACTTTTTCTTCCACGAATAAGAGAGTAAGCCTCCTACGGTCACGCAATTCTGAACTGCATTTCACACCCACTCCATCGTATTAATCCAAGTCAATCCAAACCTGAACCGCTGAAGAAAGAAGAGGAATCTGTTGTGGAGAAGTGAGCTAATTAAAGCCCACAGCTTGCAAGTTTCATATGGGAAAAGCAAGTATCTTCACTTCAGTTGCATCCATGGTTTGAAGAGATGGCGCCCTCTGCTTTGACAAACAAAAGCCTTCAGGAGGCTGAGTTTGGTGCTGTCAGGTGAGGAGAGATGATGAGCCAGGCCAGTCGCTGGAAGGCAGACGATCTGTAACGGCTTGTATCAAAAACAATTTTAAAAGTCATCTATCCTGAGTTCTCAGAATAATTCACTTTAGCGAAAACAAGACTAAGAAAAAGATTCAGAGATGAGGAAGGACTGGAGGAAGAAGCAACTACCCAACAGTCATCAGCGGGTAGGGAAGCCTCCTCTATGGGTACCTCCACGTCCTCCTCTGAAGCCACCCCTCTCACCCCGAAAATTAGTTCTGTTTCTCTCTCTACCCCTTTCTCCTCGGCCTGCTGAAGTCCCTCCTCTTCCTCCTCCCCTTGGAGCACCACCGCCCCGGTCAGACTTGGACTTGGGTGGTGGCGACTTGGGTCGCAGTCTCTCAATCTCTTCGGTACAGCCTGTCAGGTGGGAATTTGGAGCTGTGAAGTATGAAGAATATGTTTCTGCATTGAAATTGCTGTTTGTGAGGGTGGGTCCTACAGTCAGCCAACCTACGGAACAAAACCAGAGTCAATAAAAGCAAGAACAAACTCCATGTTTCAAGACTCTCTTTTTCCCAGCAAATGAAGTGACAGGGACAGACACTCGCCTACATTGAAAGGAATGAAAAGGCCAGCTCTGGGAAAGCCAGAGTTGTTGAAAAGATAAAGAGTTTAGTTTGGTATTTCTAAGGACTTCTCTTTTTTCTCCATTTTTCTGTTTTTCCCATGGCTATTGGAACATTCACACTGTGGTTTCACAAGACTCCTTTCTCTCACCAGCTCCTCTGGAACCAGACTACAACAGATCAGTAAAGCCATCTAGTTTAAAAATAACGTCATCCTCCTCCTCCTCCCATTTTTAAAAAGCATTTAAACTTAAATTAGATAATTTTTGTTTCCAGAAAGCAGTTGTGACAGTGCAGCCAGGAGCACAGCACACTGGAAGCACATATGTAAAACCGCAGTAAAATACAAATTCTGTTGAAGCCCACATGAAATGAAAATAGAGCTTTAAGAGTTAAATTAACCTGTTCGTGCACAAATATTCAGTGGGCACTCCAGCTTCACCAAATGAATCAAGGCAGGCAGACATCCAAAACAAGCACATTTCTATTTCTTCATATTATAAGCTAAAGTAGCGTTCAGACCTAAAATGGGGCTCACACCACTTAAAAATGTCAGTGGAACTTTAATTTTTGGTTGCATCATGAAGAAAATTGTAGTTCAATGACCTCAACAACATGCTTATATGGAAAACAAGAATAAAAAAATGCCAAGATCAGTTCTTTAACACTGCTGCCTCTACCCTGGGAATGTACATAATGTTTACCTTGCTTCCTGCATCTAAAAATACCCAACTAAACAAAACCCAGAGATGTTAGGCTTTCACACTTCACAGAGCACTTTGTGATGAGTATAGGATTTAAAGTATGCAATGCAATTCCAAGATAACTACCAAATTTAAAAAAACTCAACACTTGAATCAGACTAACATGACATAAATGTCTAAGAATTCACCTGTAACAGCATTGAAGTTATACCTGACAATGTCGTTCTACAAAACAAAACAGTCATTACACACACACGCGCAAGTAACCAACCGAATTAAGACTCACATTAGCATTAAAATTCAAGTCAAAGACCAGCCAAAGAATAGGAATGGCCAACAATCACTACTCCATAATCATATGAGCAAGAGAGAAACACCACTTTGAAACTGAAGTAACTTACACCTTTCAGCTTGCATACTGATACACGTCCTATTCCAATTGCAGGACAAATTAAGCAACTTTTTTTTTCTTAATTGAAGGAATTAGCGTTCACATACAGTAAACCGGGTCACAAACGGACTTGCCAGTAACCTATGATATCACTTAGGAGGGTTCTACATGATGCTCCAGCAACACAGGCTGAGGATTCACCCCAAGTCAGACATTCTTGCTAGGAAAATACACACATGATACCTCTAGTTCTAGCAAAATTTTCTATTTGATCATGAAGGACAGAACATCAGCTAGAGCAGAAGTCACTTTGGTACTGTCACAGTGCTGGGAGACCTGTCCAGTGATTTGTCAATCCCTCTGCTGCTGAACATTGTACTAGTTATTTATCAGAATGGGAGGGTAGGAAACCTGGGAAATATCTCCATCCAGTAGATTTTCTCACTCCTGACTAGATTTCCACTATGGAGAAGTCACCAAAAAGCTCATCTGGCTTTCTGTAGTATCATAATCCCACAGTGGGTGCAACAGAGTTACATGCAGAAATATATTGTTACTCAGCCGATACAAATCCTAGCAGAAGAATCATCGGAACCATCGGAAGCTGGTTATTTAAGATGGTTATTAAAGTAAATTTAAATTAATCTATTGGACAAAACCAAACATAACAGTTACCTGGTCGAATTGTACTGTCCCTTCCAAAAAGATGAAGACGTCGTCGTCCAAGGCAGAAATGTTCAATGATGTGAAAAATCTCTACAGGCTTTTCTATGTTGCCAATTTCAGGCTCTTCCGTGATGATCAGGTCAATATCAACATTAGCGTGGATGAAGTCACCATCTGTACTGCGACGAACAGTTCCTTTAATGCCCATGAGACAGTGCTCCTACACACACAGAAAAGTACCTGTCACACGCTGCACACACGGCTACAGCACAGACATCCCTGGTTTAAGCACAAGGGAGAGAAAAGGCTGTTTGAGGCAGAGCAGATCCTATTCTTACACACGGAGAAGTCTTAAGTAGAACTAGAACAAAAGCTAGAGCTACCAAAAGGGCCTTTTGAAAACAAAGCAGAGAGTAGCGCAAGGTATCTGCCTTGATGAATTGCACTACGAAGTGGTAAAACTCAATTAGAGGCTGAGATAAGATTTTGGACTTCTTAAATTACAGGAAAGGTAGAGCTTAAAGTTGGAAAGGCTGAGAAATCACCACAAAGGAAGAAAGTACAAAGTGATGGCAAGAGTTAAGGGAATAGTAATTAATTATAATTAATACTTGTATCAGCATTCTGATCCTAACTGTCTTCATACAAATAATTTGCAATGTTCTTAGACACAAAACAGCCAGTTGGTGAAAATAACATACTTTTTCATATTGTAACTCTTACAAAAGCAGCCTTCACCCTCAGATTACTTACCAGAAGATACCACTGCATCAAAAAAGTAAAACCACTATCATCCTGTCAGTGCGCTCTCAGTCAACCCCATCAGCATTAAAACTGTTCTGTAACTGTAATATGCATTGCTTTGCTTTCCTCTAAAACACTGTAGAGCAATTTAAGTGACTAGCATGTAGAATCTATGAATGAGGAATCACCATAATTGGCACAGGATGAAAAGATGGCTCTACATACTCATTTCAGAGTTCTGTTTCTGGGAATACTGAACTCAGATGAGCAATTCTCCTCAATATCACACAACACTGATTCACTAAGCGCCACCAGATGGCTCTAAAAAAAAAAAAAAGTTGCAGACAAAAGTGTGTAATCATTTCCAGATTTTTGGTGCAGGTTTTAAGAGTTAGTGAATAAATATGAAAGGCAGAATAGGTGACCTATCAAATCTACGCAGCTGGTCAACTGTACCCAAGCTACAGGGGTTCTGGACCTTAAATTTAACTAAATAAAAGGGCAGAATACTGCTAAGCAAATTACTCATCAAGCAAAGCCTTACAAATCTAGTCTTTAAGAGAACTATCCAAAACATTTCATCTTCATAACCCATGGAATGTCATTCATTAGTACCTCAGATTCTGTAACAGGTGGCACAGTGTAAAGCATTCATCTAGAGAGACATCTGAACTGAACATAACAGGAGAGCATTTGTTGTTGTAATTATTGGTAAATACATCTTGCACAACAGACTATTTATTCAGTCAGAATACACTAGCTCAGTTTTCAATGTTTATTATAAATAGTGACCTAAGCCCAACCCTTGCTCAATAAACAGAGAAATTCTCTAATACTAGCAACTGTTCTCCTGTGTTAAACAAAGACATAAAGTGCCCCCCAAACCCTCCTGTGTGAGTTTCAACCTCTCCCCTCAAGAGCAAGCTGCACATATTTGCCATACTATATGCAATAAATATATAAATATTTCTAAGTATAAATATTGTAACTAATACAGCACATTTTCAAACAAACTTCAGATTAATGTAAATGCAAGTCAAACAAAGTCCACGTATCTTAAAGGGAAGTCTAGACTCCTAAAAAGTGGTAAATCTGAGACAGAGTTGAGGATGTTTAGATTAATGAATGCGGAATGAGTCCTGAGGTTAATGACACTTTAAATTATTAAATTGTCAGCTAACTCTCTTTATTTAGTAAAACTGCCACAGTTACACCCACATATAACCAAAACAATTCCTTATTAACCTTACCTACATTAATCTAAGTTTTTGAATAACATACTTCTGAGTCTCCTAAATCAGAATACTGTTTTTTCCCCTCTGCGTCTTCTGCAGTACACAACACACCCCTAAGAAACTATTCCATTTAAACCCAGCTGACCGATTCTGTCACTTCAGGAAGATGCTGACTGAGCTATGGTCTTTAGGCTCTCCATCAGGTCCAAGCTCTGGCCACGTACCTGCACATGTATATTTAGAACCATTAACCAGTCTCCCGGAGTTATTTTTTATGACCACCTCCATTTATAACCTACATTAAATTTAGTCAAATTTAAGTTTAGTTCCATTTAAAAGGTGTGACTTCACCAGCAAGTTTTTGCCTCTAATCTGGAAATAAGCTTGTGTTTTTACACAAAAGGTATTGAATAATGAATAGATTAACTGCTTATTTACCATTCACCTATAACTTAAAAAGGAAGTCAAAAGCATTGCAATGTACACTAAGTTCAGTTTCCATTTTCCCCCTCAGGACTTCATCCTATTTCCATCACTCTATGTAGATGAACCCTTCTATACCTCACACTGACTAAAGTCAAGAAGAGACAGATGTTCATCATTTATCCTATGAGGATGTTTATTTCCATATAATGTACTTTTCAGTACACAGCTCTGAAGTCCTTAAGTCTGCTTTCCTGAAAGCAAGTGACCAGCTGACATAGAGCACTGGGTTTTTCATTAGCATGAAGAGAAAAGATGGGAACAGAGGAGAAATTGAGGCAAACTTTTACCTTGGTCCTTTGGAAAACAGCCTTAGGGTCTAGAGTCTTGGTCTTTCCAGGATTGTTTTTATTTGTTTTAATCCAACAAATGTCCTCACATCTTCTGTAACCCCACTTGCGTAGACACTAAATATTATGGACAGATAAAACAGTTCACACTATGCCAAAATCTTAAGTAATCTAAACCAAACACTCATATGGGTTATTGGCTTTTCCTAGAGCACAGCTGGAAAAGAAGTTTGTCACAGACGAATGAAATAATTTACTGGCATAAATGTACTATGTTTTGTCAAACTGCCCAGGCCTTCCCTCCACGACTCCCTCAGTAGAAAAAAAAACAGCCTAAGAGGCTTAAGTGCACATCAACTTGTCTATGTATCACCATTTAAAAAAATAAAAAAATAAAAAATTAACCGCTGCACAGATCCCCTGTGGAACTCTGATTTATTTCCACCTGATTTAAAATAAATTACCTGGTGACACTTAAATTTAATCAAAACCAGCCTGAACAATATAGTGACCAGCTGCCTTGGCCCTGTCTCAACTACTGTGAAAAACTACTAGAGTGCAGATATTAATGTAAAATTCTACAAACAGGAAGATGAATAGCCAAAAGCCTTTGCTACCATTTTGTGGCTTTTCCTGTATCTAAAAAAAAAAAAAAAAACAACAAAAAAACCCCCACCACCACCAAAAAAACCCCAAGAAAACCCCACATGACTTTTTAATCCTTAACTCATAATTGTAGTCTTGGAAAGGGAGGAAATTGGGCATTAAGGACTCGAGCTCATTTTGGCTATCTCTGTGTTCAAGAACTGTCCGGCTACTATGAGTATCTCCATGACCAAAATCAATCTATTCAAAATAACCAACCAACCTCAGAATGAAAAGTACGTAAAGCAAACAGATTCGCAAACATGTTTAACACATGTCATATTGTTTTAATGGAAAGTACTCCTCAAACTAAGCAAAAAGTATTTCAGCACAGCAAGAGCTGAGTGGAAATTCATCCCCAACACAAATGGCGCTACCCTGGCATAAAGAAATATTACTTTAAAACTCCAAGATCTTGAGAGTAAAACTTCGTACAGCTCAGTAAACCTGCTTAAACTCCAGGTGGTTTTTGAAAATAAGTAGCGCTACACACACAATTTAATCTCACTCTATGAAACAGTAGCACCTTTCTACTAGTATGAAAACTTCTAAGAAAAAAATAATGTTGTAAATGCACTCAACATGGCAACCCGCTCCTATGGCAACATGCACACATCAAAAACAAGACATCAGTACAGCTTTCTGGACCCTACAGAATTATGCTTCCTTAGTCACAGTGACTCATCTGGAAAATAGCAGCATCTAAACAGTTAATGACAGATACACTTAAATTTACTTAATCCACTTAAAATTACCACAGTAACAAAATATCTCTTAGTAGTTACAGTTGAGAACTTTATACAGAAACAATCAATGATAAAAATAAACTCTTAAGCCTATCCCTGATAAATTGAATTAAAACATCATCTTACCACTCGGCCAAGATCCAGACCCTCGCCTGAACCGCACCATAGAAACACAAATGACCTTGGAGCCGCAATTTCTTCAATTTCCAATTTCATGATCTAATGATAATAATAGTAGTAATGAAAGTGTTTCTGACTTAAATACAAATCACCAATTATATAAGGAAGAATACTTATTAAGTATTGAAGCATTATCACAAAAAACATCAGAAGCACTTTTAATAAAGATATTACTCTGTATATCATCCACAGCCATCCTCTTATAATTTTCCAGAAAGTATGTTGTAAAAGTTATCTTATCACTACCCAAGTGCATGCTTTTAACACAGCTAATGACCAACTTAATTATTCTTTTTAACAGAAATTAAATCTAGAATTTCATTACAGATAGAAAAGACTAATACAACCCACATGATGTTTTTATTCTAAATCTCTGCTTCATTTTACCATTCCATCACTAGCAAAAAAAATAATATTTTAATCACAGAGCAATAGTGTTCTGTTTCTTTTCAGCTCTGGAGGTACTTATGTGAAGACACATTATAAAAAACATGCTTAATTCTTGTTACTCTATAGGAAAGACACTCTCTCCATTTTCAATTTCAGGAAAGAAGCAGCAAGAACTTATCAGGACAGTGGTTCAACAAGGACAGATGAGTAACATTCAGGATGAAATTACTTCAGATGCAAAGCATCTGTTACTCATGACAAGTTGAAAAGATTCAGCTGTAACTTGCTAACACATCAAATCAAGCTTCATTCAGTGCCATTGTGAAGAACAATAATGTAGTAAAAGCCATTCTAAAGGATATAACTCCAACACTTCCAGTTTTTCTGTCAGGGCAGAATGTTTTTCTCTCTGGAAAATGCTGCCAGGCACCACTTTTGCCTGTTGTAACAGAATGGCAAACACAGAAGCTACCTACTCCTTAACATGTAGTCACCTAGTCTCTTAGCAAGGCATGAATTCAAATTGATTTCAAATTCATGCCTTAAAGGTGGATTGAATTTTATTTTGTTCTCATGACCCTTTAGTCTGACTGAATCACTTCTGAAGTTATGCATGTGCAGGTTCCAGCCTAAGGATAAACTGGATCTAAAGTAACACGACCATTACCCTCCTCCAAACTGCACAGAACACAGATAAGAAAATCTCAGCAAACGCCTGCTTCAATCTACTGATTCACTCACATTATGATGAATTTGCTGCTAATGCAGACAGAGTGCTGCATACCTTTCAAACAGGGTCTCTGAGTAACAGGTATTTGTTAGTTGCATATTCCCACCCATAAGTCTGAACCTAAGAAACTCATAAAATGGTTGTGTAAATATTTCTTTAATCAGCTATTCCCCTGTACTACAGATTGTCTGTTTTGTTGTGAGGGTCAAGTGATTTCAGTGCCTTTTTCAGTTTGGGTGTTTTTGTGTTTGATAGTGGGTTTTTTGGTTTGTTTTTTTTTTTTTTCAAGTGAGCAAAGAGTAGCTACATAGAGTCGAGTCAGTCTATCACTATTTGACATGAGCATTGCCCAAGCGAAGGATTTCTCAATCTTGACATAAAGGGCAACTTGGCAGCGGGCTTTGTGTCATCAAATTGTTACGCTTGATGACACCCAGCAGTTCACAGCTTTCAGTCCCCACCTTGCTTTTTCAGAGCTAACAATAGAATAGGGCAAGATACAGAATGGAATAACTTATCAATACAACTTGAGTGTTTCTTTCTTCACAAGCATCCACATGTTACTACAGAAAGAACTTTAAAATCTTTCCTTTAACTCAACTCTCCAAATGTTTACTACAGCACACTAAAACAAGAGCAGCAACAGTAACCTCACATCTTGCACATTAAGATTTCTCCTTGTTCCCAAAAAAGGAAATCAACATGGCTTCAAAAAAAACCCTTTGACATGACTAAACAGTAGGGGAATACATAAAACAAGAACAAAATTCCACAAGTAAGGTTTATCTCTTTTGTTAGGCTTCTGAGGATTACACTTAGCAGTTTCATGAAATTAAGTCAAATTAACAAAAAACCCAAACCAACAAAAAAACCCCACAAGTAAAACCACAAGTCTTTTAACAGAAATAGCCTAGACATGCCTACAATATTAAACTTAGATTTTCTAAGATGCTAGACTTTGCTTTAAAAAAACCCCCACAACATTAAAAATATACCACATTTATCCTTAAAAACACATCTCTCAAACACTGTGATACCAAATTAAATCCTCAAAGAATTTGCTTGTTTAAGCGTGTATGAAATCTCTTTCACAGCAAGAAAAATACTCACATCATCCCAGGTCCAACATTTTTCATTGGCAGTAATGCCAGTCTCTCGGTAGTATTCTTCCAGTGGTGGTTCCAGGAGAATAACATCAAATTTAGATTTCAGTTCTCTAATATCAAAAGCTTCCAAATCTGCTTGTAAGTACCTGTTTAAACAAAAAATTATAGATTGCTTGGGTAAGTTTTAACAGTGGTTTGAAAATTATACTCCACACAGCACTCCTGTGTAGCCAGTTAAGAGTAGAGTCTCCTGTGTAGCTCATAACTCAAATGTACCAAATCCAGAAGAGACACATAATGTGTTCTCACTTTAACTTAGGCTGGACGCTGTTGCATTAGATCTTTTTTAAAAGTAGTCTCTCAATAAACAGGTTTTAGGATTCTAATTTAGCAAGCAGGAAATGCCCACACAGACTGTACAACAAAATCTAGTATAGAATCACTGAACTCTCTATACATCCATGGAGGGCAGAGGAGAAAACATCAACATTTTAGAAGCAAACACTTGCTGTCCAGTTAGCAGACTTCTATTTTGCTTCACTTTGTGAAAGTAGCATAATTCTAGAATTGCCACTTCTTATATGTTCAGAAGATTCTGAATATTGGAAATGTGGTGGCTTTTCATATAGTATGAATGTATTTCTCCATCCCTATAACAAAAGCATAATTCCACACACTAATTTTATTAAATACACACTCAAATGCACTCTGAAGACTGGCCTCCACACCTGCCTGCCACTCACTGCTGTACTGCGATCAAAAAAATAAATAAATTATACTGCCCTCTCATCAATACCGTAAAAAAACCAGCTGATAAGCAGACCATCACCTCCTCCTTTCTAAGGAAATGTCTGGAAGAGACCATTATTCCATAAGTGTATTTGGTATTATCAGAAGGCAGCATTTGATCACTATTTTCTCCCCCTTTGTACTTTAACACTAAGAATGCCAAAATGTATCTAACTTCAAAATAGCAAGTTCAGTTTAGCAGTTTGTAACTCAGTTGTTCAGACAACTAGTTCAGAGTTTTTCACATGACTATCATGAAATAATGCTATTTTACTCAGTGCAGATCTGGACAACAGTATATTAAAAGCATTAAGTTAACATTCAGATAGCTTCAAATTCCTGGTAGTAACACTGCATGCTTATACTAACACTCAGCAAAAAGTCTGAGGTAATTCAAAGTTAATAGGAAAGATCATTTCCAGTCCTTAAACTCTTTTTGGTCTTAAATAACAAAGTAACATTTGATTAATGCATGCTAAGATAACAGCTGAACAAAAAGATGCATTACAGGCACAACTAAAGTTATATTAGGAGGCCAATTTTTTGAAGCTTTTCTTATTATTGTAAACTGTATGATATCATGAGATTCATGATCATAAAATGTTCTTTTAGTTTCCAGATTAAAGCCTGCAGCCCAATCAGTTGACAGCTTGGTCTTAAAAACCAAAGCTTTAGATACTGTAAATAATCACACACTGGAAAGAAAACCTAGATTATATACTATATTAAACATCTAGATTAAACTACTTTATTCTTCTGAAGTTTCAACTGATTGATTTCTATATACAAACAGAAACAGAAAATGTAAATTCTGAGCAGGTGCTAAAGATAGAGATTTGTAAAGCAGACAGCTAATTTCAAACAGGTCTGGAGAAGAAAGGCATTTTCCACAAGAACACTTACATGGGAGGAGTGTTAGATTTAGATATCAGCTCATCCTTCAATCTGATGAGCTCTCGAAGTTTTGGATATTCTTCAAACCTATCTGCTAAGCCTATGAAGAAGAAAACATGAAGTTAACAATTACTTAGTAACTTTGTATCAATTAAGCATTGTCCAGTATTCTAAATAGGACCAAACGTTAATACGTAGCCTCATTTTAATTTTTGTTAGAACAAACCAAAGCCTTCAAAGCAGTTTTTTTAATTCAGTACTTCACAAAAGCCTCCTGCCTTCACCCAGTTAATTATGTCTGTGCTCTAATCTTCTCTAGAGCACTACAGTATAAAAGGAGTTCACAACTCCTTTTATCAGAAGAAAACAATTTCTCACTTAAACTGGAAGTGCCAGAATAACAAGAGAAAGTTATTTTGTTATCCCCTTATCCATAAGTTTATATTAAGATCTAATTAACATTCACTTACAGAATACTTTTATTTAACCTTTGAAGACTGTTTCTAAGGAGACAACTGAGGTGTAGCCAACTCCCTTAAGCACCCCTTATATTGACATTTGATACTCTTGTCTCAGTCATGAAGATCTGAATACACTTATATTTATTTATTGGGTTGCTAGACTTAGCTTTATTTTCAAACCTTTCATGTGTACAGAATGCAAAAGAGAGAATCCTAATTAGGTTTTCCGCAGCAAACTTTTTTAAAAAACAACAAGCAAACTTTCAGTATACACTCCCTTCAAAAAAAGTAAGTAGAGACAGTATGTTTTTTTTTTATTTCTAGCAGCAGGCTCAGCACAAACCAAAAAGGTATCATTCTGCCTCCCAAGCAGTATCAGTTCAACCTTAGGAAGAGTTATTTACAAAGCTTCCTGTTCATTTAAATTTACAATTTTAAATGACCCTAATCCATGGGGGAAAAAAAGCCTCACTCAAACACACAAACCCCACAACAAATCATAGAATATTCTAGGTTGGAAGGGACCTTCCAGATCACCAAGTCCAGCCATCAACCTAACACTGACAGAACATTCTCCCTATTTTAATTCAAACTTCTGAACCCCCAATGATGGCATTGGTCTGACAAAAGCAAAGTTCTCAGTATCTAACCTTATCTCTTACTACATGTGCATAGAACACCCAAAAGTTGTTTTCATTCTTTTTCCTTAAATATAGAACATCTTAAAAACATCACTGTGTTCTTCTGATTTCCTCTCCTGTGCTGCTTCCAATGAGTGCAAGTCAAATACTCTTGACCAGCAGAAACAGAAGCCGGTTATCAGTAGCTAAGCAACAGATGCAAAAGAATTTTCAATGAAAATTTCTTCACTTGTTTGTAAGAAAAAGATCATTTTTGTGGCCCTCCTCTGGACCCTCTCCAAGAAGTCCACATCCTTCCCATACTGAAGGATCCAGACCTGCACAAAGTACTCCAGGCAGGGTCTCACCAGAGCAAAGTGGCAGAACCACCTCTCTGGTTCTGCTGGCAACACATTTGTTGATGCAGCCCAGGACACAATTGGCCTTCTGGGCTGCAAGTGCGCACTGCCTGCTCATGTCCAGCCTCTAATCCATCAGCACTCCCAAGTCCCTTTCTTCAGTGCTACTTTCTAATACCTCGTCCCCCAGTCTGTACTATAGTGCGGATTGTTCCAGCCCAGGTGCAGAACCCTGCGCTTGCTCTTGTTGAACCTCATGAGGTTCATCTGGGCCCACCTCTCCATCCTATCCAGGTCCCTCTGGATGTACGCACATCGAGAGACAAAACTGTGAAGTATATGTGTGTTTACATTTCCCAGTTACTATAAGGAATTAAAAAGGGGACAAAACCCAGAAGTGTTATGGAATAAAATTAGTTATTTTCAAACAGTTACTATGACATACCAACGTCTCTGATGAAGTTCTGAGGTCTGTGTCCTGTATCCACAAAGTGTTGGCAGTAATCGTTGTGTGGATTTAAGCTCTGAGTACCCTGGAGAACAAAAGGGAGTTCAGTGAGACCAACAGGGATCTAACTGGACACATACACACACTACATGTGTTGGTCTGACAAATGAGAAAGTAACAAATTTTTTTTTTCTTTTCAACATGCCTCTAAAAGCCACACTAGTCAAGACTGCTGTTGCATTTTCAGTTCCAAACCAGGTCCACCATTACCACAGCTCATTGCAAGTTAACCCAGACCTTCAGCCAGATCAATCTAAACACTAGTTACTTTCATACCTTTCACAGGAAGCTTCTGTACTTTTGAATTCCAACCAATTACTTCAGCCCTTAAAGCAGTGTTTCAAATACCATCAATTGCAGAAATAGTTTAACACAACTATGCCAGCTTTGACTAGACTTCTAATTGCAAAAGCAGCTTACCTTAAGAAAGGTACTGGAATCTTTGTAAATCTCTTCTTCATAGGGCAGGTTCTCTTCATCTTGCTGCAGCTCTACTTCATCCTTGGAAATAGAGCAGGTATTAAAAATATGCAAGATCATGCTGTTTCTCTCCTCATTATGATTCTGCTTCTTAAGGAAAGAAGTGGGCTGTTTACAAACAGAAGTCTCCTAAAACTGCAGATCATGAATGGTTCCAACTCCAGTTTATTTTGGGGGTTGGGGGGGTTGGAAATATTACATATTCCCAGAAAGGTCTGAGAAAGGTCTGTCTCTCATTCATGAGGAGAGTTACTGAAAAATGGCTCTGAAAGAAGAATAAAATACAAACCCGTTAATTTCTAGGACCTGACAATGTAGGCAGTGCTTTACAAGGTATAGAACTTTTAATTTTTGTCCCCCTCAAAATTTAATTCCCTAGACTAAAGCAAATTATATATTTTGATGAAGCCTTCCAGTAGTAGATCATTTGTATATTTATATCAACTCAATCATCTCTTTTGTTGTGACCTGAGCAGCTGAAACCATCTTCTCTATATAAATCTGTCAAAAGTCCACACTTCACAGAAACAGCATGTGGTACAAGCCAATATTTCACTTGGACTGTCCTTAAGAGTAACTTCAAAATTCCCCATTTTGTAGTCTCAAGATTTACAGAAAACAGAAATTGTATTGCATTTTTTCCCCCAGTTAGTGTGTCACCAACTGATAGATTTCTGGAATTCAGAGATCTGTGACACTGGCATACTCTGAACTGCCAACACAGAACTGAAACAAGGAGACCTGATCCTTCATGTCCCTTTCTGTTTCCCACTGATCCTGAAATAACCCAGTATATACACTATATACAGATTAAATTGAAGAGCCACTAAATAAAATCATCTACTATGTTTTAGTAGGGTGCATGTGCTCTTTCCTGCATTACTGATTACAACACAAATCTTAATCAGTTAATGCAGTGCTTCACATGAGAAGAACAGCAGTCCCAAAAAAGAGAAAGATTGTTATAAGAAACAGTAACAGTTTACAAGGAAAAGGAATGAACAGGAGGCAAGTAGCCGCAAGTGTTATTCAGGAAGAAAAACAAAAAAAGCTTGAGTTTTCCTAGAAACTGCTTAGACCTGTTTCTCCTCTTTCATCTTCCTCTAAATCTTAGCCTTCACTTGTTATATGCCTACTTCTAAGTCATCTCAGCTCTCTTCATAAATGATTAATAAAAGGTCTTGCGGCCAGAAACAAAAGGCCCACACCATCTACTTTCAAAGGGAAACAGTCACAGTCAAAGCAGAGACAGGAAGAAATTCACAATAGTACAAGATACTAGGTTCTTGTATGTTAACCATCCTTGTTTCCCAAGTCTGGTATAGTGTTGCTGATTTAGGGAAACGAAAACTACCCACAATATTCAAGCACATAGGTGTTTTTTTAAAAATGACTGGAGACACATTAAGCAATTACAATGATTCAACCAAGTAAGATTTCTTCAGCCTCCAGAACAGTGGCATGGAAGCATTCCAAGCTTCAGGCCACTGCCTGCAGAAACAAAGTAAAAAAGTGCAGTATCAAATTAGGCTGGCAGAGAGTAAGCAGTATTTTTGTACTTCATACCATGTTAAAACTTAAAATGCTTTGCCACACAGCACTGTCATACCAGACATTTACACAGATTCAAACAATTGAGTAAATTTACCTGGGGAAGGGGAGAGGCGGAGCAGCAATCACAATTCTGAGAAGGTGATGAAAAGCCTGGGAGTGGTAGCAGATAGTCTAGCCCCATTATCTGTCTCTTCCAAATAGAGACCTGGGAGCTCAACTAACACTAGAACAACTGCTCACTTCCACAACACTTAGAGTATTGTAGTTCTTTAGAACAACAATTCAATACTCTGACCATAAAACATCTATTATTCATTTTTGCCAATAAGACGTCTATTCCCATATCTCCCACCTCTATGGTTTGCAATGCGGAGTCAGGCTCCACGACAGAAGCCAAGCTGCCAGTGTGAAGCTCAGCAAGCAGCCTTGCTGCCCTTCACTTTTACGTCAGCCTGATGCTTATTAATAACTGTCACTAGAAATTTACACTTATACTACAAAAAAAAAAAACAACAAACAACCAAACAAAAAAAGCCAAAAAAAACCCCAACACCAAAAATATCACCTTTTTTTGGCATAGAGGTTCCTAAATAGTTGACAGAGTAACATACTTCATCTTTAATCTCAAAAACTGTTCTCACGCTTCCCCCATATAATGAAAGAGTCAATGTCACTGTTCAGCCTCTTCTCAAAACATCAGCATAAGGCATTTTGGTGTCACCAGCTCCCTTCACTTTCCATTTGGAAGACTAAGAACTGACAGAAATCCTCCAAAACCCCCAACCGTATTTGTTTAAAAGTACCATGCCCACATCCACACTCTACACCTGTAGACCTTGTGCCATCACACTGTACTGTATTAACAACAATGTTGTATCTCCACTGTAACCCATCTTCACCAGCAATTACAGCTATATGCTCGGGCTCCAGGTAGAGCAGTTGAGGTTTAGGTCACATTCATTTCCACCAAATATGCAGTCACAGCACAAAAATTTTAAACCACTTCAGGACAACTAACTGATACCATCAAACAGAACACAACAGTGAAAGTTGGAGGTTTAGAGACATATGAGTCACTTTACCCTGGAAATACTTACCTCTAATTCTCCTATCAAAACCGACCAACTAGCAACATTTGTCTGTAACACTAACAGTTAAGTCTATTATTACTTTTGTCTATGGAGTACTGAACACAATAAAAAGCACCCTGATACTATAAGGATCTAAGTTTTTGTATCAGTTCATATTACAAGACTCAATTTAAACAGGCTCAAAGTAGTAACAAAAAAGTTACACAAATACAGATGGGATTTTATTAAGTTCTTACCTCCCTGCCAACAGGAAATTAGCAATGTCTGCAGCAAATAGCTGATGACTCCTCTACAGATGTTCTCCTTGGGGGTTTCAAGTGTCCTAAATCTATTCATCTGCTCAACTGAAGTTGGGCTGAGCTAGTACTGTTAAAATATTCCTCAATTTCAACAATACAGCAAGAGTCTGGCCACTTGCACAATAATAAAGGAAATGTTAATAAGATCCATATGCTTTGCCATCTGAAGTGACTTATCCATATATATTTCACAGAAAAAAAAATATTGTTGTTTAACCACAAAATTGGTGAAGGAGTAAAATCAACTGATGAGATCACAAAAGTGAACACCTCACTTCACAAACAGTGCATGTAGTCTGTAAATCCCTTGAGATGATGGAAAAAATGGCTTGCTAAACAAGATGTACGGACTAACACTTCACATGTCAAAAAGAATGTCTGTCCACTTACAGACAGACTTTAAAAATTAGTCATCAAAAAATGTCCTGTCATACATTAACTTTTTGGTTTAGTAAGATATAAGTAAAATAGACATTATCACAGAACATAAATGTAACCCTTCCAAGGCCTCATATTTCAAAAATTACTATTTTTAGCATCCAAGAGAACAGCAGAGACTGCATTATTTCCTAAGTGCACTGACCTTGACTCTACTTTACCACAGTTAACAAAGAGCATGAGAGTTTGACAACCACCCATTCTCCAGTGACCATGGAGGAATTTTATTTTGCTTTTTTTAACTGAACCTTTCCTGGATATTTTGGATACTTAAAAGTACACCCCAAACCAATCCTCTTATTTCCATTCCCGTAGAATCCCTTATTTCTTCATTCATCCAGAACTGCATTCCTTTGTGCTTTTTTTAGGAAGGTTGGAAGGCACCCTCAGCCTCCCTATATCTCATGCAATGGCCTGTGCCTCATGCTAAATGCAAGCTTTTCTTCTGACACCAAGAAATTCTGGTCAAGATGGGTTTTTTGCATACCCAAGCACACACGCATTTTATCATTTCTTTCCACACAAGACAGCCAGCCACGGCACACTGCCATTTCCAGCAGGCACTAACACCTAAGCCTGCTGGAAGCAGCAGTAAATTAAGCCTCCAAACATCGGGTTCTGGCAAGCATAGAGTTCAATGCGCCTAAGCCACGTCTAAAGAGAACCACTAAGTGTCTATGATCTTAGATCTTTGCAGTGGAAGACATCAAGCAAGATGCCACTGACAGACATGTATTTTAAAGTATTTATACACAACACATTTATTTTTATTTATAAATTGTGTGCATGTAACTCCACCAGAGACATGTGAGCACCAGAGAAAGAGCAACTTTTTCTTTTTTTTTTTTCTTTTTTTTTTTTTTTTTAATTACCTTATATTCTTCAATCTCTTCCTCATCAGCTTCTCCCTCATCTGGGTATTTGCGTTTTGCATTTGGTGCAGAGGTATCATAAGCAGCCCTACAAACATCCCAAAAAAATCCACATATAAAATAGTATCTCTCTCCAGCGGGATTATTTCTCTAATAATCTGCCTCGACTACGTATATTGGTTACAAGTTTGAAATTATTCTGAAACTTCTTATATAAAAAGTTGTTCCTCTCTCAGTATATTTGGCATCAGCACAACTTCTTAAGGACAGGACTCCTGCAAACAGGAGTTTCACGTCCTCATTTTTCTGTTGTAAAAGGTACAGTTTATTTTAATCAAAGCAATGCACCTACAAAATCAAGGCTACTCACAAGAAAACTATTGTTATGTGTGAGAATTTGTAAGCACTAACTCTCTGTCCTAGACATGTCTATTGTTCTGTAAGAACTTTTAAACTAAATTTCCCTGTAACTGCTCTTTACAAAAGTATAAAGGCTCTAGGACAACGCAGATAGCATTCATACTTCTGCTCTACGGTAGCTTTTTAACACAGGAAGCAAAAGTTGGCCTTTCTTTTTTTTTTTTCTTTAGAAGTGAACAACTAAACATTACTCACCTTTTTCAAAGTTCAGATTCGAGTAATTAAAGCATTTTCTCCCTCTGAGTAGTATGTTTCTAAATAACTGGTAAGATTTGAGAGCAACCTCATCCTATTTCAAAGGCTCGTATAACTATTAAATCCCCCTAAGTTCTACGAGAAGCTGTACATTGGTACTGACCGACAGGTTTCTCTGGTTTCGGCGATCTCCCGCTGCTCATCTTTGCTGTTGAGCACGGCTCCGATACTGTCTGCGTTCTCAGCTCCCAGCTGCACAGCGGACAAGGCAGATTGAACCCACAGCTGCCCCTGATTACGACCGCCCACCCCCTCCCAAACCGGGACGCCCAACGGCCGCTCTCCGAACCCCCACAGGCTCCACCACCAGCCAGGCCCCGCCGCGGGAGGCGGCCTGCAGGCCCCCGCAGGCAACCACCGCCCCCACCGGGGCTGCGGGGCCACACCGAGCGGCCCTCCGGCGGTCACCGCTTCCCTCGGGGCCGGCGACGGCACCGCTCCCCCTTCCGTTACCCATCTCCCGCCGCCGTTAGCGCGACCGTTGCACCTGAGGTGGCGCGCGCCCGCTGCGCCCCTCCCCGCGTGGAACAGGCTGAGCGCAGGCCGGCGAGGCGCCCCCCGGCCTCGCCGCCCCCCCGGTAGGTACCTGCTGCGCCAGGAGCTGCCGCCGCAGCTTCTGCCGCTCCCGGATCTCCTGCAGGCGGCTGTTCATCGCCGGCCTCCGCCACCCCGCCGAACCGGGATCCCGCCGCTGCGTCACTTCCGTCCCCGCTTCCAATGGGGCGGCCGCCGGCCGCGGCGGGGGCCATGTTGGCTGCGGGCGGAATCCGGTTCCCGGGAGGCGCTGAGCAAACAAGTTGCCTGTTTTGATGCCATTTAGGTGTTTTTCCAGTCTAGATGTTAAGTTCATTCTTACTTAGCCGTTGGCACAGGCGGTTACTCGCTTACTGCAGGCCACCAGCTGCGCAAAACGTGTGGAGAGCTCTTTTCGGCTGGATTGGTTCCCCGGGGGATCTCACCAATTTCTGCGGTTTGTTACATTTTGGGGGACCAGTGTCTTGGGTTTATGTAAAACAGTTTTTCTTGGTCATTCTCTTTGAGACCAGACTGCTACTTCTCTCCTGCGCAGCCCACTGCATCCTGTATATCAAATTTCAATATCCCGTGTAGTTATTTGTAGGTTAACCTTCATGTTTTGCCTACATCTTTTGGATTGTTTAAAAAGTTCCGGTTTGAGGGAGTTTTGAAAAAATTTTAAAATTGTTTTCATCTGAAATTTGGTTTCTTTCCTGCTTCCTCCTTTCTCCTCTCTCTCATTGTCTGTCAATGTATGTGATTTATGTTGCGTGCTGTTTTCCATTCTGACAGCTATTCATATTAATTCTTGTTGTTATATTGAAATAAAGGTCCACAGTCTGAATTCGAAAGTTGTGCAATAAACTTTAGCTCCTAGCATCTCACAAAAGGAAACCTAACAAAAGAATAAAGAAGCATTAGAAGTTATCTCAGGAGTTGTAGCTAATGCTAATGTTTGTCCTCCTGAAATACACCGGTTTTCCCTGCAATTGTCAGACCCAAAGATGTGGACAGCAAGAGCTGAAAAGTGACATTCAGCTCTGGTGTTCCTCTGCTGGTATCTCAGTGCCAGTTACCATCACGCTTTGCAATACAAGCTGTTACCCTTTTTTTTTCTTTGGTTGGTTGGTTGGTTTTTGGATGTGGTATTTATATGGTATTCATGTCAATGACATTACCCAGGTAAAACTTAAAACTGAGAAAGACACGTGAAGAGAAGGAAATGAGAGCAGTGCAGACTAATGCAGAAATAAACTATTTCCAGCTACTCACATTTCTCAGTGTTAGGACATCCTAGAAAAATGATGGAGCTTTTAAAAGTTGAAAACCCCAGATACCAAAAGGTGACATTTTTATCTCCTTAGGCAATACATTATTAGTTATAGCGTCCTCTCTGCGGAAACGTTCTGGAAAAAGAAATGCTATCTTATACTACTGCGTGCTGCTTTGATATTGTTGGCTGTAATGAATACAGCAGAAACCCCTGCGGAGTAACAAAATCACTTCCTCCTGGATGTGACACGATGAAGTTTGTGTGAGCCTGCACTCCGTTTTTAGAACTGGTTGCTAAGACGAGCTAATCTTTACAAACACTAATGGCTGTGAAAGATGTTACGCTTTGTTTCATACAGTGTATGCATACAAAGGTTGTATTTTTGCAGAATGCTCCTTGCCCTTCAATCTGTCTATGCTGTGGTATTGGCACTCTGAACCTTGTATGCAGTCTGGGGTCAGCTTTTTTCTGTTGAAGTGTCAGGCCAAATTCTGCTGGTCCGGAGTTAAGAACTACACATACTACATACAAACATACATACTGTACCACAATCCAATCTATAGGTTTGGGTATGATCACCGATATTAGTGTTTTGAACACATCATGGTTCTCTATGGTCTTGAACCTTACAGAATCATCAAAATCAACAGAATCCTCTAATCCAACCTCACATTCCAGTGCCATCCCTCACGTGGTGTCAAACCAACAAATACGCAGTGCTGCAAATGCATCTAATCAGGCCAACTCTTTCTTGAATGGCTATACCCCAAACTGAGCGTTCAGCTGCAGATGAAGCTTTTCCCAATACTATGTGAAATACACACATGATGTACTATGTGCTGTTCTTCAGGGATCTCAGTGCAGTTTTCCTTCTTTTTTTATATCTTTTGTTGCAACTAAGTACTTGGTTGAACTGCATTCAGCTCTGATCCATTATCCAGACTTTTTTCCTTCAAATTTATGAAGCCAATGTTTGTTTACCTGATTATTCCTGAGTACATCACCCTTCACTTCTCTTTATTGACCTGCACTCAATCTTTTAAATTATTTTTATTGTTGCAGTATAATTTAATTTAAATCCTGTCCTCCAGCGCAGTTGTATCTACTTCTAACTTCAAGTGGTTCTCTCCTAATATCATAAGCAGCCACTCTATGGCACTTTGTTTAACCATTGATAGCATTATAAAATATCTATAAAACACAAACAAATAATGGTCGAATTTCACACTCACTTGGGACTTGTGTTATACTGACACATATTCAAGTCTACTCTACACCCTTTAGCAAAACCACTGCTAGCTTATTTTCTGTCAGTAGAAATTATTGCAAAGTTAGACATAAGACCCAAGCTGCTTAATTTATCACGGTTCTCTCACTTTAATTGTTCTTTACATCACAAACCTCAAACTAAATTATGCCAAATTAAATGCTCAATAAATTCATACAGTAAAAGCACTGAACAGACCAAATGGATGAAATAAAAGGGAACTTTCTGTCTTAACTCAAAATGGATGAATAGAAAACAGAATGGACTTATATCACATTCTTCCTACTGCAGGTCCCTCTTCTCCATGCTTTTAGTCAAGCACCTAGACCTACTTCTTGTTTTAAAAAAGATCCTTAGAAGTTGTTAACCTCAGCTTTGGGGCTTATTTTGAGTAAGTGATGGTACCCACAACACCCACTGACTGTGGCTGCACATGCTTTTCCACCTCTGCCTTGGGCTGTGTCCCTAAAAGATGGCAAATCTGACTTCACGAGCATACTGCAAAAACACCACAACCACAAATCTACACAAACTCACTGCAGTAATTAAAATTTTGCTTAAAAATCTCATCTCATAGAAGTAATTTAGTAGCAGCAGAATTTTTATTAGGCCAGTATGGCTTGTCATTAGTAACATACAGCCGAAATAGAGCCGTCATAAACACAACGCCATACACTCTGGATAATTTGACAGACATGTGCTGCGATTTCACACTCCCATCTAGATCAAATTTCCCTGCCATTTGACCCAGTATTGTACATGTCCCGTGTAATGGACATGAAGCCTTGATGTTGCGTGTCGCTCACAGCACGAGAGTTGCTGCCTCTGGACCAACTGATCATAGCCTCCTGACTAACCTGGAGGTGACTACTGAAAGGAATTTTGAAAGAAATTCTTTAATTCCTTTGGGTTTACATAGCATATTTCATTCAACTTTGCCAGCAGAAATAACTAAATTGCACATGAATGTTTAAAAAATTATAAAAATATTTCCCCTACACGGATTAAACTCATCTATTTGCTTAAATTTTCTGAGTAGAACATTGTTCTGGCTTCTTCAAACGGTGTCCAACATTGCCAGATGAGCAGTAGTATTGCAGCAGAGTAAGAGAAGCTTTTTGAATGAAACTTTGTTTTGCTGAATTTGTCAAATTGCTGGGAATGAAAATTATTCTTTTAAAAGTCCCTCTGGTGGACATGTTTTGTTCTAGAAATGCCACAAACTATCAAAAATATACAATCTACTCTTAATTCAAGACATCCGATTCACAACTATGTAGACTGGACATGAGGAAGCATTTCTACACTGAGAGAGTGGTCAAACCCTGGAACAGGCTTCCTGGAGAGGTGGTTGCTGCCCCGAACCTGGCAGTGTTCAAGAGGTATTTGGATAAGGCCCTTAGCAACTTCCTTTAACTTTTGGTCAGCTCTGAAGTGGTCAGGCAGTTGGACCAGGTGATCCTTGTAGGTCCTAGCCAACTGAAGTAGTCTAGTCCTCTCCTCCAAATTCATTGTGTTAATTTCTATACCAAAATGTAAGATTTAACCTTTTAATTTGGGGTGGGGAAAAAGAACAAGCTGGTTTACATTTTTTACATTTTACATTTTTTACACCCACTGCAGAAACTTACTAGCCACTGTCCACATACTCCAAGGTAAACCATATACAGCAGTGGAACTCAGAACTGAGAATTTGCCCCATGGTTCCCAAACAATCTGGGCATTTTAATTCCCACAAGGACACAGATGATTGTACTGCACTGTCCCGGCTCACATGAGCTCACCCACCATTAAGGGTTCCACCGAAGTCACTGGGACTGTTCACATAGAATAGACAATACACTACTATTTGATGTGAACAAGGTTGTCAAGATATGACCCTAACGGATCTTCATTACTGTATTTTCTTTTCTGGGATATAATAATTTCTGTTTTGATATCTCTTACTATCAAGATGTAGATGTTAGCTGTATGTGATTTCAGAGATGCTACCTTGCATGCTATAGTCATCCATATATCTTGCCAACAGTTAGATCTATATTTTAATAAAGAGATTAACACATCCCTTCATTTGATAAATTCAGTCAATTGTGACAATTGATTGACAATTCTCTTTCAAAATTAGTAAAAAAAATTAGCCAAAACAGTCCCCTGAACTCCCAAGTTCCACTTCATTTAGAGATCAAGCATGACTGGCTTCCCACGAGGTTCAGAGAATGTGTTAAAATATAACTGGCTTTTTAACTGAAGTGCCTGAATAGATGCCTCAAAAAATAGAACGTGAAGAGGGGATGGAGTGCAACTTTACGTTGTATTGCATCTGCTCCTGTACTTACTCATAATTTTAACACTGTCCTCAAACTGGTCCCCTGTCTCATTTTAACATTGTCACCGTAGTGAGGCAGGAGCAAATCTCTAGCAACTGTATGAACTTCAATTGTATTGTTTGTTCTATTGCTGAGCTGAATTTGATCCACTTCCCTCAAGGGCAGTACAAATCTAATTACATGACATCTGCTGGCTTTATTATTATAAATCAAAGTGTTAAAGAAGTGTGAATTTGTTATGCTTTGAGTAACAAAGAAACATATTTCCATACACCTCAGCATTCACTGATTTACAGACTTAACTCTATAAGCACCGAGATCAGAAAATATTATGCCTCATTCTCCTGCTTTTCCTACATTTCTTACAGAAGATACTAAAATTATACAGCCAATTTTATCTCATAATCAGGAATTGTGTCCTACTGAGCTTGCAAAACAGTCCCATACATGTTTAAATACAATATTTGTGCATATTTTACATTGTTTCAGAGCTGTTTTGTTTGTACTAAATGGCAATAAAGGTGACTAGATAATGATACTATACAGAATATTACAGTATGTGGTAGCTTTGTATACTGAAAACCTCATATGTCTAAAGACTTTGTATTCCAGAAAACTCATCCTTACATATTACCTCATATACTCAGTACTTTACCGTTTTAAATTTGTTTTCAGTATTATTTAATGTTTTCCTGGATACCTCCATAGAAAATTAGATGGAGTATATTGCATCAGCATGTTATTTGCACAGAATATTTAAAAACATACCCCTGAATTTATTGCTTCTCTTCTTTTCCCAGTCTCCCATTTACTTACATGTTTTCCAGAGCATTCACAGTTAACTATGGCTTCTCGGAATAATCCATTTTTCAATATCTTGTTTGATTTTATAACATACTAAGTTAAACAGCTCCTATATCCGCCACTTATTTCTACATTCATGCCAGTTTCATATCCCTTCTGTTTTCCATGTGCCTGTGCGATTAACCAGACCAGGAAAATGAACTGGCTGATCATTTAACCCAGTTTAGATTATTTTGCAGCAAATGTGCAACCCCAGCTTCAGAAGCACTAGAAGTACAGACAGAAGGCAGTAAAGAAATTGTTACTCTGGGAGATGGCTTGTATTTAAATCCTAGAGAAAGAAGTTACTCTGCTACTTTCTACATTGTATGTACATTGTATGTACATTGTATGTACATTGCCATTGAATTTTGTGCAGGACACTGAGGAATTCCTGCAGGAAATATTAGAAATGCCTTGTTCCATTGCTGCTAATGGGAAGGTGGCACTTGGGTTAGATGGAAGATGTCCTGGTCTGAGGTAAAACAGAACCAATTTTCATTTCAATAATTTTACTTTTCAGTTAAGTCTCTCCTAACACAAACCAGCCCTGCTTGACTTATCTTTCTCTAGTTTCTGATTTTCATTGCACTTACACTTAGCAACAATTAAATACAAAATTCTGAAATAGATATTATTAAGAAATGTTTTCAGAAGAATAACTCAGAACAAAGAGAAGACACCTGCTACTATTCCAGACATAAATAATTGGAAGAGGACTACCTGGATTTGTGAGAGAAGATCTTCCTTCACCAACTGCATTTACAAAGCATTGTTAACCCCAGGGAACCTTCTACACCATGAATGTCAGAGGAAATTGTAGAAGGTCATATATCTCAGCACTACACACCAGTTGTCTTCACTGACAGTGGATGTTTTGAATAAATAAGGCTTCATCCTGCTCTGTGCCAGGCTTATCTACTGTTGACTGATTTGTAAAGGCCACTTTCTACACGAAAAAGAGTCCAAATGTATGTTTTATAATGAAGACTTTTTTTTTCACCTTTTCTCTCTCAAATCTAAACCAAAATGTTAAACATTTAGCACAAAGGTGTAGCCTGCCCATTGATTTTTTTGATTATTTTTTTTGGAGTGGATTGTTTCCCCAGCACAAGCACAGGATAAGTCCTGTACAGAGCTTCCTTTAAAGGACAGACTCAACGAATCAAGTACCAAAACCCACATATCCAAGGTACTAAGATTCGTAATTAACGTTCCATTTCATAGAAAAACTTTGTTAAGATTGTTAACAAATACCATCTCCCATTCCATTTCTTCGAAATATCCTCTATGGCATATTCTTGCCTCTTTAAATACGCTTATTTATAGAACGGCTACACAAACTCACCTTTCACCTAGTGAGCACACTGCAACATATGCGATGCTGCATTTACTTCCCACTCTAAGCAGGAACAAAGGAAATAAAGTGGCATCTCTGCTGTATTTTCACAGTCGTGCTGGGCCACCACTGCTGCCATACTCCCACCACTGCTGCCATACTCGAGTCTCACTCCCCACTCAGCCACGTGGCATTGCACGCTTGGGATCTGCTAAATGCTCCTTCTGGGAGAGGAACATAAAGGATATAAAACGTAACCTCAAACACCGCATGATGAAGTCCTCCAAACTTGATGTAACCACTTTATACATGGAGACATCATGGTATGAAGATATGAACATACTAAGAATGAGGATACTTATTGGCAGAATTAGAGCCTTTACGGAATGCAGGGCTTTTGTTTTGTTTTTTAAAAAAATATTTTTCAAACAAATATCTCCACATTTCATTGTTATTCAAAAATCCCCTATTTTTCTGTGCAAAATTGTGATAGTTCTTAAATGATGTGTCGTTACTTTGGATATGTCAAAACTATTTCAGTTGAAATAGCATTTTTTCCACTCACTACATTAAACAAAAAGTGTTTACCAGTTTTACATTAGAGGTGTAAATGCAATTATTTCATGGTGTCTCCACAACCCAGTGTTATAGCACATATGCACCAATGTATTGAATTGTTCCAGGAAATCAAGTTTCTTATTGCCTTGTTCCAGGAAATTGGGTTTCTTATTGGCTTATAATGTGAACTCAGCTTGTTGTACAAGAAAGTACTTAACACTTTAAAAAAGGTTTTTCTGTGATCTCATTACTGTGCACACTGTGTTATGTGGTAATGGAAACCTCATCAATAACAGGCTGTTCAGTTACATCCTGTGTAATGCAGGGTCACCCTATGGAGCTTATATATAATTACAGACAAAAGGCCTATTTTCTTCCATATAAGCACAAACCCAAATTAATTTTGAGTCAGACTTGGCAGGATTTCAAATTTCTGCTGCCTGATTTTGTTAAAAAGAATGAGATCAATGAATAAAATTATTTTACAAGAGCGCTGACTTATATCCTAAAAATGTTGACTCATAATGGCACCTATTCTGTGGCCCTTTTTTCTCATGGAGATGTTCTTTGTGTGAAGCTTTGCTTCCTCTCCTTCTAGTCCAGATTTCAGTTCCACTCTGGTGCTGTTTGATCTCACACAGTGCCCACTAGGTCATATGCATAAGTTTTTCCATTGATTCCAGTAGTTGATCTATTGGCCCCAGCATACTTGATTATATGAATTAATAATAGCAAGAAATTATAGCCTGAAAATCATTCCAGTGCAATATGTTGTGCCTGTCTATTTGGCTATGTTCTCTCTGCTTTGTACTTGTACTTATTTCCTGGGGGAATTTCTCATGTATCACATTGCCTGAAGTCAACCCTTGCTCTGATCGGTCCCATCTACGTTGCTGTTTGACTCTAACCTGGTCAGGAAAGAATGCAAGAAAGAATTCCCTGGTTTAGGGCTATCAGTGGCAATAAGATGGAGCTGTCACAGGCCTTCACTTGTCAATAGCATTTTAACTGAATTCCACCAACAGCTGGAAGTGCTCAGCTTTTCTAAAATCTATGCTGACTGCATACTGTATGAGCTTCTCAAAAATAAAGGTAAGCAGCTTTACTGCACACAGGAAGAGGCTAATCAGTGAATTTTTCTATTGATTTAAATGAGAGCAGAATTGATTCTCCTGCAGAATTTTAAATGCTTGGTATTAAATATTTTTTGCAATGCAGGACTACTATTTTTCCATGTATAACCCACACATTGGATACCTTCACCTATACACAAGAACGATTTATTGAAAATTAGTCCTGTGATAACCTGTACCCTCATACAATTCATGCAAAAGCTGATTCAGCAACAGGAAAGAACTATCAGGTGCTTTTAGAAAGCTATTAGGATAAAGGAAGCTCTTGTGTAAGTTTCCTTTTAAGCCTTGCATATATGAATAGCCCATCCTGCTGCTGTATTATGCGAGTATTGCTAATATTTCCATTTCTCAGGTAACCTGAGGAATCTATGCACAGAAATACAGGGGATGGGGGTAGAGTGGTCAGATCAGTTCATAACTATTAATTATTTATTATTCTTAGTTTTAGCCATTTGGTACACGGGTTGTCAAATACCAGGAGAGAAAAAAGCAGCCAATTATGTGGAATTACGCAGAAATTAAGACCTCTTCTAGCAGATGATTTCCTACAACTTCTCTCATGGAAGTTGTGCAGTACACAGCACAGATTTACTAACTTTGGTCATGAGTGTTGTTCCGTGGACTTCTGTGGGACTGCTGCCAATAGGTACTACCTCTGTGCCCAGAAGGTACAAACTAAATACTAAGATTAGGTATTGAAAATGTTTTGCAACAGGGAGAATTGCTATATACTTCAGCTGGAGCCAGTTCACACACTGTAATGTGATTTTAATGGATTATTTTCTTTACCAATCTGGAAAGACCAAAACAAGCCTTTCTTTCACATAAAAATGCAGGCCTTGTTAAACACAGATTACTAACTTTAAAACCTGCAGCGCTGCTCCAGCAGTATAACTAGCACAGTTTCCAAAGATTTAATATTTTCTGAACATTTTGTGACATTTTTTTTCTGAAAACTTGGATACTGTAATTTCAGAATCAAAATTGTACATAATGCCGAGATTCATTGAGACCTTTTGAGGTTTCCAAAGATCTACTTGCTTATTATCCCAATTGAGAAAGCATAACTTCTTCTTTCCTTTTAATTTCTAATTAAATTTGTGAATGAGTTTTCATGAGTTTTGTACAGTAGAGACAAAACCTTTAAGACAATGAAAGGCACTAAGAACATCTCATATTTGGCATCTTTTTACAGCTGTATCAGCTATATCAGAGTAATAACCATCTGTTTCTTGTTTATAAACATCTGAAGGTAGAGTCCACCCATAAAGCATAGTGCAAATTCATTTTAAGCACACCTGTAATTCTTAATGTTATTTTAAGTGTGATGTCCAAAAGACTCAAGGTTTTCAAAATCACACTGTCTGTCCATGTTGCTTTGTCTTTGCTTTTCCCAGTAACTTTTGATTGATTGTGAGAAATGTGACAGAGGTAGAAGACACACAGATAATAAGCTTCCTACAAGCGTAATAAAAGTCAAGCAGATGAGAGTGATTTTATACCTGGCACCTGTAAGTGCCACAGACAAAGGAAAAACTGCAACACGAGCTCCCACGGTTCAAACACAAGAGAAACCGTATGGGGGAGACACAGATTTACTCGCTCGTAAATGCTCTAGCCAGGACAGAAGCTGCAAGCAAAGTACAAAGCATGCACCCCGGGAAAACAAACTACAGCACTTCCAGTATTTCCTACAAAAAGGGACTCTCCTACCTACAGTGAAATTATTACCAATGTCTTGAATGGAACCCAGAACAAGTCCCTAATTTGTAAATTCTTACAAAAGCATTATTTCCTCTAGCATTAACAGACCTCACATCCCAGTGAAAGCTAATTTACCATTATTAAAACAAATTAAGGCTTATTCTCCTTATTTGATTATACCAGAAATAACAATCATGATAAAAATTAAAATGTTCAAGAGTGAATCTGTACATGTGGATCATTCGACTAAACCTGAACCCTGTCTTGGGGAAGAAATCATTATGACAATTCCTTTGTTCTTCTTGATGCTTTTTCTATAATTCTAGTTACTTCCAAACCTTTTTCCCTGTGTAGCCTCCTTTTTTTTACCCTTACCTCCTGTTTAGTAACCTCAATCACAAGCACCTCTACCCTACACAGGCAAAAAAACTTCACTGCATGTAAAATTCCTGCTGGCCCACACACCTAGGGGGAAACAAACGAAATGGGAATACATGAATAAGTAACAGGCTCAAAGCTTTGCCTGAAGTGTTTTGCAGGATTCATCATAGTCATCTGTTCTCTTCCTCCTGTGCTGATCAGCAGAACCCTTCCACTTCCAGGCTGGAGGGGGAAAAAAAGAGCTTAGGTCAGGGAAAATGAAATATTCCTGTTACTGTGATGCCAAAAAGCGTTTACTAGGCAATGAAGGAAACCTTAACCAGCTAAGCTGAGCATGCTTTTAACCGATCCTTTCAAAGGATAAAAGCAACCAATTTGTCATGATAGCAACAATTCTTCAGACAACTTAAAAATGGCTGTAATGAGTTTCTTTAGGTTAACATCTTGTGTGTGTTCAAATATTTTGAAAACAAATTAAACTCTTGCCGGTGCTGACAGTTTCTAGACTAATGCATACACATATCCCCAGAAGAAACCTCCAAAAGAAAGAACAATCTGTACACTTATACCCACAAAGAAGTGTAGCAGACATGCGATAGCATAGTTATGTTGCTGTAGAAATCCCAGCTGAGTATTCTTTACCTTTGTGAGTGATTAAGATGCTAAATGTAATGTTCCAATAATAAATCAGAGATGAGCAGAACTAAAATGAATATGGGTAACACCAAACACTGTATGACCTTTTACTTAGCCCCAAAGCTGTTTTGTTCTTATAAACAAAAGCTTAAATTGGTAAAGTTCCATTTTGCACCTTTTGAATGGTTTGGAGCCTGCTAAGGGAAGGCCGCTGTTTACTGGAGATACCTGGAATCCTGCATGGAAAGCAGAAACCACACTCTCTCTTTTAGATTCTAGTCACAACACAAGGTTTGTGGAAATACTGATGCGCTCATCAAGAAACAAGATTAACACTTCTCAACCAAAAATATTAGAAAGGAAAAAAGATCCTACAGAGAGGTGAATCTACAGACTTGCGCTATAGAAAATTGCCAAATAAAGGATGCGCGCTCTAACAGGCAGAGATGAGCCTCGCCAAATATGAACACCATAGATGAAAAACAATGGTAAATTAAAAAATAATACCCAACCCAAGCTAACAACTGAACAATACGAGACAAAGAGGCAAAACCAACTGACAGCCGTTCTGGTAAAAAAAGGAAACCAGAGATGATCAGGTCATGCAGAACTCCCCACCGGTTGGGAATAAGGAGATTACTATTCAGAGCACATGGGGCTGGGATAAAGCTAAACCGTCAAAGACATGTCTCTCCACGGCATTTGTGTCCAGCCCCTTTGTTTCCCGCAGACACGTCTGGGGCTTTCTCCATCCCTCTGCCTCCTCAGCCGCTGTGCGGGTCCGTTTTGTCCCCCTCTCGCCAGCTCTGCCCGGACTCCTTCTCCTCTTTGTGAGGCTGGCGCAAGGGCCAGGGAGCCGCAGCTGCAGGGGCAGACAAGGGGGTGACTGGCAGTGGAGCAGCGGGGCGGGGGAGAGCCCACGGGGCTGCGGCGGGACCGCGAGTGGGGACAAACCCGGGGGAGCGGCCGGAGGGAGGGCGGCAGGGGTGTGCGGCGTGGGGGATTAGCGGGACGCCGCGGCCCCGCCTTCCCTCTTCGCATCCCAGGCGCAATGAGAGGNGCGCCGGGCGCTGCAGGGGGAAGGGGAGAGGAGCGGAGGGGCGGGGGTGTGCGCGGTGGCTGTGCGGGACTTGGGTCCCTTCGCCGGGCGGGACTCCTTCGTATGGCGGAGCCGAGTCCCCGTCGCGGGAGGGGAGACACAGACCTTCTGCCAAAGTGACAGTAGAGGCTTTTCTGACAGGGGAGTTTAAACTTCGACATCAGCGGTTCTATCGGAAAGGCGACGGTCCTACCTAGTTTTATTCCGGCGCTGTTTTAATAGTAGGTAAATCTCGCTAAGAAGCCGTGCCATAAACATCGAGTAGGCTGTGAGCCAGGGCTGGCATTCGCTTTTTTGCAATCGGGCGCGCTCCTCCGGGAAGCACTCGGTCCGCAGAAGTGGCAGCAGGAAAAACAAAAGGATGCCGTGCTCTAAACGCGAACTGTTCATGTAGCATCTCTTGCTTTCTGATTTTTTTCCCACCCTGGGGGAAAAAGTTCAGACTGGTGTATTAACACCCAGTAATACCTGGGGTCAGCGAGCTAATACTGCTGCTTGAGTACGTCTGTGAGCAACAGCCAAGAGACTCTGCTCTCCTTCCAGCGTTCCTAGCGAAGCCCTCAGTGGCTTCAGTAGAAGTTTTCAGTGCATAAGGACTGAACAGCAGTTTCAGCATTCAGCCCTTGAGCAGTTGATCAGCTTTACATTTCATCAGTGCTGGCACTCCTCCACAGGGTTAAATACATTTATGTACAGTCTGGTTTTGAATGACTTCACATTTTCTCCTCCATTACTCTGGTATTATTTCATACCCAAATAAGAATTATGTCCTATCTGTACCAATACAATCAAGCGTAATTGCTGCAATGAAAATAATAAAAAAAAATCCTTTTCATTTCACATATTTTGTAATATCACAAGGTCAGCAAGGAAGTTGATGTTTAATATAATTTTGTTCTTATGGAAATTAGTTTTGGGTTGGTTTTTTTAGTTTTTATTAATTTACTTTAGTTTTTATTAATTTACTTTCAAGTCTCTGTTATCTTTCTCTTCCAACACCTTAGAAGGTGTGTGAAAAAAACTCATAATTCAAACAATGTTATAATTATACATATTGGTATAAAAATACCACATGAAGAGCATATGGAGGCACCAAAGTCCATACTGATCATTTAAGCATTTAAAAAAATGCAGCTTCCAAAGCTGTGTTCCAAGTCAAATGTTATATTCCTTCAAGAAGATAGAATGACGTTATGCATCACAGATCTTTCCCTGGAAAGAATACCAACCAGCTGATGCCACAGAGGGAAAAACAGTCAACTAGACCCAGATGAAAAAAAACATGCACAAGACTTCATGCCCTTTAACTGGTCTCAGTTTGGGAAAGGGTCCTGCAGTTGCTGCTTTGATTTAGCCCACCAGATTCATAGCTTTTTTTTCCAGAATTCTTCAGTCTGGTTCCCAAAATACTTTGTGAGGACTTGGTCTTATATGTTACAGTAAGGATGAACACAGCATTGTATTGCTGAGAACCCAATATTGTACCGATTCATGTAAATTCCAGAATCCTGTGTAAGTTCAGCACAAATGTCATTTAAGTAAAAAAACACCAAAAATACTACATGGTTTGTGTTTAGCCATGTTTCTTCAGTCTTTTCAGAATGCTGGGTATTTTTCCCCAGGAAAAGGAAATCAGGTTAGCCCTTGTCAAAGAGGGAGGACATAGCTATGGAATAATAGCCACTACTTTCCAATTGAAAGGTCATCTGCTTCTGTTGGACTCAGTGGCAAGTCTCAGAGACATCAACAGGGCAACCATCTGTCCAAAAGCCCTCACGGAGGTGATATGAAAGAATTAGGGAGTGTGTGAGATGGCGTAGGGTGGAATGTGGAAATATATCAAGCCATTTGCCCAGAAATAAACATTATTACATTTGTCCTGAAGTATGTTCCTTTCTTAAAAGAAGCAAAGAAATGCAAGTAAGGCAATGTTATGATGCAGTTTATAGCTAGAGAAGGACAGACTATTCAGAGGTAAACTCACTGCATGTGTTGCTTTAGTACATGTGCTATGGATATATGATACATTCATGCCTTGAAAGCAAGTAAACCAAATACAAATATATATGAATTATGAGGATTAACCAAGGAAATCATAGAGGAAAATAAATGAATACAGAAGTACTCTGTACCCAGAGCCAGCTGAAGTACAGCAGAATTTACTATTTTAGTTTCTTCTAATAACAACTTACCTGTGATATACCCATGCTTCAAAAAAGAGGCCTACCTCAGTCATTAGAAGCAACTGCTCCCACACAGTGTGCATGTGGCATATTGTTAGGGTATTCCGCATGATATGTTGTTTATTCTATGTTTTTACTTATATAAAGCTCTTTCAGTAAAGTGGGTTAACTACTTTTCTTTATTTTACAAAGGAGAAACCATGCAAGAGAGGGTAAGTGTCTTTGCCAGAGGTCACACTACCAATCAGTAGAAGAACTGGAAATAAAATACTCATTTCCAGAATGGCCAGATTTAGAGTCTTTCAGTTTAAATTGCCTTTGTCACGTAGTTTTGTTCCATTAATGCCAACCAAATCATGCTTCCCTACACTTTTGTGAGAGAAGAATCAAGCTTCAGGCTCAAAATCTGAGTGATGGATTATTCTTCCTACCTGTTATAGTACAGTCCAGACAGTTGATGGAAGGCCTTTTGGGGGTTTTGGCATTCTTAATAGCATAGGGTTAAAGAAAAAAAGTATGACGAAAGGTTAAACATGAATGTCTGTATTTTCCTTCCAAGAAGCAGCTTTTCTGGAACCTTTTATATTACAGCTACACAGCATAAGACCCCTCATTTTCTGCAGCTCTGTACTGCAGAAGACAACTGCAGTCCTTTAAAGCCCATTACATTCCTAACACTTCAGTTTACATTTTCAGAGCCTTAAACTATTGATCGTTGACATGATGAGTCTCAGTGCTGTAGAGGAACCAATTCAGCACATTAAAAACTCAATATATATAATATATGTTAAACTTCTAATATAAGAATCCTTAGTATGCAATACTGCTAAATGTGCTAAAGGTCTCAAGATAGTTCTTAAAAAATAATCCTGATGGATGCACCCAAAAATACTTTTGATGGATGCACCCCTTTTTCAAGGTTAAAATACCAGGAGAAAATAGTTATAATTTTAGACTAAGAGCAGTGCTCAGGAAGGGGATGGACATTGATCGCAGTGAGTGTCAACCATAGTTCTGCTGAACTCAACAGGATATTTTAATTTTTTTTTAAATTTTAGCTGGGCTTGATCCTGGTAAGGAAGAAAATTTTCCATTGATTTGAACTGGTGTTAGATTTGACCTATACTACAGGTAGCTTCTTACAAGTACCTCAGACAAACCAATGAATTAGTTTCATTCTGAAACTGGGATATACTCTTTTGCATGTATTATGAATCATCCACTCGTGTTCTGAAATACTATGAGTTATAACATGGTTACATGAGATACACAGCATGTAACAATGGGAAACTCTCACACTTCTTGTCAACTTGGACTTACCTAACTGACTCCAAGGCAACAGAGATGAATTATCAGTGCAGGGCCTTTCTGTGGCACTATCCCATGTTGGAACACCTTGGAAATGAAAGAAGGCATAAAAATACTTGTTGTTGTTACATATTTCTGAAATTCAAAATACTTATTTTAATTTGCTCTAAATCTGCAATTTCAGAGTACCTAGCACCAGGGTGAAAGGCATGGGCAACTTCTTCTTCCAATCCCTCTTTTCCAAATCTACATTTACAGTGATATTACAAACCTTTGGACACAGGTGTTTATGAAGAAACCACTGGCATACCTTTAGCCAACACCATAAACCCCATCATTGCAGCACTTACACATACAGCAGAAGTGGAAGTGATTCCCTTTCTATTTGCAATTCAGCCACACACAGGAAAGATGCTTGTTCTCAGTGAGATGTAGACAAAAAAATAGCATTTGAAGTTACCCAGCATCTCTGGATGTGCAAATGGTATAGGAAAAGAGGCCAAGCACAACAGCACAATTCCTTTGAAGTTCTTCTGCTTTTTGGAGTTAATTAAAAGTTGGCTGAGGTTTTCCTCTCCCCTTTTTCCTGTGTGTCTCATCTTGAGCCTATATGGCAGGTGTTGCAGAGCAAGTCTCAGCAGCACCCACTGGATACCCTTACTTCCTTGCATTTGCAAGTATAACTTAATCTCTTTTAAACAGTGATAGCAGATAGGAAAGACTCTGAGTTGGGCAGATACCAGGGCAACTAAAATTACCAGACTGTACGTAAACAACATGAATTGACCGTCAGTAACCTCAGCTAGAACGTAATTAGGAGAAATGCTTAAATATTTTTTGAGTGTATAAAAATAAAGGAGTTCCTGTCAAGACAGTAGATTTGTATTCTTCAATACAGGGCTGAATTAAGTCTGTCATGAGACCACAATATGTGTCCTAAAGCTGCCTAGTTAACCTGCTTTGTGGTCCTGTGCCCTTATTTCTACCTCTCGTGGGGTCAGTTCACCTCTCCTCATCCTTCCTTGTCCTGACCAGTGCTAAGGAGGGCAGAGAGCTGTGGGCAGGATCCCTGTACTCATGGTCCCTGCTGTTGACCTTGATGTTGAGGCAGTGAAGGTTTGATAAGGCCTATAAGCAGAAGCTTGGTGGAGAGGGGAGAGAATGTGAGTTTCTCAGAGCATTGCACAAAAAACAGAGTAGGTACTAGTGCATTAGCTCTACACCCAACATGTTTTGTTTCCTTCAGCAACTAAAAGAGCTGAAAACTTATAACCTAAAAAATTGAGATGCTATTATATCTACAACTCTAGAAACCTAGAGCCTCCAATTCATATGCTTAAGCTAGACCTGTTTTCTGAGAAGTAATTCAGATGCTCTTCTGCAGAATTTCTTGTACCCTAGGGGGAGCACACCAGGAAGCCCCTTGGGCAGATGTGTTGGGGTGGGCTTAAGGTGTTAAAATCTAACAGTAGAAGACTTAACCAGTGAAATTAAGAATTAACCAGTATCCTTTTAATCATGCTATAAGCGATTTCTTGCTGCCTGTGAAGTGAAAGAGTGCTTCCTGGTCATTTTAGCAGTGCAAACAATGATTATCTTGCAATTAAGACCTTAACACATTTTTAATGACAAAGACTGAATCATGAGTAATAAACAGCTACTTGGTAATACAGCACAAATACACATGATGGCAGATTATGTCGGTCATCTTGCATTTCTTTATGATCAATTTAGACATAAAGCACAAATCTGTGTTTCATTATGAAGCAAGAGTTCTATCTATTGGAAAGAAAAAATAAGCTACTGAAAACGAAGTTTGTGGTTTAGAATTCTGTTTTATGAAGTATCAGTGTCACTGTAACTAATGTATCTCTTGATCCAGTAAAATAACTACTAGGGGTCTGAAAACCTCAACATATTGAGTAAGCAGTAACAGAGAAATAATTTTCTCATAACTGTGCTCTTTGATTTGTTTGCTACATAATTAAGACTTGTCATATGATATTGGTTGATACATTTTTCAAAGTGCATATGAAACAAAAAATGCGGTATCGTTATACCCTTGATATATACAGTGCTGAAATACAGAGTCAGAAACACTTAAGACTGGACTTGGAAAAATAAGTTAAGAGATATTAACCTTTCAGATGGTTTTCAATTCTGACTTTTCTTTAAAAAAAATGGCTTTACTTACTGTTTTCCTTGAGGAGAGAATGCTGTGTTTTGCCCTGGATGGTTTAGATTAATCATAGCTGCAGATATCAATACTTCCCTATGAGAAGAGTAGTGAGTTAGAGCAACCAGCATGTTAGAATTATTATACCATGTATTCAGTTAACTCTATTAAACAGTGGGCATAATAAAAGATTCATTTTTACTTCTTTCTAGAGTAACTTAGCAGGTGAACATCAAGAATATTTAAAATTTGTTACAAAATTACCTTTAACAATCATCCTATGTGTTTTCTCTTCTGTATGACAGAAGCTGGGTCCCTATCATATTTTCTTGTGAGATGAACAAAGGTCTGTTATGAATGCTACAGCCCTTCATAAAACATTGGCGTACCTATACACAGCCGTAAATCCGAAGGAAAAAGGCAAACCAAAATATTTTGTTGAGATATTAGAAGAATTTTTTTTTAAATGCCTCACTTACTGTTTTCATCTATGTCATTTCTCACAGGCACATGGGAATAAGGCCCTGTCCCTTCCAGTCATTTTCCCTTCCTTAGCAACTGATACCAGTAGTGTGTTTTCCCACTTCACCAGAGACCAGACGTCCCCCAGGGTTCTTTAGGGGAGTGGGTGGCGAGGGGAAGGCTGTTTTGTTGGTTTAATGGCACGCATCCCCAGCGAGGTCTCTGTGCCTTTCAAACTTCTATCCCGAGGCTTCCACCAGAGATTTCAGATTTGCAAACTGGACTGTGCAAAAGTTATCTCTTGTGCTATCTTTTGCTCTGTGTACATGAATATTCTTCCACTGTTGTCACTGGGAATTCTATAAACAGAAAAAGGAGTGAGCCAAATTCTGTCATGGAGACCTCAGAAAAGAATTTTATTCTTCGAGTACTCCCTTATTCAAATATTTAAATACAAATACTGTGTAATGTATACTCAGGAAACACTACATTGTTTTCAGTAGGTGTAATGCAGAATTCTAAGCAATCATGTAAGAAAATAAACTTATTTTTGGAGATGACATCTTCAAATTGCTTTCTGGTATGTCAGGAATCACTTTGCTATGAATGGAGTTGATGTTTCAAATGAAAATAATAGTCTATACAGAAGTCTGGTGAAGAGCAGAAATAAACAAAATTCCAGACTCTGTCTGTATGTGATAGGAAAACACAAAGAGAAAATTTATAAAGACAGATAAATAATGTGCAACTTGTCTACAGTATTGTTACAATTATCTAATTAATAATCCTCTAACTCTGTAACATGAGTTGAATAAGCTTTGTTTGCAATTTACTGCACAGTAACTTACTGTTGAGAAAGTAAATAGGAGGCAAATAGGAGCACACAAAACCAAGTTTGAGGTTAATTAATTCCTCGAGTTATTTGGCAGTTGTTTGGCTTTGTGGTTTTATAAAATACAGTGAATAAATTAAAACCAGGACACAATCTGTGTGAAAGCTGCAAGAAAAACTAGACCTACCTATTATGGCTTTTTTTTGGTTAGTTTTCTTTTTTCTTTTTTACACATACAATGAAATGCAGGCACAAACATTGACTTTTTTCCCATTACTAAACATCCTGCAAACTGGATGATGGTGTAGCTTTGGATTTTAAGTAGATCACAGGAGAGAGACACATGGATTAAGTGAGATTTCAGGCAACACTAATGCACACAATTAAGCTACATTTGATAATTTAACAGAATTGTATTCTTTCTTGTCGAATTACTGCTCTGTTTCAACTCTTTGTCCTGCTTGTGTGGAGCTTTGTAGAATTATACCTATGACCAGCTTTTTCCCACCTTTAGTTCCTAAGGCACTTGGCTACCTTCTACAGCAGATGCACCTGGCATCTCAAGTAAAACTACTGTAATAAAAAAAAATAATGGAAAATCTGTTAATTTGCTTGGATCTGTATTCTGTAGCTCTCAAGAAACAGATTTTTTTTTTTTCACTTCTTTTAGACAATTCCTCATGGTTTTAGCTTATTTTGTCTGAGAATTTGGTACAGATCTCTCATGAATTAATAGAACTACATTTCTGACTGAGAACAAGTATGAACAAATGAATTCTTTGGCTAAAATAAACTGCTGACATCCATGACACGCACAAAGTTGCATGGGTCAGAGCAAAAGCTATGCAGTCCATATGGTTGTTTTCTGATTCCCTTTCATTGGATAGAATTATGTGGAAGATAAAAGTATAGCACTTTATAGACACACATTTTGTTCATTTGGGTAGAGGTAACCACATTTAAATAATTAGATGTACTCTATACATACTTCTTTTTTGTGTTTAAGGAAGTTGTAGCATCAGAAGTATCAGAAATCTGATGTAATTTCAGTATAAGAAGCAAAATTTTTCCTCATGTAAAAAAAATACGGTTATCTCCTTTTGCATATTGCTGTATAAGAAAGTAAGGTGTGCCACAGCACTTCTTAGAAGTAGCTCACCCAAAGAGAACAGAGATGGTAATACATGAAACAGAAACTCTCTCTGCAGTAGGAAAATCAGGTTTGGACTCTTTTGCATGGGGTACATTAACTGAGCAATGGAATATCTTGGAGGCTTATTTATTTTCTGTATTTTTTTAACCAGGGTCAGTGAGACTCCAAGGTGGCAAGAATGAGTTTGAAGGTACAGTGGAAGTTTATTTGAATGGAATCTGGGGAACAATCTGTGGGAGCCATTGGGACAATAATGATGCAACGGTTGTATGTCGACAGCTTGCACTTGGGTAAGTTTCAGTCCTAGTAAAAACCTGCCAACTTATTTTAATGATGTTTCGGTGTAATGGATAATCTACTTTGCAAATCCTGAGGGCTTTTTGTGTTTTATGATTGTTTTTTCTTTTTGCAAGTTGTTGAATGCTGAAGATGTTTTTCCCAGAATCCTTTGTTTTCTACAATTGTGTTGTACTTCAAAAAATTTGCTGTGAGAATCAGGATTTAATTTGAAAGCTGCATATGGGATCTGGAGAGGAGCAGAGCAGGGTAGATGCTCTTGGCAGAAATATGAGGGCTAATCCTGATCTCACTTATGTAAGTGTCAACTAAGAACAGCTCTAGTAAGGTTACTGAACCTATACAAACATGAATGTGGCCAGAATTAGACTCTACATGGGCTTCTAATCACAGGAAAATTCCTGGTTTTCAGGAGCATGGGGTTACCCTCAGAATCATCCATTCTATCCTGCCAAAAAACATCTGGGATTCCTCCTAGATTTCTTGGAAGATGTAGTATTTCTGTTGTTCATATCTTCATCTAGCTAGATAATTTGTATTGTTTACATTCAGAGTTGCACTTTGATAACTAAACCCCAAACAAGAGATGTTTTGCAGTTTTACATTTTCATGGAAACATTTCTCAGAGTTACAGCAGTATTAGACAGGTTGAAAGTCCCTTTGTTGTCCTCATTGACCACTACTTCCCACTGCTGTCAGCATGGAGTTAATCAATAGGATCCTTTACCATAATTTGGTCATTGAACTCTAGATAATGCCTACAGTGATACTGCAATTGCACATTAAGATGAAACTGATGTAAGGAAAAAATGCCCATACCAAAAAGGAGCTTTAAAAATGAAACGCAAGTTCAGCTTCTGAAAAATCAATGCTGTTCAAGTTAGCAACCAAATTACTTGAATATCCCCTTTAGCACCCCATCTAGTTTGCAGTTTCTCGATCAGCCACAAAGTATAGCTGGCTTTATTGCCTTTCTAACAGTTCTTTCAGTCACATACCAAAGTACTGATTTTGTTCGCTACAAGCAGTAAGGGGCTTTTACAGCATACTGGCACCGTGACATTCCTAATAATCATTCCACTTTTTAAGAGTGCTAGCCAGGACTAAATCTAAGCTGTTTTATAATGTGCAATACTAATCTGCACACAACATGCCAACTTATAAAAATATGAGGATTAGAAGAGATAAAAGTTCAGCCATCTGGAGGCCGTGATTTTGCTTATGACTTCAGCTGTCTACGTGCAATGTCTCCTTTCCTCATTTTCATGTAAGTTATCTTTGCCTTTCATACCTTAAACATTTCAGTTGAACAAGACTGCTATTGGCAAAAGTAGTTCAGTGATGCGGGTGAATGGTTTGGTCTTTTCAACAGAAATGGCTTAAATCTGAATCCAGGCCAAAAACCTCCAAGCAAACAGTAGATGAAAGTTTCTGTTATCACTAGTGTTTGGCAGAAATTTGGATCTATATACCACTAGGTATTATTGGTGCTTTTCAGGTGCTTCCATCTAACCATTAATTTGATATTGCAATATTTGGGTTTCATTTTTAATTTAATTTTGCTGGGTGTTTAATGGAAGAAAAGATGGCTCAGTAATTGTTGCTTTAGATTCAGTATAGGAAGGAAAGGAAGCTGTTTTAATGGATGAGAGTGGCTGAATAGAGAATAATGGACATGGGCCTGATCTAACGGAATACGAGGTGGTTTCACTGCCCCAACCGTATTATATGATATGTGCATGGGCAGAGCACTGGTGTGTTTTAATGGGGTGAAGGAGAGGGTAAGGGTGAAAGACTGGTTAGCATTACCTCTCATGGAACTCTAATTGCAGTAGGATGGTACTGTAGTTGCATCTATGGACTGTGAACTCTGATGGTTTTTGTAGTTAAGAACAGGAACGTAGCTGGCCTGCTGCAGCACAGGCCATTGTACTAAAATATCACACAACAAAATGGTGAGAACTGGGTCACATCTGTTACTTTTCTTTGTGCAGAAGACAATGCTGAACTGTATGAAAATGTGATGAATTTACACTGCTGAAGAAAGCCCTTTCTTTTCTACTCCCAATTTTGCATATGAGAAAATGTTCCGCTTCCCCTCCTCCCACTCTAATGTGCTATGCTTATTCTTCTTACAGCGGAAAAGGTACAGCAAAAAACATACCATTTTCTGGACTAGGCCTTATTCCTGTTTACTGGAGTGAAGTGCGTTGTCGTGGTGATGAAGAAAATATACTGTTATGTGAAAAAGTCATCTGGCAAGATGGAACATGTCCTCAAAAAATGGCAGCTGCTGTCACATGTAGCTCTTCCCTGGGTAAAAAAAAATATACTTATGGTTTGGTTAACTCCTTACCTTATTTAAGTAGAAGTAGTAATACTTACTCATGTTTAAATTAGAAAAAAATACTAAGACTTCTTGGAACAGGACATTAAACAGATTTAATCATCACATCATTAACTGTTTCGAATCCCTCCATGCTGTGCAAGCAGCAACTAGCTGAACTGCTTTTAACCTTTCTATAATCAACAAGCAAATTATTGCTTTGACATGTAGGTTGTGAGAAAGTTTGAAGCAGCAAGAATCTCTGGCTGTAAAAGCAGTATTGTTTCCCCCCACATTTTTTTTTAACATTTTTTTAAAAACTACTTGTTTATTTATTAATTTATTTGTCTACTCAGAGGTTGTCTTTGGTAGCTACATATTCTACATGTCAATTTGTTAGCTTTTCTTGAACAGCAGGGAGGACCAGAAATTTCACAAGCAGGCTACACTGCTGCCTTTGCTACAGAAGTGTTGGGATGACATTTCCTAATGGGAATATGGATGACATCGCACAAGGAACTGCCAAGTTTTTGCCCTGTTCCACACACATGTAAAACAGGTCCAAGTTCTTCTAACTGAAGATTGCTACTTAACACATCACTCACACAAGCCAAAATTATATTATTAATGCTTTAAAGACAATTCAGATTATTTTAATGAACATGATAACTGGCAATTATATGGGCAATTATGGCAGCAGATACAAGATATTGGTGACCTCGAGGAAGGCTAGGCTAGCAGTGCTGAGGAGCTGACAATGACAATCTTTTCAGTTGTAACCAGAGCATGAATGGCTGCAAGCCAGCTCTGTACTGCCTTTTCTCTCCTACTTGCATTCCTACCCAAAGTCAGATGAATTTTTGTCCTAAAGCTCTGCTATTCATGAGGAATTTTTTGATAAATGACTTCTAAAAATCATTTTGGTCTTAATTTAGAAAACTATAGTGTAGAGGGAAGGAAGAATCTTTTTAAGCTTGGAGATAAGTTGAAGTACTAAAGCAAATAAATAGTTTTGCCTAAAGAAACTGAAAACTATAAATTTTCAGATTATACTTCTAGATCATAGATTTTACCTTCTGTTTCTAGACATTTTCACCAGAAAACATTGTTTTCCTTAGATAAATTTATTCAATGATTGTTGTCTGTTTCAATAATGCTGAAAGGAAGTTTATCAGTAATTTAGAGTCCAAGATATCTGAAATTAATTAAATTGATCCTGAGTTTTGGTAAATTAGATGAAACTTTCATGTTTTTGCAGGTTCTACTGCAGCTAGCCTTTTAAAATAATTATGAAACCCCTAGATTTCATACCTCTGAAACAGTAAGATGAAACTGGAGAAATGCTCTCAGTTTTCCTTCTCTTAGCCAAGAAATAGATAAAACACTAGCATTAATTGGTTGGAAGGCCTACACAAAAATTAATCACATTTTAAATCATTTAGATGTTAATTACAGTGAAACTTTACAGGAACGCTTAAATACTAATTTTTTATATCTATATATGGTTTTAAGCTGCTTCCATTATTATAGATTATGCAGAAGTGATGCTTTCAAGACAATTTCTTGCTGGACTGGAAAAGGGCTAATGATTTGAAAAGACCAACAATCAGACCGTATCTCAGAAATGGGAAGGGAACAATACTTCCATGATTAAAGTGGTACTCCACAGACAATGAGATTTCACTGCTCTGACTGCAGCAGTGTAATGAGAAAACACGGGGATTAATTTCTGCTTCTGTGGCAATGAAAGAATTTTTGCCTATTACTTCAGATTTTACCCTCCTGTATAGGAAGAAGCCTATACAGAGCCAATTTTGCTCTCACTGTTAGAAATGCAGCTCTACGGACTGATTGTAGCATTGGCCTTACAGTCCTAAGTAACTTGGAATGCTTTGGCACTTAAGTAACTCACTATTGGTATGGTTACATGCCTGCATAATAATATTCTTCAGCTACTGAGATTGAAGCTTAGGGGAACTTATTTCTAAGAAGTTTAATTTCAGGTTTTCCATCTAACTAGAAAAAAGCCAAAGTGTGAATCTTGAGTGATGTCAGAGAAACCATTAAGCCATCTTCTTTTTTCTTTACTGTCAGGATAACATTTTGGGAAAGAAATTACCTTTTCCTATACTTTATGTTTGATCGCAGCCCCTGTCTTTACTCCGATCCGGCTGGCTGCTGGGAACAATGCTCACGAAGGAAGAGTAGAAGTCTATCATGCTGGCCAGTGGGGAACTGTCTGCGATGATCAGTGGGATGATGCAGATGCTGAAGTTGTCTGTCGGCAGCTTGGCCTTGGGTTTGTTTTTCTACATATTTTCTACTCCAACAGCAAAGAAGGAGAGTTAATCAGACACATAGCTTGGAGTTGTCACAAGATACTCCTTTGAAATTGCAGCAATACTTTGAAACAGTAGCTAAATTTATTTATAGAAGGTTCAGGTACAGCACCATTACTTTCTGTTCCCTGGAATTTTGATTTGTAGGATCCAGTTTTCAGTGTTATGTGATAGGGGCAATTTTGTCTGTAGGACAGACAAAGGATGTGTCTCAAGGCAGGCTTTTTATTAGTGAAAACTCAGTACAATTTCAGTATAGTTTCAATCAAAAACTGTAGGTGAAGTAAAGGAAGTTGCTTTGTTAAAATCCTTACATCAATTTTACTAAAGAGTCTAACAGCCTCCTTGTTTTAGAGTAAGAGCACTGCTGTGTCAGAATGGATATGCTTTTTGGCATGCACAGGAGAATCTCTCAAGATTTGTTTAAGTCACAAGTCTCTGAAGATTGTCAGTTTGCATATACTGAGTAGAGCTCTATTTGAAGTTTTGACAGTTAAGCTTGTCAGCGATTCTGTCTGAACTAAGCATGGTCCATTAATACAGTCACACCAGCAGAACAGGATTTTCTTGTTCCTCTTCTGAACAGCTGGGGGTGATTTTGATTTCACACAGAAGATAAGTATTCAGTATTTGAGGAAAGGTGCTGCAGAAGTGGGAGGCAAAGATGAGAACTGCTGGAGCAGAGAGGAAGGAGATGGGGACAATTGGGATGAAAGAAAAGAACTAGGAGCAAGATACAGAGAAGACACTAAGACGTAAACCCAAGGAAGAGAAGGTGATTATGTCTGAGACTGGATGAGAACTAAGCAGGTCAGTGCAGAGGAGACTGGCACAGAACTCACCTGTTCAACCCTGCTGGGATTATGATGAATTAAAAGAAGTAGCATTGAAGGTAGCAAGCTTTGTGGCATTAATGGGTGGCCCCCAGAGTGTATGTGTTTTGTAATGTGAAACTGAGGCCTTGGACTGCTGGTGCCACCCAGATTACCTCAAAAGGATGAGAACTGTACAGTGCTTAAAAAGTTTCTAGATCTCCCGGTGACCCATGTGGGAATCAACATGCTTCTCTGACATTAGATTTCAGTTTTCCCCCAGTTTATTTTATGCGGTATTTCTATATTCCTGGGAATATTTAACAGAAATAAGTTAGGTGGGGATACTTAAGAGAAAGTCTATCTTCTTGCAAGCTTTTTCTGCTTTTGAATTGGGCCGCTCTTAGTAAGTTTGGGGAGTTACTAAGCTATGCTTTACATTTCTGTATATTAATGACAAATGCCATACTCTTAACCTGCCTCCTTACTGGTTACACTAAAACATTTGGTTACCTATATTTAATGATATTTCAGAAACTGCAGTTCTGAGACATTTCTAATTTGATTCACTTTTTCTGAGTAAATGAATTCTATTAATATGGTGCTAAATCTTTTTGAAGTATGTTTAGGGATTTACAGAATTTCTCAAGTAATCAAGATGTCTTGACAAATGTGCTCATTTCTGTGAAGCAAAATTTTACCAACAGTGGCACTAGACCAGTAATGAAGTAATAAAAATAATCTAAAATTGCATACCCTTAATCCATCTGGAAGCCTGCCACAAACTGTAAAAGTGAAGCATCTCAGAAAGTAGCTTCCCACACCTTTTAATCTTTCCTGTAGCACTTCCATAAAACTTCAGAATATTACTCTACCGTTAATAGGTGAAAAACAATAATTTATTTTATTATTCAGTTTCATAAATACTTTTTGCTTGATACAAATTGCCCTTGTTATAGTAATGGGATGTGTTGTCTCTGCTTTATTGGATCTCCAGAGAATCTTACTAGATTATGGTATAATTTGCTTTCAACATTCAGAGTAGTCCAGCATTATCTCTTTGATTTCAGCCAGCTTCCCAATGAATAAATATTTTTTTCCTAACACTTTCTATACATTTGTACCAGCATCAGAATTAAAAAACTACAAGAAACAGAAGCTATGTACGAGAATTTTCTTTTTGTGTAAAGTTTGTATATATGCAAATACTAAATGAACATAATCTTATTCATGTAAATTACACATACAAATATAAAGGTAGAAGCTTCTTAAAAACTATCAGTAAATTAGGCTTCCTGTAATAAGCCTGTAATATATTTAGGGTAATATTAATAAAAAGAGATATCCTGAAAGTAGGCTTTTCAGTCCATATTTATTCAAGCCTACAAAACTAGCATGACGAGCTGAGAACTCACAGGACCTATCTTGGTACATAAGGCACTTATATTTATTTAAATGCTTAAATATAAACAGGATATATAGATTTGAAATAAGTACCCTTAGTGTATCCTATGGACTATATTTTCTTAGTTTACTATATAGTCATTCACAATTTAAACCAATTCGAACAGCAGCTCTTTGTGAAATATAGGAGATGGAGCTGTTGGTTCTTTTTACCATTACCATAATTGTAAAATACAAGTGTTCAGTAAATTAATGTCATATATAAAAATGCATGGTTACTTTAACAAACGAAATAAAAGAGTAAGGGGAGTCAGGAAATGTTTGCAAATCTCAGGGGAAAATATATTGTCTAATCTATTAAAATTCTTTTTGGCATTGCAAAAGGAAAAAAATTAGAGCAAGGTGATAACAATATTTGGAACAGAAAGTACAATCAGAAGCAAAGGTAATGTCAAATTAAAATCTCTCTCAAAGGTACTAACTTCTGACTGAAACCATGTGTTTTGCTAAAATGTTGCCTGCCGAGTTCCTGAGGATATTTTTTATTTGCTTACCTGCTTCTTTGAAACAATCACAGGTTGTAACTTTTCTCCCTACTGAATAAATAAGACCTGCTTTTTGGTATTTTCTGTGTTGTTCACCACTTGAAGGCATCTAGTCACCAAAGAAACAGTGAAAATTAACAGTGTATTTTCAAGATTAATGAAGCACATTAGCTTGAAAATATTAAAAACAAAGTTATTATAAACAAAATGAAAATGCAAGCAACAGATTACTTAACCTACATTTCGTGTGTGTGCTTTTATTTACTGAACACTACCATCCACACAGTCTACCATGAATTTTCATATCCTTCCTTTTTATAGAACTTTTTCCTGATCCTAATTTAATTTTTATAAGCTTCTTAATGTTATTTTTCCCATATCCCTTTACTGTTTATCCAGAATTTGTATGATTGCTAATTGTAAATTTAGTATTGTTTTTCCTTAAAAGAAAAAAAGAGAGAACAGAAATTGTTATGTATTCATACAAAGCACTAGAAATGAAATTCACATCTACCTAAATCCATACATGGATTAATGAGTCAGTGCCTTAAAAACATGAACTGCTGCAACTTCCATTAAAAAAATAAAAATGACAGCACTGTCCTATTCTGACACACAAGGTAAGAGTTTGAATGATTACATGCCAAAACAAAATAGTCAAGACCTGTCATGTTTTCAGTGTAAGCTGAACATGCCATTCCTGTTAGGTGTTACACAACAATACATGGCTGGTAGTGGAAATCTCTCTTTAAAGCAAATTGATAATTAGTATAGAGCCCTGCACCCAAATTGTATGTTGATGAATTTAAACTAATCCTTTAGATAGGCAATTAATTATAGTAAGAAATTTAGAAAGATATTTCAGCCTTACAAGTTGAAAAAGAAGACAGGTATTGCTAATACTCCTATAAGAACAAGACTGGGTATGTGAACAGAGAAGCTACTGAGAAGAGAGAAACCAAACGGTGAAAAACATTTACATATGAAAGACATGATATCTTAAATAGAATTAGGAAAGTCCTGATAGATTGTCAAGTATTAAACACTGCATGATTTCTGTAATGCTGAAACAACCGAATGTTTTCAATTTATGTAGGTTTTGGTGCTCAGAATCCTCTGTGCTGACAGAGTATAACATGGACAAGGCTAGCCATTGGTCTGCTCTCTGTTCTTATTTTTACCACTGACTGGTGAATGTGACATTGTCAAGTCACTTAAGACCTCTTTGCCATGTTTTTTACATGACTAAAGGGGGAACAATCACTTTTATCTGCCTCATTTGGGTATTTGAGATTTGATTCATGTGCTTTGAGGACAATAGATGAAAGTCACTGCAGAATTATATATCAGATTATTTTTACTACATACAAACATTAAATTAAAATTAGAATCCTCATACCTAAGCCATACATCTGTAATCTTTCTAGGAAATTTATTCTTAAAAATGAAAAGGGACAGAAAAGGAAGATCCCTTAGATACAAACCAATAGAAACTGATGTTCTAAATACGTTCAAACTGCAGAAGTGTGGAAATGATACGTTTAAGTCACCCCATAGTCTCAGCTGGGACTGAAGTTGACCGTGGAACCACATCCCATTACACGTTGTAAAGCGGGCTGCAATGTCAGTTACCAGTGCAGCGGCTATTTAGGCAGTCCCATCTGCTATTTTAGAAGCTGGATATGAAGTATTTTAGCTCTCCCCAGTGAATCCCAGACTCTACAGCTTGCTTATTCCTGACTGGGTGTTGGTTACATTTCCACAGCGGCGTTGGCAAGGCATGGAGTCAGGCTTACTTTGGGGAAGGCTCAGGCCCTGTGCTGCTAGATGAAGTGCGGTGCACGGGAAATGAACTATCCATAGAACAGTGTCCAAAAAGCTCCTGGGGAGAACACAACTGCGGCCACAAAGAAGATGCTGGCGTTTCCTGCATGCCTCTCACAGGTACTTCAGTTACCAATAATTGCATGGGAAAGTAGTGTCAAATGCAGAGTTAACAGCTGTGGAAAGAGAATTTTCAAAGCTTGCAAATATAAAAAACCCCACAGTAATAAAGTGTTCTGACAGTATCAAAATGAACCAGCCGTTGCCTATGGAAATTTTACAGGTATAGAAAATCTCATTATAGAACATAAATCCTTGGTTCTTCAGTAACCTGTTAACTGCCACTTACTATGCGGGGCATGCCTGAACTGTATATCACATCTGTGAATGGCAGTAAGCATTTCAGCATTAAAGTAATGGGAAATAACAGAATATATGAAGAAAAAAGATAAGGTGTATATACAGTGAAATCATATAATCAGAGCCCACTTATGCAGACTTGGTATCTAATAAGGGTTTGGGGGGGTCAATATCTTGTGCTATTTCTCTTGCATTTAAGCAACTACATTACGCAACACTTCACAGGTGACCAGGTGCATTATGGCATTTCTTTCACCTTATTAGATGAGCATTACGATTTAGCAGTATAATACTCTGATCAGATGCAGTAAATTCAGTATTACTGATTTTGTTTTAGAACAGTAATTGGACCTAAGAAAAACTGATTCTTCTTTTTGTTTTTCCTTACTTGTTAATGACACAGATGGTGCATTAAGACTAACAAGTGGGAAAGGCAGTCATGAGGGACGCCTGGAGGTCTATTATACTGGGCAATGGGGCACAGTCTGCGATGATGGGTGGACAGAGCTGAATACACAGGTGGTTTGCCGGCAGCTGGGATTTAAGTAAGGTTACTTGATATTGGATATCTGACTCTTTGACTTGACAATGATAACAAACATTTACATGAACTCTACATTATTAAAGAGTCTAGGTTTTTAATATTAGCGAATGCTTCATAGAAACTACCGAGTTAAAATTCATTAAAGCCTGCTTCCCTCAGTCTTGACGAGAGATTTATGGTCTCAGTTTAGGTAGAAGAAAAAGCTTCAACTGAGGCTGTGATTCAGCAGCTTTTATTCACTGAGATCCTTTCAATCATGGTTTTGGCTGAGATCAATCAACACATACACTACAGAGAAAAACTGATTTGTTGTATTCTATTTTGCCTATAAAAGATTGACTCTTCAGAATCTTTGCTTAGAATCACAAATATTTTCAAGGTATAAGCCATTCTGGATCGAGCTCAGAAAAACCCACAGTTTGCCGCTGGAACACTGTTATATACTGAAAAGCATACTTTAGAAAAAATCCCATTAGTTCCATGAATTCACTCTTTACTAGGTTTCCTACTAACTGTGGCTACAAAGACATGCTCTCATTAGGTGATTGTTGTCTTGCCCTCCAATTATAACAGTTTACATTCAAAAGACATTTTTGTTTAATTTTACCCTGGGCTGTGACATTTAAATGTACAGATAATACTAAGAACATGCTTTAAGTTTCAAAGTCAGTGAGACAGTCACGTGCTTAGTTGAAGGGAGGCCTTAATCAAAGGTATTACATACTGAAGTTTGCATTAATGTAACAGTAACCCCTTAAAAAAACCCAACAAAAATACAACAACCGAAGAAGCAGCATACGGTGCTCTCATTGAGCTTAATATTAACCGAATCTGCTCTGTCATGGTTAGCACTGTTTACTGTTACTACTTGAGAAACCTGTATTTCTTCAGAAATACTTAATTTCCCTTCTACTGCTTAAGTATCACATGTCCTCTGATCCTGTGGACCAAACTTTTATGTATATGTTATGCAGGTATGGAAAAAGTGCAACTGAGAGCTATTCAGAAGAAAGCTCTGGGCCTATCTGGTTGGATGATGTCAGCTGCTCAGGGAAGGAAACAAACCTTCTGCAGTGCTCAAGGAGAGAGTGGGGAAAGCATGACTGCAACCATCATGAGGATGTCAGACTCATTTGCCATCCAGATAACGACAGTCATAAACTCTCACTTGGTAAGGCATCTCTTTGGTAAAGTCAGAGTATGAGTATTGCAGTCACTGCAGATCCAAGCAAAGCAGAATATACTTAAGGATGCTCAAAATCTTAGTATTGGCAGATGTGTGCAAAGAAGGAACAGGAAGGGTGAAAAAGCTCACTTTTCTACTGAAGATCATAGGAAGAAATCAAGATTTATTAAAGGAACATAAACAGCCAGAACATTAAAGAATAGCACAAATTTATAAGGTAACAAAGTCAGACTCCAGAGATCCTGTTCTCTCAATCTTCACCAGGTTTGAGATCTGTTCAGCACTTCCAAATAGTATACTGCATTTCAACCAGTGCTCTCCAAGTTACAAGTAACTGTCACACGCTATCAAAAGTTGGAGATGTACCTGAGCACTGAGGAATATAAGTCAATAGTATATCCTCCTGTGGCCTTACATACAGATGGTTTAAAAAAAAAAAAAAAAAAGACAGGTAAGAAGTGAGAGAAAAATGCTAGTTACATAGTGACATTGTAGAACAAAATATATACAAACGAATTCCAAAGATTCCTAAATCCGCATGTAGATAATTAAACAAGAATTCTGGCTATCAGATATGCATAGTAAAAATTACAGGGGAACAATGGGTTGTTCAGCAATCCTGAAAAACAATTTCATTGTTAAAATTTGTTACATACAAAGTTTGTAGTTTGTCAGTAGGCAGTCTTTTACAAAATTGTTGCTAGTATTCTTTAGTTTACCGAAGAACATTTTAGTTAGTTTTGAAATTAGAATTATAAATAGTGGAGTTAAGTTTCAGCTTCTACTGAAATATAATGGATTTGTGTTCCTCAGTGCCTGAAGTTCTCTGGAAATTACAGACTGAAGGTCTGTCCTGCAAACTAAGACATGAATTTACTGCACAACATTGCTTACTGTTTTCACAATAATCAGCATTCTCACAAATACATTTCTAATTTCTCCCTCTTTATAGGCTTTTTCTTTATAGTCTTTTGATCTCTCACAAATCAATAAATGTTTTATGTGGTGGTACAGTTCCATTATATATAGATGATGGCAAATCATATTTGGTAGAAAGAATTTTCTCAGACCAAAAATAACAGGAATTTATATCACGATGCTGTCTTTACAGATGCAAACCATCTGTTCTGCTTTGCTCAAATTCCTCTAAAATATAATCTTAGCTGATGGAGGGCTGGTTCAGTTAAATGTATCCATATGGCAACATTCTCACACTCCCCAATACCAAATAGTTATATTAATTTTGTTCTCATAAATAAATAAATATTCTAAAAAACAAGAAGATGAGATAAAAATAAAATAGCTTACTTTATCAATAATATTCCATGCCTGTAGCTGGGTAATATTATTTTCACCTAAATCATATTCTTGCAGAATAATACATAATTTCAAGACAAAAATTAAGACAGTGTATCTGACATTTCCTACAAAATTTCTGATTGGAAAGTGGACAAAGACTCTATTGTTACCATTTACTTCCAAGCACTTGAAAAGGCCTTTTTTTTCTCCCTCTAAGGATGAATTTAGTGGAAAAATATGAGAAATTAGTACATGATATGACTTGAGAAAATACAGACATAAGGAACACTAAAAATGAGACAGAATATGCTACAGTAACTGCAATGTTTGTTTAGTATGTAAGATCATGACAATGCAGCTAAACAGCAAGTTGAAGTTTATTCCTGTAACTGTTCAGGAGTATGAACTCCAGTATAAGTGATATGCTTTAAATGATATGAAGCAAACGGACTTCAATATTTTCTAATTTTTTTTTCAAATCTCTCCTCCTTGGATAAATTTAACTAGCTCTGATCCAGAGTAAACTTTAGCATACAAAATTTATTCATATCCTAAATTAATCCAAATTAAATATCAAATTCAAATGTCTCAAAATACTGCTTTATTTAAGAGCATAAGTAAGTAATTTCTTATCCTTACAGACTTGGAAAAGATTAGAAGCAGGTTAGAACAATGAGGAACAGTCTTTCCAATTATTCCAAGAAAGAAACTCTCATTAATATATTAAGGATTATAAAGTATGATATACTAAAAAAATTAGAATGTGATTCTCACTTAAACATTATAAAGTGGCCACAGTGGAATTCATAATTATTTTTAGGCTACTTGCATTGCTTGCGTGCTATGAAGCAGTTTTAATGCAAGTGAGAATCAAATAGGTACTTCACCTAATGGTTCAAAATTTAACCACAGGTCAAGCACTGAATGAAACATGATTAATTAAGTCTGACAAATCCAGATAAGTGAGACTGTATTATGAACATATCCAAATAAGCAATCAATTTAAATTCCTTGAAAAATAATCACGCACTAGTCTAGAATAACATGCTGTAAAACACTAAACTGTCACACAAAATACTCTACTGAATAGCATGCACAACAATAAATAATAACTGAAGTTCAACACAATGCTGCACTTTTTTGCTGAGATTATGGTTAAGAGGAGTGGCAGCAACCAGTCTGAGAATAGATTAGTGAATTGAGGTAGAGTTAAATTCACCCATAAAGTTTCTGCAAGGAAAGCATGTCCAGCTTGCATGGGTATCATATCAAAGAGATCTTGGGTGTATTCTAGGAGAATTGCTCTATGCCCATCATGGTCAAATTCTAAGCTATGTCATATATCTGTATGAAATGAAGGAACCAGATGAAGTCTGAAGTTCAAAGTACAGTAGTATTTCATATTTGTCTTGCAATTTGTATAGACTGTTTCCTTTTGCCAGCCAGGAAAAATATGACTACTTTAACAGCTGATATTAGGCATGTTGAACATAAACATCAGTTGACCCTATAAGCTGAATGTGATGAAAATGACTTAAAGTACTAGTTCTTGCTTCTGTTGTTGTGAGTTGACAGCAGTAATTTATTCCCAGGTCCCCCCATCAGGCTGATGGATGGTGAGAATAAGAAGGAAGGACGTGTAGAGATTTTTATCAATGGCCAGTGGGGCACAATTTGTGATGACGGATGGTCTGATAAGGATGCAGCTGTAGTCTGTCGACAGCTTGGCTACAAGTAAGAAAACTCATTAAGCTGTTTCTCAAGTTATCTCTTTGCTGTATCTAAAAACATTAACCTTCTGCAACCAAATACCACCAAATATGTCTGATAACATAATATATGCCTTTTAAAACTTGTATGTTCGGCATTCTCTTAGAAAAGTGTATTTATACTATTTGTATAACAAGTAGTAAGGCTGTAACTTCAAATGGAGTATTCATTAACTAGTACCATTGGGAAAAGGAATTTTATTATTCAAAGGCATATCACAGTGTGACTGCCAACTCAAATGGTAATTATTAAATAATTTTTTAAAGTTAAATATTCCAAATTACCAGGCTATTGACTAAATACTATATTCTATATTTATGGTGCTACATGTCTAGATGACATAAACATATTACATCTATTTTTTATTTTATTTTTATATTTATCTGTACTAAAGTAACTGAGAATTTGATTTAGTGTATCTGTTCCATTCTCTTTACCACTTGAACTGTTCCTAATGTCCTTCTTTCATCTTTGATTTTTAGACTTCTAAACATTTTTTAAAAGTTAGAGTAAAATTTCTGATTTGAAAAAAAATGGAGGAAACTAGTATTAGCAACTAGCACAGATGCTTACATACTCTGTGAACTATGTAGATTCTCTGTTTTGTGTCTGATTTTGTATGAGAGCTCTGTGTTTCACCAGACTTAAGTGACAATTTTCATTCATATTACAATTTTTTATATTCAGTTATCTTTAGTCAACACAGAAAAATTTAAGGAACCTAAATTATACTGCTTTTGCAATTTGATGTAACAGTGCACATAGAAAAAACTTTGGGAATTTAAAGTGCCTTTTTCATTATATTAGCAGAGAAAATACAAGTATTCCAGACTTGGTTTACCACAGTTTACTGAAATTGTCTAGAATCTGGCTAAAATTTCAGGGGTAATGGCTGTATTATGTCAAAAGCTCTTGATCTGTTTTCACCGAAAGGTGTAATTTTGGATATTGTTAATACTTATTTTTGTGAACCTTAATGATAACTTTGAAATCCTTATGGGTTCTAACGTAACTGTTAAAATTTTTAATAGAATATAGCAACAGGTCAGTGTTCACTGTCACAAGGTGCGGATACAATATCTGCAGATTCAGATGTAGGCACACCACCCACTGAATTCCTAGTTTCAAGGGCTTTTTTCCTTCATTTACTGGTCTGGCTTGCCTCAGTGTAGCTTGGAGATTTGATAAAACTGTTATACAAAGGATTATGGCTTCAGCCTGCATGACAACAACTTGAATAAGCTTAATTTGATATAGGAATATACCTGACAGGACAAAAATCCCCCTCATTAAAAAAAAACACTGCGACATATATGTGACACTTTTGTACTAAGTCACTTAATCAGCCTTACAGCATTCATAAGCAATTTTTCTGGATACCTAAGAGCAGTAAAGATGTAACAACTAAAGGGCAGATGTGTAAATAGCAGAATTCATACGAGCTGAAAAATATCCAGAACAGTAGTTAAATACAGCAGAAAACCAGTGAAATGTCTTCTCTGAGAAATATAAATGGTGTTATCCATTTGCTGGATCTAACAACATACTGTTTGTGCAACCAGATATAATCAAATTATGTCTGAACACATAATATATGCTTTATAAAAACTGTCTGGTATTTGTTTAGTAAAGCATATTTATAAGTAGCAGTAGACTATGGCTATAAAACTACAAATCTCCCACTGAATCATTCATTTAGTCTGCTGTATCATCAGCCTCTCTGGTCTTTTATATCTCTCCTTCAGATGATCAAATTCAACCACTTGTCCCCACCTTCTATTTTTCTGTTTCTGCAAAGACAGACAGTTGACTGCATTCTCAATTTTTGTCATATCAGAACAGGGGGTTAAGATTATGGGATATAACAGAGCATGTTTCCTGAAGAATTAGGGACAGACACATTTTAGAAATCTAAAATTAGGCTCTAGAAATTAGGAGAGTTTGTCAGAAATGCTGGATCTTGGTGACCCTATGGATAGACACTTGCATTCCACAAACTTGGCTATACCATTACTTGCACTGATGAGATGGATTTGCTTCTGGGCCTAGGATTTAATGCACAGATCTTTTTGCTGAAGTTCAAATTATATTTAGTGGTCACTTCACTGTTCCAAAGCACAGATGGGGCTTCTAGGTTGAGGCTTGATGAATGTTTTTTCTTTAGAAATAAACACATTATGACCTTCCCCTGGAAGCATTTAAAAAGCACTTAAAAATGAAGTTGACATCGGATTTTTAAGACTGATCACAGAACAAAACAGTATCATTCAACTACCTTTACAATGCTATGTTTAATTCTCAAGTCTTTCCTACTGGGGAATTACATTCCCTGGGGAGGCGGGAAATCACACATTTATTTTTAAAAATGAGAGGAAAAAAATGCCTAAAAAAGGAAGATGTGTAAGCAAAGGATAAGCAGAGAAAACGGGCTGAGTTTTTCCTGCATGTGTTACTCATATTGTCGATGATTATCTGTAAATTTATTTTATGAAATCCTTTTCCTTTTTTGGAAAATTTCTCAGCCATTTACTAGGGTTCATTCTGAGACTGAAATAAGAAAAATCCTGAGTCAGCAAAATCAAATACTAGTTTTAAAGATGTCTCGTTAAGCCACTTTGTCAAATCCACAATTAATGTTAGAAAAACATAATGTAGTGAATATTAGAAAATAGCCCTACTAATTGGCTAAAATTAGTCATAAAAATAATTAATAGCATCCTAGTCAAAGTATACTTGTAGCAAGATAAACACTAAGAGAACACACACCTTTTCTAAGTATTATTTACTATGTGATTTGGTTTAACATAGAAAAGTATTTTGACAGAATGAGTAAAGAGTAAAAGACAGTTTTAGAAGCTCTTACGCTTTAGTGAATTGTGAGCCTTTTAGTTTAGAACAGGCTTATAAGAACACACATGCACCCTGCTAACTGCCCCCCAGATGAACAAATACCCTGCCATTAGTGTTCCAGAAATGATCTACTACAGGAAAAAAAGAAAAGTTCTAGGGTAGTTGGCCATCTATACTAAGCCAGTTTTTTCCTTATTAACAGTATTATGAACAATGGTAATTGTGCATCTGAAGAGCTCAGCATATTATTGTGTATAACCTTCTGTCTGAGAAAAGATAGGGGGAATAAGACCTGAAGATGCCCTTCTCTCTAGGGACAGACCTGAGCAAGCAGAAACGTTGTTTCTCTGATGGTCATCTGTGCATAAACAGCTGGCTTGGAAAGCAGCAATTAAGGGATACATATGCCTTGGTTAAGGGTAGACTAAAACCAGTTTTAAGAGCACATTCCAGCATATAATAAATATATGTGACTTAACACATTTAGAGATCTCCCCACTACATAAAATAATTTTCTCTCTTAAGCTGCACTCCTTGTTCTAGAACATCACATTTTTTACATTTGTTTCCTGGTAATTGTGTGTGTGTGTATATATATATACACACACTATATAGTGGGGTGTTTTTTTAAGAGTGGGTATGTACACACCTTTCATAGCAATTACCAGCAAACTGTCAGATTGTTTATGCACAGTAAGAGACAGATAGCTTTCATAGAAAGATATGAAGAATCTTTGCAGTCCACGTTCCATGTTAATGTATGATTGCAATCCATATGCACCAAGTTCCCTCTTTCATGTCTGTTTCTTTACTTTTCACCTAAAATACTTACATGAGCAACCTCATAGATGTCAGAGATTTGAGATTTACCTGGTAGGCCAATGGAGGCAATGCCTTTATAAAGAAGCCAGTATGAGCCTGCAGAGACAATTCTATACTGAACTGCAATAAATACTTCTCTGGGAAAAGTTAAGAATACTGCAGTGATTCACCATGAAATAGTTTTCAATACTTCGAGGAACTTTACAGCAATGCCCTAAAGCAGAAATCTTTGTTTTTTGACATAGAGATAACAAAACCAGGTAAGATTTGCAAACGAGTGCCTGTACTGTCTCACTATTTTGTAATAGCACACATAGATACATCAGTTGCCCACGGTTATCACAGAGCTGGGCATTTTTTGTAGTTATCTGTAGTCAGAGTATCATTCACAAAAGAAAAATATTTGCAGTAAAAAGAGACAAATTGTTTGTGACTGACAACTTAAATCATACTAAAATCATTAGGCAAAGATTGTCCTGTATTGGTACCAAAGTCATCTAAGGCTTTGGATTAGCTGGTAAATACATCCTAGCCATGGAAATTAAAAATGTGTAAGGACAGTTGACCTTGTGCTATCATCTCTGTCAGATGTTTTACATACCTCTCTTTCCTGTTTTTTTACAATTTGAGCATTCTAACCAACATTCCCTACTTAGAAAACCTGCCTGCCCTTCAGTACATGGTAAAAAATTCAAACAGGGAAGGCTTTTTGCATGCAAGTTTGAAAGAAAGAGGAAGCTTGTACATATTACTTCCATATTTCACTTATATGGATATGGGCAATTGAGAGCTGGATTCTTTGAGTTTGATCCAGCTACACTTCTAGTACAATGAAGTTTTGAAAATGGTATGACGAATCAAAATTCTCCCCAAGAGACAATCCCTAGCTGATAAACTAGGACATAAACTATGCAATGCTAACCTATCTTCCCCAGCTTTGCAGGTACTAAGAGAGGTATAAAAAGAGGTGTAAAGGGAGAGAAATTCTTTCTTGCCTAATGCATTTTCATTGTTAAACTCTTTCTCTACTCCAGCATTTCATTGTACATGCAGTTACTCTTTTGTATACATAGAAGTACTGTCCTTTACAATATGCAATTACAACACACCCTTTAAAATGGAAACCTATGATGTAGAGCAATGTTTTAGTTACCTAGAAATCAGTGTATCCTTATCACCATAAAATATCAGTAAATTGCTCTTAACTGATCATGTAAACCTGCAGTTCAGACACACCTAGAAGAGGCTGTGGCTTCCTGCCCCACTTCTCTATATAGCTGGTTGGGTGATCTCCACTTATAATTCTGATGTTCTATAAACCACACACATCAAAACATCTACTTATATATTAAGAAGCATTATCCTAAGTAATTAAAAGTAAAAATCTACCACTAAGCTGCCAAATGAGATGTTTACATGCACAACTCATGTTGGCTTTTTATTGCATTTGTTCATCAACTCTCTCCTTTGGGGAAACAGTTCACCTTTCAAGAGTTCCTTCACTCGACTGCCACTGCACCCATTGCTGAAGCTGCAGGGCACTGCATATAAGCTAAAAGGACCAGGACTTCAAATCCTAATAAAATGTCCTAAGTCTGACATATAAATACTTAGGTTTGATACTTATCCTAGCATAGGATTATCATACTGACCTTCTTTGTAAAGTGCCTTGAGGCCTATGAATGATGATGCCACTCAAGCACAAAGTATGGGGAAAAGGTGGGTGCTGAGACTGAACTGGGTTCAGTATTTCTCCAGTTGCATTACAGCTTTAAAACTCAACTGTGGGGCACACTTTAAAAAAGGCATGATAATGAAATATGTTAATAACTATTGACAACTAATAGGTCTGTAAATCGTAGCTTCTACTACACTGAAAGTATATTGTATATAACTGGCCCATCTTTCTGAGGGAATCAGACCAGAACAAATTATTTTTAGCATTCACAGATGCTGATTTTATATGAGGATTAAAGAGATTATGAAAAAGCTGCTTTCACATATTTTGCTTTATAGGTATTTGTAATGCCATTACAATATCTTACTTTGCATAGTGCCTTCTAACTAGATACACAAAAGCACTTTTTAAACATTAATGAACTGTAGCAATTTTGATACACTTATTTTTTCTACTTACCACAGTAACAGAGGAAATGAGGAGTTGTCATCAAGTGAATCAGTGACAGGACGTAACAGCTCAATGCCTGTCACGACTCAATATTTTACTCTATATTTCAGTTGGGTAAAATGTAGAAATATTTCAGAAATATTTCAGCTGAGTAAAATGTAGAGAAATGCCTCAAAATATTTAATAATTAAAAATAATGTTCTGTTTCAGAGGTCCGGCTAAAGCAAGGACAATGGCATATTTTGGGGAGGGCAAAGGCCCAATCCACGTGGATAACGTGAAATGTACAGGAAATGAGAGATCCTTGGCAGACTGCATTAAGCAGGACATTGGGACACACAACTGCCGTCACAGTGAGGACGCGGGAGTCATCTGCGACCACCTAAGCAAGAAGAACCTTGGAAACAGCAATAAAGGTAAAGCCCTGTTGTGAATGGCAGACCAACAGGTTGGGATGGGGAATTGTCACAGTAGGAAGAGATTAAAGTAAACAATCCCACCTCAGAAAGAAAACAGTTACATCAAAAGAAATATAGGAAAAAAAAGTGGCGGGAAATCCTCTCGGCTTACACTGAGTGATCTTACTGCTGTGCCAGCTGTGCAACAGAATCATAAGGACTATTCAAATGATACAGAGTAATTGTCTACCACAGCTTAGAGCAGCCATGTTTCTTAAATTGCATGAGGGATGTGAAAATACAAAACACCTAGACAGTTACTTCCAACTTTTCAAGATACAGCTTGTCTTCAGCTGAGGACTCAGACCTGTGGTATGCCAAGCTCTGCTTCCACTTAAATGAAGAGCCCTACAAAAAAGTCCTACACTTGAGAAGCAGAGCAGAAATGTGTAAATTGCTCTGTGATCAGTCAAAAGATCTCAGCTAAAAATAATTTGTCTGACAGAATTCAGTGTATTTTCCCTGAGCAAAATTTGGTTGTTAAAAACTACCATGAAACACAGTGTAACTTCAGTGTAACCTGGTTTTTTGTTTTGCTTTTTTTGTTTGTTTGTTTGTTTTTCTAGTAAACTCTCATTGAAGATTGGCTACTTTTCAATTTTAGTTTAATGCTGTCTACATCTCCCTTTCCGGTTTAGATTCTCTTGCTTCTGTGTGTGGATTGAGGTTACTACATCGTCGACAAAAACGAATAATTGGTGGAAAAAATTCTTTAAGGTAAATATTTGGTAATTTTGAAAAGAAAGCTTCTAAGACATGTATTTGTCACAAGCAGTGTGCCTAATTTATGGTTTTATTGTAGGTTTGTTGTTTTTTTTCTTTTGACTTGTCTCGAGGTAGAAGAGGAAATACACTGAAAGCAAATTTGGTAGGAAATTAAAAAATATTAATTGATAAGTACTTGCAGCATTAGTTGAAAATCTGTAGATGCTTATGTGTTTAGTCCTTGGTTAGGTTAAATTTCTTACTTTCAAAATAGCCATTTTACTTTTTTTCAAAAGATATCTTGATGATCAGGGTGTGAGCTACATGAAGAGAGCCGTGAACACAGTACAAGGTTTTAAATGGTACCTACACTGAAAAAAAGGCCTGGGTATGATTTACTGCCTAAGACCTGATTTTCCTTCACAAAATAAGCCTTGATGATGACACAGCTATAAAACAACTTTGTTCTTAGCTTTTAATTACATTTACATTTAGTTAATATAAAGAGATTAACTGAATAATACTACTGCTATTATATGCTACGACACAATTATAGGCTTTATTTTCTCAACAGTTGTCAGTAACCACAAAAATTATATATTCACAGAATCTTACAAAAGGGATTGTAAAAAAATGCACTTCATTGTGTGACCTATTTCAAACTACATGCACAGCATCAATCAATCCATTTCAAAAAAGACACTGCTTAAGTGGAGGAGCTTCATAGAACAGTAACAAGATGGAGTCCAGAAAACCATTTAAGTGCAGTCAGACACAGCAAAGTAGGATTACTTACCCTAGGTAAAGAGACTAATGAGAATAATAAATAACACATTGCACAGATAAGGATTATTGAGACTTATTGTCTCAGAATATGTGTACAAAGGACACTGGATGCAATGAAATAGTGACAAATAACGGACTGCACAATTAAGTCAAAGCAATGACTTCAAACTTATTATAAATAAGTTTGGGGACATTAGATGAAGAAAAAAGTGAGAGAAATCCATAGTGCACTTAAAAAAGCTTCAAAATCAAGAAAATATGAACAATATCAGAAAAAGACTCATTGTCACAAGAAGTGATCAAGACAAAGAACGTGACAAAAGTCTAAAAGGAACTGAATACTTACATACCAGGAAATCCAAAGCTATCCAAATTACCCCATTTTGGAAAGACATATTAAATAATACCTTCCAAAACTAAAAAAAAAATGTCTGAACTGTTTTATGCTTTATGGGAAGTAAATTTTCCCACCTTACTTTGTCAGGAAGTGTAGTGTTACGACAAGGGGTAATGGTTTTAAATTGGAAAAGGGGAGATTTAGATTTGGTGAGGTAATGGAACAGGTTGCCCAGAGAAGTTGATGCCCCATCCCTGGAAGTGTTCAAGGCCAGGCTGGATGGGGCTTTGAGCAACCTTCTCTAGTGGGAGGTGTCCCTGCCCATGGCAGGGATATGGGAACTTGATGATCTTTAAGGTCCCTTCCAACTCTAACCATTCTATGATTCTACTTTAAAACATTTGGCACTGACAACTCTGAGACGGGATGCTGGACTAGATGATCCTGGGCAGCTCTTGCACTCCAGCACACCTATTCAACTTGACAGTAGTCAGAAAACACCTAAGCCTACCTGGTGCATATACTTGGATATTGCTTTTGCTTGCAAGAGCAATCTCTCCCTCTCTCTTCTCTCTGATTCCATATTTTGCTAATCTGTTAAACTGGTGAAAAATAATCCATCCGATCTTCATAGGCCTGCAGATACATATCCCAGAGATGTACAAAACAGATGAAAAAAGGCTGAAAAAAGGTGCTTATCTGTTACTTGTAGTTTCTACAGTTGCTTTAGATCTCTCAGTTTGCCAGCTTCCCTATTCAAACAACTCAGAACTAACAAAGATATTAACACAGACAGAAAAAGATGCTGGGTTAAGCTTGTCAAGAAATTCCCTTATTTCCCCTCTCCAGATGACAGGAAATTTCTGGTTTGTTGACTTGGATGGTATTTGGCAAGGAGCTCAGAGAAAGTATTTTGGCACAATGAATGGAATCTGAGAAGGAAAAATTAAAATAATTGACAGTGGGAAGAAGCACTCAGAGTGCTGGATGCCCCCCAAAAATATGTAAAGTAATCCTGACTATTGTTAAATGGAAATTTGAATCCTGCAGGAATATAAAGTTATTCTCAACTGTTACTCAATAAATGGCATGGTTTGCAAGCTACATCAGTCAAAGAAACTGAAGAAGATTTACATTTAAGGTGACCGACAAACTGCCTTATTTTTCCATTGCTGAACACTGAATGCAATATCTTATGTCCTCTGCAGAGGTGGCTGGCCATGGCAGGTTGCACTCCGATTAAAATCTTCTCATGGTGATGGAAGACTCTTGTGTGGTGCTACTCTCATCAGCAGCTGCTGGGTCCTCACTGCTGCACATTGCTTTAAAAGGTAGGTTTCTCATCAATAGTGAAGTGTATTTTCAAACTATTTTATTGTTCTGAATGGCAAAGCCATTCCAGTTCAGGCCCTCCGAAAACCGTTCCAAAGACTTGGCCTTCGGTTTAAAACAACCCTCCTAACAAACCTCGTTTCCCTCCAATAAAAACAAACAAAAAACCTAATTCTGGGTATCATTACTCATGAGATTTACCTTCACAAGTTCAGCATTTCCATGAAAAAAATGCAGACAATACTTCTGACATTTTAACACAGCTTTCTCTTCCCACAAAACTGCAGCTTATGGCTTTCAGGTTTTCTCAGACAACTGAGCAAACATCAAACACAGAGACTGTAATGTTTTGGATTATTTTTTGTAATGATAGGTACTGAGAGTGATAGATATTTTCACTGTGGTACTGCAGTGACTAGATGAAGTAGTACCCTGAAACTACTTCTAGTGTAAAGCAATATTATGTATTTTACTGAGTCTATCAGGATAGTAAATCTGTACACTTTTAGCTCTAAGCTGACATTGGACAGACTGGGCTGAACTTCCTAATGATCTCTAAGTGATTTTAAGGGTCTAGGTTTCCAAGAGCTATCTATAGATCAAGCGCCTTCTTTACATATTTTCCACAGACAGACAAGAGAAAGGCCAGTATATCATTTCTCATATCCTGGAAATTAGAATACTGCTGAAGTAACAAAAGTGGGCTCATTTGTACTATGGTACTATGGATAAAAATTAAATACAATTTTATTCATGATTATCAGAACTGTTTGCCAGTAGTATAGCAGCATTACTAGATTCTGTAACGGCATAGGCACATAAATTAAGTTAAAAAATTGTTTGAAGATATTTTTAATTTTATAACCCACCCATCTTATTAGTAAGTTCTGTTCTGACTGAAATTTGCAGGTCTATACATTAAAAAAAAAAATTAAATTAACTTTGGATAATTAGAAATATGGGGCATAGGAAAAAGAGGAAATTATATTGACCAGGATGTCATTTTGGGAAATACTGTGTTACTTGAATGCTGTGCTGTTCTAATGATAAAACTTATTTAAGTGTTTCTTTAGTATTCCTGAATGCCCATGTATACTTCAGCATGGTTCTGGTGATTTTTTTGAGAACTAGGGACTCTGAGGCACAGTGGAGCCAAACACCTAGTAAGGCATCAGAAACCAAAGTAAACACCAGAATTAAAATTCAGTTTTCTCAAATTTAGCATGAATGGAGATATAAATTCAGGTATGCCTTCACTGTCAGTACACTACTTGACTGGCAGTAGGATGATATTAGTTTGGTGGCTGATTACTAAACCATCCTCCAGGAAATGGCTGGGAAATAAACCTTCTAGGAGGTGCTAAGGTGAACATCGCCAGGCTGCACTAGACCTTAAAGGCATGTCCAGCCCAGTGATCCAACAGAGGGGTAACACCCTGAAAGTAACTCTATTTTCCACCCACAAAGCACCCTGAGATGACTCCTCTGCCTCCACTCTTCCAACGTGATGTGTGTGATGGTTCTCTTCCATTTCATAGGTGACTTTTCATTGACGAAGACTGGACAACCCTGAGCTAGACTACTTTGCCTTTTTCATATACTGATGCTCTATTACAATATTTCCATATTTGGCAAATACCAGCTACTACAGGGGAAGAAATATAATTGTCTACAGATTAAAAAATCGTTTAATAAAGCCTTATGCATGTGAATGTGCATAGAAACATGTGCACATCTGTAAATCTATGCAGACACTGCTCATTAAACTTCTCGCAAGAAGCCTTGTAGCTATTAAAATTTCACATATTTGCATGAGAAGCAGCGCTTCTCATTCTATTAAATGTTTAAAATTAATACTTTTAATTAAGATAAGCTTTCCTTGATCTCCTTTCTTCATATTCTGCTCTAAATGACCACCATCCATAACACTGAAAACCAGCAGGAACCTATTAAGAGAGCACTGTTCCTTTTGTCAGAATCTAGGATGTAACATTAAGTAGAAGCAGCAAGTTTTCTACTCTGCTAGCTGATACATGGCTGACAGGAGAGCACTCATTATCACTAGTCATAAACAACTTTTCTTCACCCTTAGCCTTACGAATCAAAGTAATTGAAAATCAAGTTTCTTTCATTATGAAACCAAATTAGGAAGGAAGTGTGTTCCTTTCTTATCCAAATTACAAACACCTAATTTATTTGTGACTCTGTAGTACTCTGACTTCCATGAGGTTTTTAAAAATCCCAAAACTCCACAAGAAAAACCCACACAACATCTTTCCCCCTTCAAATGACATGAAAGATAATGGATAGAGCATATGGTAAATCCTGTAATTGATGTTGTGGCTGAGGCCTATAAACTAAAATGCAGAGGCACCCATTACATTTAAAAAGAAAATAAAGAAGAAAGATTTATAGCACGTAAAATTACCTTTCTCTACTTGAAAGCAAAATTCCCATTGCACATCTGCAAAGTACTGTGATTGTCTGTTTATATATATAAAACCTTTATGTCAGCGTACATAATGGTTAACTTAGATAGGCAAAAATTTATTGACAGCAAAAAAGCTTTCATAATCCAGAAAATATCTGCATAGCACTAATATGTGGTTTGCAGCATAGAGCCAAAAGTGTATCAATAAATTATGAGCGAGTATTTTCAGTGACCTTTTGGAAATGTTTTTGGCAGATTATGTCAAGCAAATATATATTTAATGCTGACAACCTTGTATATTTGTATTCCAATAGAACACTCTGATGGGTATCAAAAATTGTTACAGTAGTACTTTTTAGACATTTGAAGATTGTATCCAGCAATATACTCTAGGGTATAGAATCCTTTTTATGTTAGCTTTTAAAGGCAACAAGACCAATAGTTAAATACAATTGCTGTAGCACAAATTATTAAACTATTTGATATTGCTTAACTGTCAAAGGAAACAGCATAATTTTATTTAACTAACTTGGCTCAGTTGCTGTATCATTTAGATTCTTAAGTGGAATGTCATCATGCGGTTAGGAAATTTGAGCAGAAAAACGTATCTGAGATTTCAGTTACAAAACCAACTCTTCCATTTACTTTAGTGAGCGTTTTGCATGTAAGTTGAGTGATTCAAATGAAAATATTAAAGCCATTTTAATGCAATAGTAACTAAAATACTTTCTGTATCAGCTTCCTTCTCTGATTTACTCTGAGGGAAATAGAGCCTACAAAGTTGGCTAGCGCATCAGCCAAGATTGCTTGTAATCTTGGCTTGGGCAAGACATTGGAGAAGTACTTAGCTGGCTGTACAACTCATCCCAATGTTACTACACTCTTTACATTCTGAGCATTACATCTGTTCTGTAAATGGATTTTGTAAAAGTGAAGGTTTGATACTGCACACCCTGACCATTCAGCTACCTACCTCTATACTGACCTTGTCAGCTTTGGAGAGTGGCACAGGAGTTGCACTGACAATGCAGAAAACATTCTATAGCTGGGTGGCTTATTCCTCTGTTTTATGAGACCAATGAACTGATTAGTTTACACAATAAAATGAACTACTATGGTCTGTCAGTTTAGTTTTCATAGTGTGTTCAAACTGCTTTATATATCATAATAGTATGCTTTCTGTCAAACAATATATGTTATTGGGTACCTCCATGAAAAAGATGCCCAAAGCGATCGATCAATACACTTGCCCTAAATTAAGTAGTTTCTCTTGCTGCAACCAATTCAGAAATCTTTAAACTGTAGTTCTAGGAAATACACTACCTATGAGGTTATACAGTTTCCATGTAAAGAGGCAAATGACTGTTTAATACATATGTAAATACTAAAAATTCCCAGAAGCAACAGTGAGCAAATATATAAAACCTATTCAGGATAAACTGGTACTGAAATGTATCAAGTATTTTATTGTATAGATGCACAACTTATTAATAAAAAAGTCACTTCCGCAGAAATAATACTAGAAGAAAGACTTGTTAAGTAACACCTATACTATACAGTATTTTAAGGTACTGAAGATGTGTGTAGCCTTACAGCTCACTGTATTAAGGAAAGCCAAATAGATGGCGAAATTAAAAACAAAAAAGCAGCTCACCCAATGTCACAGATCATATCACAGCACTGCTGTAAAAACCCCACTGTTTTCCGTCCAATGCCAGATTATACTTTTACAGTCTCCCACATCATAGGTCAGAGTAACAATAATAGAAGTTATATTGATAATCTACAGATAATAGTATACTATATATAATATACTATATATAATATTGTCTTGGCAAAGTAATGTAAGATTAGCCTTTTCTGATATGTGGCTCCAGTGACCTACTAGGGGATTCACCAGTGTCAGAGCACAAATTCTTGGCGGGTAGCAGACAGCAAGGATTTGACAGACAATTCATAAGGCTGCAGAATTTAGGATTTCACTGATGTCATACTTCAGATGGGCAAATACAGATGCATATCCAGAAACTAGTTAAGACATGACTAGATGCAGATCCCGAAACTAGTTAAGGCCTAATAGCTGTCCTTACTCTGAAGAATCTCCTTAAAGGCAACAAAAATAAATAAAATATCAAGTGCCAAACCTACTTCCCTGGAATTTTGTCTTGTATTTTATCAGGAGAAGAATCAACTATGAAGTTCTAGTGAGCTTCTGAAACTGGCAAAACCACACAAGATGATCTGGAAACGAGAATGAGAGATCCAGTGTAAGAGAGAGAGAGATTCAAGTACTTGTTTTTTAAAAAAGCTTACAAAGAAATACTTTTGTTCTAGAAACTTCAAGGGACTGGAGTAGAAAAATTCCTAAGGAGAATTAATTCGGTAATAGGTTATAAAATACTAATAATTTTATGGTCAAAATAGAAAGATTAGTAACATGATCCATACAAATAGAGGTTTTTTTCCTAAATATTTTTGAGATAAACATATTGATCCACAAATTAAAAAAGTTCTTTTTTTTTTTTTCAGGGAGGAAACAAGTAATGTATTTAGTAAAATGATTCAATTTTTCTCAGTTTGCTCTCTGAGCCTAAAACCAGTAGGAATACTTTTTAAAATACCTCTGTAAGCTTTAAAAGTTTGCATAAGCTTCACCACTTTCAGCTGCTACAGTATTTTGATTTCCAACCACAAGGATAATACATTATCTGGAGAGTATTTCACTGAGACTACTACAGAGGAGGACCTGGAAAAAGGTTTTGTGGTAGACAAGTTACTTATTTTTTCCTATATAGAAGGTCATCTTCAGATGAACATATGTTTGGTCATAGTCTGCAACTCTCTCTCCATACAAGCCTAGATGTGAAATGTTGCTCATAGAAGAAATTAAGAAGATGTGCAGATTTTGACAAAGAAAGCCTTGCACACAACCAGGAATGCAATACACAATTAGAAGAAATATTCAGTGATACAGCTATGTATTGTTCCGAAGAAACCTGTAACGTTCCTGCTTTGCCTGCTGTTCATCAAGTAGGCTTTAATAAGCCACGGAGATCAACACATTGCTGTAGGGTATAAAAAGAATAAGTATAAAAAGAACAAGTATAGGTTAGAAGGTGACAGAACACTGTAGGGTATTTTCTGTACACATATTATAAATTTCCTGTTGGAGGCTATGAGGGCAAATGGAGAAGTCAAAGGAAAAATATGTGGGTTAGCTTAGCCAGATTTTAAAATAAATATACACTCAACAGTACTCCCTTGTTTCCATTTTCCTGAGAAGGGTTGTATATCCTGTAATCCAAAAATCTCCAAAGGCACGTACAGAAAGTTGTTATTTCAGTCACAGTAATCATCTCTAGGGTATTTACCATTTAGTCTATGATGTGAAAGAAACTGGAGCCATATTAGATACAAAGCAAGTCTAAGATGTGCAGGCCTTCTGTCACTTTGACTCTAGGTGCTTGTGATGCACATATGCTTTGTTTTCTGTATTACAACTTCAGTTAACGTAGGAGTGTTTTATCAAGTTATCTAAGCCTCTAGAATTTCTCAACCAACCTGCAAAGCAAGCTTGTTTTCATTTCAGTAATTATTTGGAGCATCACAATGATGTCAGTTCTCAGGTTTTCATTATAACTACTGGCAGTTTGTGTTACCCTTGCGAAACACCTCACTTGTACCTTTGAAATCAGTGCTAGTTGTGGCAGATGGCTGTAAGAAACCTTGCCTATTAAAATATACAAAAAGGAACATAGCTCAACCTGAAACTTTAGGAGAATTTTTTTTATATTCTTTAGGATACACTTGACTGTCAGTCTTAACATCTGAGAAAGCATTTCTGCTCTTTAAAAAAAACCACCTTTTGGTATTGTTATTTATAGGAGCAATAAACCTCCTCATCGAATCTGTTTGCATGCTCAGGTCCTGACTCTGCATGGGCTAGCCCTATTTGTTTTCGTATCAATCTTAGGTATGGCAACAACACTCGGAACTATGCTGTGCGAGTTGGAGACTATCACACATTGGTACCAGAAGAATACGAGGAAGAAATTGGAGTCCAACAGATTGTGATGCATAAAGAGTACAGACCTGACAGCAGTGACTATGACATTGCACTGGTGAGGCTTCAGGGGCCAGAGGAACAATGTGCCAGATTCAGTACTCATGTCTTACCTGCTTGTTTGCCATTAAGGAGAGAAAGACCACAGAAAACTGCTCCAAACTGTTATATCACCGGATGGGGTGACACAGGTAAAAACGTTTTAATGATTTCCACCCACTCATATCGTTACCTGAGGCTGTTTAAAAAAAATCAAATAAAATCTCAAATATTTAAGATAATGCTCAAAAGGGAACAAATTTACTCTTTTTACATAGGGGAATATTTTCTCACCTGATCCTTAAACAGGAATGACAACATGTTGTTTACTGAATTTAGTTTGTGCTTGAAAAGTGGCAATTAACCCTGTCACTGTAAATCACAGAACAAGGCAGAAACATGGCCTCATTAAGACTGACAAGCATGAATGAAAAGCTTACTTGTTGCCAGGCACACCCTGAGCAGCAGCTTACCACCTCCTGCGTGTTACCCTTGCAGCTCTAAAATATATAAGATTTTTAAGGTAAGTCCTGTGAATATTTCAGAAAGTTTATTAAAATTAGAATAATGGATAGAAAATATACATATAATAGAATGTTAGGTATTTTCAGTCCCCCTTGTTACCACTGACATTTTCAATCACCAGTTAGATTTAAAGAAGAGAACATCTTGCCAAAATTTACAAGAGCCACAATGCAATCAGACAGTATAAGATTCTTCCTCTTCAAAGGTCTTTGTCCTTTAACTTTTTTACAAATCAATAACCATGTTTTACTTTTGCGTTTTTGTGGTGCTGAATACAGTGCAAGACAGCAACCACACTTGAGCCTTTGTTCCACTGACTCACTCAAACTGGCAAGACGACAAGGCAGCAAGGCCAAATATCAGTCCTTCTTCTACATGCCTTACTCTGTGTGCACAGATGTCTGGGTTGCTGTATTACAATAAAGGAGATAGACTGGTAGGGTAGGGTTTTTGCTAAAAACAATTGCTAATTCATTGTCTAGCTGTGTCTAGATATTTTTTTTTTTTTTTACACAATTCACTGAAATTTCTGCAATACTTTATACATCTATTTAAGGAAACGTTAACCACTGCAAGTGACTTTAATTATGGTAAGAAATTACATCATTGCAGTTTATCAGTTGAAATTTCACATTTACTACATAAATCATAATTATGTTACAAGTATTAGGATTTAAAAAAAAAACCCACAATCCAACAATGGCCTTGATTTCCCATGTTTCCAACTGAAAAAGAGGTGCTAGCAATAGAAAAAAGCCAAATTATTTAGATCTTGACCTTTTATAAGCAGAGCACTGCTTATACGATGCAGGGTTTACTACAGATAAAGAAAACCTAAAGGCAGGTTCTGGTCACCCCCAAAAAACGAAGATTAGTGTCATTAGTACTCTGGTACACAGAAGTTGCCAGTATTGCAAGACTCAAACGATACCAGTGCTCTCTACCAGAGTACACTCAGGCTCAGAAACTTTAGCTCCTCAGGTGAGGTGACAAGTAAGTTTGCATGGACTTCCAGGGCATAAGCCTTATGGTTGACTGGATGCTCTGCCTGGAAGCCAACAGAGAACTTGTCAGGTTCTGAGCGAGACTAAATTTGAACTGGTGAGCTTGACATGAAGTATTTCTACAGCTTTAGTCTCTACTGCTCAAGACTCCTAAAAATAGTTTTCTCATTTAAGTATTAAGGCATATATTATTGTAGGAGACACAGAAAGTGCATTTGGAACAAAACGAAACCCAGCCTTGGAAAGGTCCAGTGAACAAGAGGAGTAAAGTTATACCTTAAATGTTTTCCTTTTTTTTTTTTAAAAAAAAAAAAAAAGCATCTATATTCCATATTTACATCTTCACAATATTTTAGTATTATATATAATGGACAGTAGATTTTTCAATATCTCCTCTTGTTTTCAGTTATTTTACTTCATGTCAAAGAGCGTGAAGGACTGGCAGCAAAAATTGGATTAAATCTTATTTATGTTTCCAAGACCAAGCATCATAATGAAACAGTAATTTGGGTTCTCTTTGCAGGAAGGGCTTATTCAAGAACACTACAACAGGCTGCCATCCCTTTACTTCCCAAGAAGGTGTGTGAAGAGCGTTACAAAAGACGATTCACAGGAAGAATGCTCTGTGCTGGAAATGTCCAGGAACAGAAACGTGTTGATAGCTGTCAAGGAGATAGTGGTGGACCACTGATGTGTGAACGTCCAGGGGAAAGCTGGGTTGTGTATGGTGTGACCTCCTGGGGCTATGGCTGTGGAGTTAAAGATTCTCCAGGCGTCTATACAAAAGTATCATCTTTTGTACCCTGGATAAAAAGTGTGACCAAACTATGAACGTCCATAATGAAAACCAAATGTTAATAAAGTTTGAGGCAGGACAACTTGAACAGCACAAACAGCGCACAACTGGGGCCCACAGTGAGTGGAAACTGGCACATTTTCCTGATTCATGTGTTTTTGTTAAATCCAAGCTGTATACATGCAACCTTTCCAGTTAGGGATTACTATCTAAACAAAGCCCTGTGTGTTAAGGAAGTTTATACACTGCGCGAAGAGGCTACCATGTATCTCAGACAAGGAAAAAAGTGATAGCTGGCTTAGAGTAACATTGGAGGAGGACAGCTGGGGAGTTCACCATGAGATTCACTGCCCACAGGAAGACTGCAGTAGCTTCAAGCTATTTATTCTCCAGGCTTCTCTAGAATTAATTACAGATCACAGCCTAGTTTACTTAATCAGTTCTGGACTGTTTTCCTGTTATTCCTATGATCTTACACTCAGCCCTCTAATTCTGACTCGTGCTTTGTTAGCTAATGAGACCATTAGCAGTTTGATTCTTGGTAAGTAATTCTGAGTATGTATTAAGCATTAGAAGGAAAATAATTGTGAATAGTCAGATCTCTAGCTATTCTGACAAATGCTCTCACAGCTTAGTGCGCATAAAGTACATTCCCAAGGAAAACAGGCAGTACACTGGACATTAGTTGTCCTGCAAACAACCTGCACAGCTGCAAGAGCTAGATCAAAAACAAATGACCTATTTTCTTTCCTCTAGACAGATACATTTGTATCTTTCTGAAACTCCTAAATTTTTAGTACATACAGCATTTCAGAGAGAATTTTTTTTTCCTATTTGCCACTAGCTGTCAGTACAATATCAGACAAACATCCCAATTCTCTCATTGATGGTTTTGAAGGGGCTTTACTCAAGTAACACTAAGAACTGACAATGTTACAAGTTGTATGTATGTGCAATACTAGAGATGTTGAGTCAGAATCTGTCTGAAAAGATTTTATAGTCTTAAACTACTATTTTCTACCAGATATTTAGACAATTCTCTCCTGCTTAGTTGCAATACCGATCTTACAGAAAAGTTGAGAGTTAGATAGTTTTCAGTGACTTCCAAAGTATTGACATTTTGATTGCATTTATTTCCTTTTACAGATACTGTTCCCCATGCCAGGAAAACCTTAATGATTTGTTATAAAAATGCACTGATAAAAAGTTACTCTTGATGTACAAGACAAATACAAACCAATTTGCCATCTTTTTAGAAACAGCCACCCACTGAACTTACTACCCAGAATACAGAAGTAACCACCATCTTAGGGCAACACTAACAGGGATCAGGCTTGATTTGAGATTAACTGCAGCCAAGAGGGAGACAGGAAAGTTCAGGGCTACCTCTACGACCCCTGCCAAAGCCCATTCTGCATGTGTGCTCTACATACATTAACAAACATACTTCTTAAAAAGCAGAGCTTAAAGTTCTGTGGGCCATAAAACACTCGTGTGGCAGATGTGTGTCACCACATAGTGACTGTGCAAACTGTGACTATCAGTGACTGTATCCTGTGTTTCCTATCCCCAAGCACTGGCTACCACAGCGTTGTGTGGCATTCAGTGAACGAAGTGGGATACTTGTATTCGTGTTGTAAGTGGGCAATAATTAATTTCTGTATAGTCCTATTTATCTCTGGTGTTGTAACAAATATCCAAGGCAACTCAATTTGCATACAAAAGTGGCAGTGATATTGCAGAAGTCCATGAGAATTAAGACTTGACCCTTAATTTCTCTCTGACCTCAAACTTAGCTTTCAAGGGTCATGAGTAGTTTAAATAACTTGTTGGAACTGGTGCTAAACTAGTACATGAGGTGCTTTAATATATTTTAGTTTTCTGTAATTCCACACTGTTTGAAATAGTGTGAAATATTTTATTTAAAAATGTATCAAAAATCATAGTACTGTGACCACCTACTGTTAGACCTGGCAGTGAACTTCAAAAGCATTTATGTTTTTACTCGTTACACATAACCCTTTCAATTAAATGAAAGAGGAAGTAAATCTGTCAAAATATATCTACTTGTACCGTCAAAGCTTTGCTATACAAGACCCATCATTTAGAGACTTGTGGTGAAGGCTATATAGTGCAATACATGCGTTGTGTACAGGGGAAATAATTTTTAGAAGTTGCATCACAGAAATACGATACTTGGGGGGGGGGAATTGAGTCTGCATACTAAACATAGTATTTAGTACTGTAGTTTTGCTCTTTTAATAGAAAGCTTTATTAGATTTTAAAATGTTGCACTATCATTTTCATGCAGAAAGCATGCCTTTTCAGTTTCTTTCATAAAATGAAATTGTCTTTACTATGCCATTCTAATTTTTGTTCAATGAGCCTAATGGTGTAAATGTATACAATAAAAACTGCCACACTGACTAAACTTTCACACATTAATCCTGTAGATAATGTACAGGCAGATGCTGCAGGAACATTAGCCAGATCAACTTAATGTGAGCTTTCTTTTGAAGGAAAGGGTGCTCTTGATAGTATTTTTTCTAAAGCATGTAAGATCTGAGCCATTTTTTCACAGAAAAAAAAAAGTTTGTTCTGTATGATGGGATTCCTAGTGCTTTGTATGCTATGCCGTAACTTAGACCAGTTATGTTGTGATTAGTAAGTTTATCCTACAGTCTTAAAACTGCTCAGGATTTTTTTTGACCCTTGCTATTCACCTCTTTGTTCAACATTTTTAATACATACAAGGTTGTAGAAAAGCCTGTTCTTTGGCCTACCCTAAGCGTTTTTTTTTTTTTTTGTGTGTTAAGCACATTGGTCATAGTGTTAAGAGTGGCATAATCTAAGAAAACACTTGGCACTTTTATTTCCAGATTAGATGACCATCTTAAATACTGATGTGTAATCTACCCAGATTCCCCAACATTGTGAAGATTTATAATCAGATGCAGTCCCCTTAAATTTACTGAGTTTGTGTCCATTTTCCAGAGATTATACAGAGAAATAAGAGCAGAAACATTTACTCCAATTGTCACAAAACCTGTTTAACATGCATTTAGCTCAACCCTGACCAACTTCCCAAAGTAAAAGGGTATGTATCTGTAAACATTTTATGATTACATGCAGAGTATAGCCTCAGCTCTCTTATTCCCAGAAAAATTCACAGCACTATAATAACTTACATTTAACAAGTCGGTCCTGAATCAATGCTCACCATAATTTTTAATGTTGCTGCAACCACTTCACACTTTTGAAGTGCTAGAATATTTATACTCACGGATATTTTAATGCTGTTACAATTTCAGAGTGGCTATCACAAAACGTAACATAAAATAAGCTAAAACAATTAGGTTCTAGTAGCAGATCCCAGTAAACCGCCCAGAAAACAAGAATTTTGTGGTACCAGGAAAGAAAAATGGGTTTTGCTTGTGCTCCACACTGCTAGCTAAGTTAAGCAGTAAGTTACGTGCAGTTAACTGAGGTAGTAGAAACCAGACCTACCTTATACACATTAGGTATCTGCTCAGATGTAGTAGTTCCTATTGCACTTATTTAGCATGGAACACAGCAACTGATCACCTAACTTTCTGCAAATGTTAATACCAAGCAACCACAGATAGGGAAAATGTGACTTAGGAATTTGGAGACAGGCATTTACCTTTGCAGTAATATATAAAGGAAAAAAAAATTAAAGACCCGTGTTGGGTGTAAATTGGAGAGACAGGAGACACTGGATGTAACAGCAGATAAAACAGGGTGCAGAAAAGTAAAAGGAACATTTATAAAGGCAAGAGCTAGGATGCAACAGGAATAGATTGAGAAGACAGGAACCAGGTGTTTGGGAAGTGGGAATTAAATTTTAAGGAAAACCATGAAAAACAAGTCATTCTAAGCCATATGGAAATAAGAAAGTCACATCTCAAGAGTACCTCTACTGAACTCAACAGAAAGCAGGCTTCATTACCCTCTGTGCATGTGACTGAATGCTCATGAAAAGCTTGTCATAGGAAAGGTTACTCACCAAGCACTCAAAAATAGTAAGATGCCCAAACATTATAGTTCATACTTTTGCATTTGACCATAATCCTGACAGTTAAATTTTTCCTTCTCTTGATCCAAACAGTTTTATCTTTGCATGTTCAAATTATTTGATGAAGAACTAAAAATTGAACATTCACAAGCCACCAAGCCAATTTATTCAGCCCATGACCTGCTTCCCATCACCTGTTCCCAAAAACCTTAGAGCTGCTTCCCCATGGATCATGGGATTCATGGCCACTAAGGTGGAAATACCAGTGACCTCATCACTTAGCTGACACAATGGACTCCCAGGACAACTACATGGCTCTCCTCTAAGTTAGTTTCACACAGAAGGATCCTCCATTATAGCAGGCAGAGACAGGACAGCCAGTTTTCAAGGGGCAACTTGTAATAAAAGAACCAAAACTCAATATAATTGTTATCACACACCAGAGTTGTTAAAATAGATCAAAAAGGCAGTCACCATCTGATCAAAGTAAAAGTTAAAATACAAGGGAATTGGGGTAACACCAGACAACCACATCAGTGCAATGCCATACAGTAGCTAAAAGCAAACACCAGAAAGTCTGAACTTTGCAGTATCATTTCAGTGACCAGAACAGAAAAATGCTTCTCTCCAGACCTTTATGTCACATTCTTGAGTTTTGTACTGTGTTGTTTTCACGCATTTCAGATCCCTGGAGAAACACATCTTCTGCCCTACTCCTGCTTCTTCCTGTTCATGTGCCTGCAACTGATTTTCTTCATAGGATCAAACAAGAGTCACACACAAAACAAATGGATCTCAACACTCAGGAAGCCACTTTGCATCAGGGTGCCTGCTGGAACAGCAACCAGACAGTGCTAGCACTCTCCTGCCCACATCTGCTCCCTTAGATAGCAGCAGCTCTCTCTGGCAACTGCCCTTGTAGAATAGATGTACTAGCTTACTTTCCAAAAGCACTAAGGTTACTACAGAAGTCCACTCTTCTTGGAGAAAAGGAAATTTGTAGTACACACTCCTGACTGTTGGCTGCCAGACCTAGCAGCCACAAACTTGGAATCCTAAGCAGTAAAGATGTCATATGATAGGATTGTGCACAGAGCTGTTTTAAAGAAGAGTAACCACACACCACCATTTAAACAGGTGTAGTACCACTTATTATAGCTCCACACAATCAGCCATGCTTTGGCAATGGCAGGAAAAGCACATGATTACCAAAAAAAAGTTTCCTGTAACTGCTCCCTGATCTCCCTACCAGTCTATTCCAAAGTGTGACTAACATGAGCATCGGAAGTGATTTCCTCAGATCTAATCCATGCTGTAATTAAAGTCCACAATTCTACCCCCATACACTTCAAATAGGAATGTCTCCCCCCATCAGTTGCCAAGTACTTAGAAGTAATTGCATTGCCTCCTGATCTCAGTTCTACAGCTCCACAGATTTTGTTTCCCAGTCCTTCTAAAGATCCCTTTCCTCTCTAACTTTTCAGTTTGTACAGCTGCAATTAGCCAAGGTAGTAAATTTACCAGTAAGTAAAACATGTACCTTGTCTGATTCTGCAATGATTCACCATCTACTGGAGCATCACAGATTCTTTTCTTGAATATATATATAAGATCCCTAACTAAAACTGAAAAACCACCTACATTCAAAGTCACTGTTTCTCCCCTGCAGCAGTAACCTCACACTAAGATCGGGACTTCTGGAACAGCTCCCAGACAATGCATCAACCACTGCTTTGCCCTGAAACCATCTAGTCATAAATGTAAGGCCCATACACCAAAAGCTGTATTCCCACACCAGGCAGATTTGGCACGTATCAGTACTTCCAAAGAAGACATGCAGGTGTAGTCTCAGTTATCAGTAGTCTTGTAAGGAAGAAGCGACACTTGCAGTTGAAGTTAATGTCTCTTTATTAACTTTTTCATACATTCAAATGGTTTACATTGGCATATATAGTAAAACTATGACTGTAAATTTCACATTTGTTTTGTGGACTTCATAGACTTACCTTCAGCTTATGCAGTTCACGTATACTCCTCGCAACCACCTCACTGACACACTTCAACAGCAAAAGAGCCACCACGAAAGGTGCACATAACCAGATTAAATAATACTGCAGTAAAATCAGCCACACGGCAGAGTGCAGTGCAGCCACTAAAGTCCTGACAGCATTATTATAACTGCTTAAGACTTGGCAACAGCCCAAAGATAGAAGCAACGGAAGATCCAGGAAAGCAGCACAAAATGAGCTAGTCTAGTCATCCTAACTGTAAGCAGCAAAGGCCAACTGTAGGCACAGTAAGCTAAATTCCAGTCCCTATTTGTGAAGATGAGAGATGGACTGCAAAGCATCCCATCCAGGCTTCAAGTCTGAACTTCACTAAAAAAACATTCATTTGTGTTAACTCTTAGGCAAGATTAAGATCTAGCTTAGAAAGAGCTTTTGCTAGCTCTGCTTGATAATCATAAATACTACATCTTGCAAAAGGCAGCATCAATTTCAGGTTAGACAAATTCACCCTACATTATGTAAAAAAAGCTCTAGTCACAGCTACTCAAAGAATTCACATTGTGGAATTTAGCCCCATCTTCTTCTGTCATCACAACTCAAGAGTGTTTTTCCCCTGTAAAAACAAGTTTGAGGCAGTTTAATATTACTACCAGAAACACATACAACACAGCACACATCACTTAACAGTATGATGCCCTCCTAGGAGTTGTACTGCACTGAAACAAAACTATTAATATCAATCTGATATCTCTCTCTGCTCCTGCAGATTACTCGTAGTACTAAGTTAAATCAGAAACATATTTATTAAGACAGACATTCCTGAGAAATCTGTGGATTCAGATGCCTCCAGTTTGGCAGGCAAGTTCTAGCAACATACATTTTATCGTAACTCAGTATTCCTAGCATAAGTAACATATCTACACCCAAGCCCTTTTCTTCCTAGTCACACTAATTTATGGACTTAGTTACACCAAAACAATGCGTGCCTTAAAATCAAACCACCAAGCCTATACTGACACACAAACTCTACAACTCACGGAGAGTCATAAAGCAGGCACATTTATTGCAGCGCTGGATGCAAGGGGTATCATTCCTCCAAACTCGCACATCAGGTTACTAAACAAGTGTTTATTTACGATATGAAAGTATACATATTCATTAGTACAGGCTGGGTAATTACAATTATTTCTGGGAATAAGCCTAACTATAATAATCGTCCCCAAGAACTCATTATCATAGCTCTCCTCCTTCTGGTGGCTGTGTACTATCACCTGGTGGTCGTCTATTGGGGTCTTTTGGATGAAGGCTCATAGACTCCCACCGTGTACTTTTCACTTCTAGCTCAGAATGCTGACTTGGCTGAGCTTCAAACAGGTTCTAAACAGACAGTTGCTCCTCACAAACAATAGGCTTCCAGTTTAAATACTAACCGTTCCTGTTATCTATACAATTCTTGCTTCCAACCGAGTTTCAGCATCTTGCTAAACTGTTTACTTTGTTAATGATGTCTAACTAAATGCTATTTTTCCCGTATCAATACCTTGATTCCAACAAACATTAGTAGTTTAGTCGCTAAAGATATGTTAGCAAATCGACATTATTCCCACCCAAACCCTCACTTTCAAGAGCTTATCGAGTAATACACACCCTGTCACATACTTTTTGGAGAGAAGGATCTTAAACGGCAACGGATGCGTCTCCAGACTTCAAATTTCTGCGCCCCCAGAGGAAAAAGGAAAAAAAAAGAAAATGAGAACACGTTTAAAAACTAGGCTCTAACCGCTTATTGAAAAAAATGAAAAAAACCCAACCAAAAAAAAAATAAAAAACCACCACACAAACCCAACACAAACGGGGAGAGGCGGCAAAAGCTGCGGTGCAGTACACCTCGGCCAACTCGGCTTGTTACTTGCTACAGTCAACGACTAATGCCCACAAGAGGGTAAAAGTTTTGCCAATTAGCAAGGAACTGCTCTTCCATGCCTAGGAAGGGAGTCAGCCACAGGCGGCTGCCCCCATGGAGTCATGGAGCACCCCTCCCCACCCTCCGCCACGTGGCGGCCGCCCTTTTCCTTTCCCCCCCCCCTCC
>VXBW01006651.1:1834858-1857609 GCA_013400375.1 Thinocorus orbignyianus | reverse complement strand
CCACCCCCCCCCCCCCGCCGCGGGCCCCACCGCCGCCAACCGACTCCCGCCCGCCTTTCACCTCACCTCGGGGGCTCACCTGCTGCTCGCTCCGCTCCTCTGCCGCGGCCGGTCCGCTGGGGCTCCATCAGTCGCGCCTGTGGAGAGAAAGAGGGACGCGCCGCGCTGCCTCACGCCTCCCCGACCCGTCGCCTCACTGCCAACGGCCGCCGGCTCCCCCTTCAACGGCTGCCCCGCGCGCCCGCCAACGGCCGCCAGCTCCCCCTCCAACAGCTGACCCCACACGCTCCGGTAGCCCGGAGCTCTATCAACACAAGCCCGCAACCGTCCGCAGCGCCCAGCACTGAGAGTTGGCGGAGTAGGTGGGGCCGCCCCCTGCGCGCGCAGTGGGCGGGGCAGTGGGCAGGGTAACGGGCAGGGTAACGGCTGCGCCTCCGTGGCTGTGGGGCTGGGTGTAGGTGGAGCTCCGTGTGGGTGTATGTATGTATGTATGCATGCGCTCGGTCAAGTCATAAAATGCCCCTTAAATGCTAAAACGCTAGTGTTTGTTATTGGGTGAACATGGACCTGTGAGAAAGGGTAGGACAGGACTATTTCGGTTGGCTGGGACCTACAAGGGCCACCTGGTCCAACTGCCTGACCACAGCAGGGCTGACCAAAAGTTAAAGCCAGCTGTTAAGAGCCTTGTCCAAACGCCTCACCAACACCACCAGGTTGGGGCAGTGCCCACCCCTCTGGGAAGCCTGTTCCAGGGTCTGACCACCCTCTCAGTAAAGAAATCATAGAATAGCTAGAATAAGAAGGTCATCGTTGATCATCACCTTAAAGATCATAGAGTTCCAACCCCCCTGTCGTGGGCAGGGACACCTCTGACCAGAGCAGGTTGCTCAAAGCCCCATCCAGCCTGGCCTTGAGCACTTCCAGAGATGGAGCAGCCACAGCTTCTCCGGGCAACCTGTTCCAGTGCCTCACCACCCTCACAGGAAATAATTTCTTCCTAATGTCCAGTCTAAATCTCCCCTCTTCCAATTTAAAACCATTAGCCCTTGTCCTATCACTACTTTTCCTGACAAGATGTTTCCTCATCTCAAACCTCTCCTAACTGCCATACCTTTTACGCCACATCTTAACGATTATTGCAGTTGCCCTCAGCGCAGGGAAGGGCAGTTTTTTAAGGTCAGGTACAGGCTGCAACTCATCTCAAAGGTGAGTTTGTATTCCGTGCGTGGCACGCTGGAAAGACGAGACAGGCAATTTCGGCTTTTGCAGGCCAGCTGCCAGTGAACTGACACAGCCAGGGGACTGAAACTGCGCCTCAAACAGCTACAGACAACTTTGTATTTGACTTGTTGGGGAGATTTTGCAGAAGAGGTTGGAAGCAATGACTGGCGCAGTGCAGGAAGCTGCCTTCTGACTCATATTTTAGTATCCGTATTTCTTACCTTATTTTTTTCCTGTGAAAAAGATACTCAGCATCTTGAAGGTCCCCAGGGAAGGGGGCTCCACAGCCTCCCTGGGCAGCCTGTTCCAGGGCTCTGTCACCCTCGCTGTAAAAAAGGTTTTCTTTATATTTGAATGGAACTTCCTGTGTTCCAGCTTGCACCAATCACCCCTAGTCCTGTCATTGGGAACCACTGAGAAACTCCATCCTCCTTCAACCCGCCCTTCAGATACTTATAAGTGTTAGTAAGGTCTCCCCTCAGCCTTCTCTTTTTCATAATGGAGATGCTCCAATCCCATAATCATTTTTGTTTCCCTACACTGGACTCTCTCCAGTAGTTCCCTGTCTCCCTTAAACTGGGGAACCCAGAACTGGATGCAGTATTCCAGTTGTGGCCTCACCAGTGCAGAGCAGAGAGGGAGAATGACCTCCCTTGACCTACTGGCCACACTCTTCCCTGTGCAGCCCATGACTCCGTTGGCCCTCTTGGTGACAAGGGCACATGGCTGGCTCATGGATAGTTTACTACCTACCAGGACCCCCACATCCTTCTCCTCAGAAGTGCTTTCCAGCAGGTCCACCCCTAAACTAACCTACATCTTTTGGAAAAGATCTGATAGTGACCTTGTGCTACTAGATTGACAGCTCTCCTAGGTAGATAGACATCTGTTAATTAGCAATTAAAAGTACATGAGCCTTATTTTCCAACTGAAATTCTCAAGAAAGGATCAGAACAGAAAAAGAGAAGTAGAGAAAAAAAGCACCGTATTAAAAAAGTAAGAAGTAACCTGACAGAAAACTGAGAGTCAAGCTCACTATATGCTTTCCAAATCAACCACCCTTAATTTGTCTAAATTCCTCCTTCACTCAGGTTTCCCTAACCCTTGATTTCAGTTGTTAATTACTTTCCTGTTTCTGTGATTTGTCTTTTGATGCTGACTGTTGTGCTTTCTTCATTCATGTGGTCCACAGAGACAAAAAAGTGTCTTTTGCCTCTGAGCTCTTAAGAATTTTGGGATTGGAAGAACTGAAAAGAAACATTAACTGAAAGCAGATAAATTGGAGACGGAGGTCATGCATCTGCTATTTGTAGCAAGGATCTTCTCCCTTTGCTTAGTACCTTCCTGTTATTACTTCACTGTGCCTCTTTTGTTATTAGATGTTATAGAGATGAGTATTCTAAAAAAAGCTTAGACTTCTAAATACAGGTTCCATCATTTCTCTATAAGGAACAGAATATTTTTGTTAACATAGGTTTCCTATTTTCTATACCCCTATGAAGTTATTAAGCAGCTTTTGCCCAGCTAGATAGTACACTTTTCTATTCTGTTCTGAATTTGTTGATAACAGTGAATTTTCCTTTGGACACTCATACCATCTTCAGAGTTTTCTTGTAAGAATGGTTTTCTCATGTCTGTGTGGGTTGATGCATTGGCACAACTATTGAATCCCCAAGGCAAATAATTTAAATAAAGTCTGCTTGTTATCTTAAAAATAGCAAGCTCTGGAAGGGTTTCTATAACATATTAGGAATTTCTGGCACAAGAAATAAAAAGTAAGCAGGAAGCAAAAGCAGCAAAACGAGCAGCTGCATTAAGCAGTAATGTTCACTCACAGAGAGAGTAAGCAATATTTTTCATTTCTGAAAACATTTCATGCTGTTCCCGTGCTCCTGGATTGTGTTGTAGCTCAGTGACAAGCTGCAAGAGCTGCTAACAAATCTGGAAAAGGACAACTTTTGTGAACATAAAAATCACTTCCACACAGCACTACATTTTCTTATCAGAGTTTATTGTTGCACTTCAGATACCATGCCACTATCAGAATAATATCTATTTTTTATTTTAAAAAACTTTGAGAAAAATGTTTCCAGCAATTTTCATTCAATGTGAATGACAAGAGTATTACATCTATAAACATTGAAATATCTACTTAATTTCTTCCTGAGGAAGTTTCACATTTTTAAGCAATGAAAAAGGATATTCTGTACAAGATAGTCTGCAAATCATTGAAACTAATTCTGTATGCACAAATAGAACTGGGAAAATATCACAGTATTTTCAGGAATGTTTGCTCAAATAATTAAGTGATTTCATATCAGGCTCTGTCTTTACACCCCCTCTAATGGTCACTTTCTGCTCATGATCACATTGATTTTTCATGGCACGGATATCTGCAGAAAGCAAATTTCAGAATCACACTTATGAAAATAAAGGTGAAGCTCCGATAATCAAGCATTTGTTAAAGAAATTGCTTGTGCAGTTGCCTACCAGGGGAACAGAAACCATGGCTGTGTAACCAACCACAATAAGATATCTGACTTTGACTAGCAAATATAAATTTGTTGTAATGAATCAGTATTTTTCAAGAATGTTAATACTGACAGTCTATTTCTGGAAATCAAACACTGATTGTAGGTAAGCTGTGAATAGAAGAGGTTAAACTTTGTCAGATAATTCATGCTGTATGACTTGCTTACTCAGCTGTACTCATGTGCATCCTACGATTTGTGGAGTAACACATCTAGCTGTTGTCTGCATGCTTTGCTCCGGTTCTTCGTTCTTCACCAAGCTGACTGAACATTAAAAGTCATTCTGTTTTTTAAAGTCTCTTGTTAAGTGTAAGAACATGTTTAAATAGAATAGTTCTGCAGAAAAAAACCTAATGGCTTCATACCATCTTTGTATAAACAAGTAATAAGTGAACATCAGAAATCCAGGACTGCAGAGCTCCAGCAGTTTGCCTTTACTTCTTCATTGCTTTGGTGTCTGACACTAAGCCTGCCTAGCGTGCAAGCAGCTAATCCTACAGCACCTTTTCTAAAGATGCTAGTGCTTAACAGCTGCTTCTCAACAGGAGCCTGGATTTAGATTCAAGATCACATCTTTTCAGACGCACAGTTCCAGGTCAAGCTACTATGTTCACAGATTCAGCTCAGGTAGTTACCACAGGAATCCACTGAAGATTTCCCTAGGAACTCATTCAGTTTGGTCCCAGTCCACTCCCTTAGGAAGGGCACTGAGACAATCCAAGAACACCCTGCTGTTTATGATCAGGACTTGAGAGTCACCATGCTGGTCCTGGAGGACGAGCTTTGTGTTCAGTTGCCAAACCAAGCCTAGTTCCCACAGGGCCAAGGCCATGTCTGGGGGGGCTTATCCTCCCGAGGTTACAGTGACTGCAGGTGGGCTGCTTTACCAGATCACCAGTTGTATGGGGGTCCTTGCCAGAGCTCAGAGAGGACTTCCCAGAAGTAGCCCACAGATCTGAGATATGTTACCTTGTCTGTTGTAAAATTTCTGGAGGGACAACGCGACTGATGTGTATGTCCTCATCACCACTCTCTCCTTGACTGCTCACTCATTCTCACTCTAGTGGGTATTTCCCAGAGAAAGAAGACAGAAAGGGAGTTCTTGAAAAGAATGAACTATGAATATGGTTGAGGCCTATCCCTTCTGCACGCAGGAGGCACTCAATTTGTGTGCAGAGGGTCCTCTCACCATGAAAAATTCAGGCACTTGCCAGTGCCCAAAGTTTTTCCTATTTTCTTCTACTTTATAATTGTTGCACTGAAGAACATGGAGTAACTGTGGCAGCAGTGCACAAAACAGGAGCTTTGTGCAATCCCTTCGGATTTTTTGAAAATGTTTGAGTGATGTTACATCAGGTTATATCAATGGTAAAATCAATCATGTCAGGATGAAAACCCTGGATATTTCTTCCTGTTATTCAATTTAGTTGTAACAAATCCATACAGATGCTTGCAGGATGCATGAGCTGTCCATAGCATGCACAGTATTTGCTTTTATGGATGTTCAGAATCCAGAGTGTTTCTTTTATCAAATAAGAAATATTTTAAGACAAGTCAGCTTTTGGGAAAGATCTATATGACAGTGAATATTTAAAGTGAAATGAAAATTCTCATTCTGTCTAATAAATAATAAAGATGTTCATCTTAAAAATGTCTACTCTAGTAGGTCCTCATCATTAATCATGCATATTCCCTTAGCAAAAATGTGCTGCGTAAAGAATATTGTTATATACAGCAAATTTGTCTAGATTTTTTCTTTACAGGCCTATCAAAACCACATGTTACATAGACAAAATCAATAAATAATAAAGATTACCAGTTAGAGGTACAGTAAGGATCTCAACATCTGTTTTCTATTTAGGGAATAACAAACTGGTTTCCATTCCATTACCTTGAAAGTTAAATTGTATGATTACATAAATGTCGTAAAACAGCACTGAGACATACAAAGTTTTCCCACCATTTGATGCATGTTTTTAACTATTCACCCTAAAACAAATTATGATAACATTACAGAGCTACTGTAAAAAGCATTGCATTTAGTACTGTAGTTCTCTTTTGCTTTCACTACCTCTTCATGTCTTTACAAACCCTCAGAGTCAAAGTTCAGTGGAGAAGCATTAAGGCCATACTCAGCTGAAGTTCTCATTGACCTTCTTTCTTGACTTTTAAGTACTATTAATTAGATTTTATCTCACATCTAAACCAGTGCATTGTGAGATATATAATTGAAATGTATCATATAAATGTAAAGCTGGATATTTGTGATTTCCATGATCAGGGAGTAATTTTNCCCGGCCTGCCCCCGAGTTTTTTTCCTAATATTTAATAACAAACATGTCTAAAATGTCTGGAACCAAACCCAGTATTTTAACCTGGAAATCTGAAAGATTTTTGCAGCTGATGTCAACTGAAGGCTACTGAAAGATGCTACAATTTTGATTGGGTTGAAGGATTTTATAATAACACAAAGCATACACTGAAGGCAATAAATTAAGGGAAAAATAGTGGTTTAAATTAAGGCAATTCGTTCCTGCTCTTCATGAGTTTTTCATTCATTTCAGTGGAGTCACTCCTGATTTACAGCAGTGTAGGCCCAGATTGCAGTATCTGGATCTAGCTGCTCACAGAAGCCTGTTCATACTACTCATAAGGATTATACTGTAATTTTTGTGCTTCACATGTCCAATTAAATTTCTGTTCAGATACTGGCTATATTCTGTATTTTGCCATTTCAGTACAAAATCAGACATAGTAGTTATGGACAAAGGCCCTTACCACATAGTGTTTGTTGTTACAGACTAAAAGCATTGGTAATGTTTTTGTGTGTGTGTGTGTGTTTTTTTCTACACTGCTTTTGCCTGTGGCTTCTAGATTTTTCTCCATGTATTTTGTTGCTGTGCACAGCTAAGTCATGTATGATAACTGTACTTCTAACCCTTGTTAGTATAAACTTTGGGTATTAGCAAGCTGATTCCAAATGTAGAAGTACACTTGGCATTTTGTGCTACATTGTTTTCCTCTTTTATGCAAGACAATAATCAAATAGTAAGAAAAATTATCAGTGGTCTAACAATGGGCTACGAAACCTACATGAGACACAATACTTTTAAACCGATATATAAAAATGTAAATATTTACCATGAAGTTGGACAGGTCATGTATCTCTGAAGCTCATACCAGTCACAAATAATTTCCACATATGTGCACAGTAGTCCACAAGTCCACAGGCCCAGAAATGTTTGAGAAAGATTTGACCCATCAGAGCTCTAAGAAACACCTGTATTTTCACAATCCACATGCCAGCATATGGAAATAATTTCTATCTTTTACTCATTTTTGAAGAGGTATTTCTTACAAGACCTTCTGGTAGATACTGGAGACTTTAGGTATGATGACTGACTTGTAGAAGAGATTTCAAAAAGCCTTTTTTCAATGCTATCTCACTTTCTGTAGCTCCTGTCTCAGCCACGATGGCAGAGGTTGTCCCAATTTGTGTAGGAGTTTTGACAGTTCCACATTGTGATCTCTGTAGTAGCTTGACAGAAAAGCCCTGCACTGATGGACACAAAAGGAGATACTTTTACTTAATAAGATGCTGTACTGCAGTTGCTGTAAATTGTAGGTTTCAAAGTTTGTTTTACCTGTGTCAAAACTTTACTTTCTCTTATGCAATTTAAATTGCTTTACGCTATCTACTGCATGCAAGTTTAAGCTTGTCAGTTAGAAGCTGAAGTGTAAAAGGTAATTTCAAGAGAAACAAAGGTTGTCCAAAATGAACAATGAAGTCAAAGCAAAGGATCTGATTCTACTCTCAGGCAGTCGTGTAAATTAAGAATTGCACTGAAGCAGAGGCAGTTACTTTGAGTTTACTGAAGTGAGACTGAAACCAAAGCTTTGAAAACATCTTCATAGGTAGACATATATCAATTACTATCGCCATTTTCAGAAGTATTTAGAATTGAAAAATACAACAATAAACAAACACAGTCCTGTCTTATCTCTAGCCAAAAGCCTTCTTACCCAGTGATTTTATATGAGCATGATTATATTAATGTAAAGGTATGTATAATTTAAGTACCAAGAGAAAAAAATCCTGTCATGCTTGCCACATTAGTACTTACTGATGTTCACATGCCACATTAGTACTTAAATTAGTTCAAACTGTAAGTTTTTATTTGTGTCTTGTTCCCCAAATGAAATAGGAATACAGGACAGAATAAACAGAAAAGTTAGAGCTAGAATAAGAGACTAAACTGCCCTTGGGTACAGGCTGCAACATTCTGAAGGAAATTTCTTCATTTGAGCATTTGTCTGGGGAAGGTATTTATAAAATTATTAGAAACAGAACCTAACCTCCCTTAAAACTGGATTATATGGGAGTCCACGTTACTTGTCATAATGTAACTACTCTCAAAAATGAGGGACCAGACATAAATACACATATCTGATTATGACTGAGAAAAAAACATGCACTGTGGAGCTTCTGCTGCTTATGTCACTTAGGTAACAGAGAGGTTTCCAACAGAATTTCAGGGGTGCCAAGTTTAGTTTTCTAAGAGGTGCTAAGTTTTAAAAGTTGGGTTTTTTCCATAACTTAAATTCTTCATATTTTAAATGAAGAACTGAAAAAAATCTATGCACTCCATAGCTACCTAAATGTTTCATTTGTAGGGAAAGGTAGTCAAATAATTACCATCCTACCACTTGTCTTCCTACTTATGATTTTGCCTGTGTGGTGTCCCACATGTGGCAGATGAATCCCTGTATAATGCAAATGAGCGTAATGTTTTACCTCAGAATCCATAGGAGGGTACTTTCTACCTTTGCTCTTGCCAAGACACTTTGTTTTTCCTTCTTCCAGGAGCTGACACCAGAAACCTTTATGTGAATCAAACCTGAAATAAATATTTTGCAGTGTAAAGGCTGTGAGATACTACAAGGAGGATGCATGTCCCAAGTTTAGACAGAAGACTCAAAAGAGTAAACCTAAGGTTATCAGTCTTATTTTAAGGACAAACAAATCCAAATATCAGAATCCAAAGGATTTGTGAACGTGTGCATTTAAGATGTATAGAGTGGATGTTACATTCCTGATTGGTATCATTGAATCTGTCTTGCAGCTAATGTCAAAAATAAACCAAAACTAATTATTTTTCTTTTCTGCTTATGCACATCAGTACTCTATGTTCCACTTACGGAAACAGAAATTCATTTCAATTCATCCAAAGTTCATATGCAGTTCTCACAATGCAAGACTTACTTTGTCTATTTGTCAGAGGTCTACTTCTGTAACAGTCAAGCTCTACACTGAGCGGCTCAGCGGATGATTCACAGAAAATCTAACCCTGGATTGTGTTCTTTGCAGACATCGAAGAATACATCCCACTGACAGCTCAAAGGAGAAGTATGAGAGGCTTTATTTTTCAGTGAGCTTACCTACAGACTAACTGGTATTTTAGGAATGTAGGAACATTTGAAAATGATGATTAAATTAACTCACGTCAGGGCTTCAGAATAATTATAATGAGGAGAGACACCCAGAAATTTCTGTACTTCATCCATTACAGTAGATGGGTCAGTTCTCAGCTGCTGTCCATCAATAATTAGCAACTACAACAAATAAAATAAATGGAAGTTTAATTTAAAATTCATTATTTCAAGCTTCAAACTGAAAATTCCACCTCTGTCAAACTCCTTCAACGTATGGAGAGTACCACCCCAGAGAATGATAATGGATCCAGTTTTAATTGTCATCATCATTAATGACCTGGGATCAGGGTAAATGGGATGTTAGTTAAATCTAAAAGGATACTAAACTAAGTTGTTGTAAACACAGGGAAGTAGCAGTGAAGGATATAGAAAGATAAGAAATACTGACAAGAAACTGAGATTTGACCAGCCAAGAAAAAAAGGTATTGATATCTAGAGAAATAACCTATAGTTCTCAGAGACACAAACAGATACATATATATGTTACAGTAATGTTGGAAAGTTTGTCACTGGAAATGACCATAAGGACAGAAACGAGTAGGTAGATGTTACGTGAAATGCCTTACTTCTAAATTCATACAACAATACATGAAAACATGAAAAAAACTGTAAGAATACAAATAAAAGACCTTAAGGCAGGTATGCAAATAGGTACAGAACGTGAAATGCTTCTCTAAGAAAGAGCCAGGTACGGGTAGGTAATTTCTCTTTCTTCTTTTTAAGTGCTTGACCATATACACACTCACAATAGGCTATTTCAGACAGATCCTTTTACCTGGAGATGAAACTACCCAAGAATTTTATCAAATGTGGTCTCATACCCAAATGACCCACTGATGGTGCAGAACATTTGGGTCTTTGTGACTGTTGGAAGAGAAGCAGGGTCCCAAACGGACTAGCCAAGCATTCATTTCCTGTCATGGAAACACCTCAACTTTTTCCATCATGTTTTAGTGATGAAAAGGAGAGGGCAAACAGATTTGCAGATGGTTCAATAATCTTCTGTAAGCAGCGCAGAAGCTTGTGTTTAGATTTCCATGCAGACAAAGAGGCTAAAATCATATAAATTGCTTCCAGGATTGGATGAAGCTTGAGGTTTGCAAGACTAAGATGTTTCAGAGCATCATCAAAAGTGAGAAAGCGTCTTTTCTTTTGAAAGACTGGTCTTTGGAATTACCCATATATAGCATGTAGATTTAGAGATGTGCATCAGTGAAAGTATCAGGCTGTTCAGAAAGCAGTAGCTCATTCCAGAAGTCTTTGCAATCAGATGCATGATGACTGCCTGAGTCCAAAAATTAACTCATTGCTTTCCTAAGACATTAGCTTTGCAAATAGGCCTTAAGTGCTTCATAGCACCAAGGTCAAAAAACATCCCAAATGGGGGATATTTCCAATGGACATGAAAAGAGTGAGGGTGCTTTCCTTCACTATTTAAAACACATGTGGAGAGAAATACCTGTGCCATTCCCACCTCCACCACACACACAAAAAAGATACGTAGGAAAAAGTTTTACCAGTGGAAATTAATTTCAATTCCTGACATTTACAGGGAGAAGGTAACAAAAAATGCTCCCTCTCAACTTTCATGGAGGTGTAAGGAACTGAAGCAAAATTCTTCCTTACTTGTACTGATTGATTCATATCCTGCCTCAGGAAGATGTAATTTCATGAAATTCCCCAAAATCTAAGTAATTTCATGTACTGGTGAGGTGGAAAAGTTAAATAGTGAAATTTTTACAAAGTAGATAGCTTCATATATAATGAAAATACTACCAATGAAGTATTCAGAGTCACTTTACAGCGTATTGATCATTTTACTGTCATATTGCTGACAGCTGAAGAGATTGTTTAAGTCCCTGCTCTCCCACTACACATGAATTACTTCATGTCTAAAAGTCACCATGGTGGGCAAGGAGCGAGAAAGTGTTTGGAGAAGATAACAGCTTAGAAATAGCCTGAGTCTTTCAGCTTCAGATTGGCCGTTTTTACAATGGCTGTTGCAAAATCAACTAGGTAGGGGTGGTACATGAGCAGCTCCCAGCTGTAAGGTGCTAAGACATGACACCCCTAGCAATGTCAACCAATTACTTAGAACATGGCTATGAATAATCACAATCAATGTCTTAAAACATGCTCCAGTTTATCTAGGATATCCCTGAGAATAAATATTCAGTAGGCAAGACTCCTACAAAGGTAATCTTTTAGGATATCAAATATGTGAGATTAGGATGTCAAGTTACAGACTTATTCACCTGATAAGGTGGGAAGTAAGTTAGCCATCTTTCAATATGGGTAGCATACCATCCAGGTGCCAGGCATCTCTTTTGGAGAGCTCTAAGCTCAGACGGGGCTCGAGGTCCAGCTGTGATCACCTGATAGAAGCTGAATTTCAGAGCTGCAGGGTCTTCATGTGATCGCTGATGCTGTGAAAGAATTTACACTACTGGAAATTTACAGACCACAAAACTTGGGAAAATAAGACAAAACTGGTTTTTCTACTGACCTGGCCTTAGTGACCTTGCCAAGAGTGATTATTTATATTAAAAGTTACTTAAAGTTAAGAAGTCTTCATCAGCATATATTTCTTGAAAATGCTGGGATAAATATTGTTTGTATCTAAAGAAATCAGAAGCTAGACTGATAATAGCTATAACAAAACAGTACATATAAATGTTTATTTTCAATAAACTGAGTGGCAAGTTTTGTACAAATCATTTGTTTACTCCTAGGAGTTTCATATTTTGTTTTTCTAGCTTACACAAAGTAAATACTCAGAAAAGCAAATTTGAACATGGGCAGTTATGAAGATTATTCAGATCAGAAGGGATCTGTCAGTTTCTAGTCAAATCTTGTGTGCAAAGCAAGGTAAGCTGTATCATCAAATTCAGTGCTGTGATTACTTCTCACCAAAAAATTAACATAAAATATGTCATGGAAGTTCTAAGAACTTTTTTTCTTTGCAGCTTTATACTTTTAAAAAGTATCTTTATTTTGCCAAATTCCTGTTCTAATCTGCAGACCAGAAAAACAAAAGTTTCTTAATCTATCTTGTATTTTGAGCATGAATGAGGTAACTGCGTCTATAAACTGATTTTTGTATGTGCTGATTACATAAATTAATTGAGTAGGTAATCATTTTTAGATGCCTGTATTACAGGCAGGCAGACCTTGAAAAAGTGTATTTAAAGGTATTTAAAAAAAAAGGTATTTAAACCCTGTAAAGATTTTCAGGTTTACATTGATAGATACCTCAGGCACATGGTGATCACATACCATGCATTGACTGACAAATAAAAGCTTGTATTATCCAAACCCTTTATATACCTAGATACTGAAAGGACATATAGAGAGGTTTCAAGGTGGAAAGCTTGATTTGTGCCTGCCTGTGTTCTTCAAAGTGCATACCTGATACCAGGAATATGCCCGATCGGATGGGTCAATGAGGATGGTGATGATCTTGGCCTTGGGGATGAGGGAAGCAGCTCGCTTAGGAGCTTCCTCAGAATGGAAATAGTTGGCACTTTTCTCAAAAAGGAAGTCAGTTGTGACATTAGAAGGAGTGGGGAAGAAATCCATGTACCTAGGAAAACAACATCATTCTCAAAACTACTTATAAGTCGCAGAAAGGTTGACAAATCCGATGAATATATTTGATCTAGAATAATCAATTAAAACAATAGCCTAATTGCCAAATAAAAGCAAATGAAGTTTACATTATCATTTTGATCATATTTTATTTGGTACTAGCTTTCTTCTTCTCACCACATATAACTAGACATTGCAGCTATTTTTCAGTAACTGGATGAAAATGTTAACAATATTCATGCAGCTTCTTAAAATTAGCAAATTCTCACTTTTCAGTCAGAATAAACTCCTATCAAAGAAAGTCAAAATCTGAATTTGGTCTTTTGCTGACATCAATTACAGTGCAATACAGTAAGAAAAAGATACTCAGTATCAGAATCACTTTTACTCAAGAGAAAAGAGCTTGTTTATGTGGGAAAGATGTACTGAAGAGAACACCCCACAGCTTTATCAGGTAAAAGGTTTCTCACCAGTGACAGCATTTTTCATTTATTGTCCTATGGGTCATGTTTTTGTGTTTTCTTTGTGAGCTTTCCTCATCCATTATGAAGTTGCAGTTAATTTTCAGCAAACTCCTGTCACACACAAACTTCTTAACCCACGGCCCTCAGACCACTTTTCAATATTGTTGGGAAAAAGGATAACTGGGAAATGTTGGTCTTGATTTTTCAGTTAAACTCTGTATTGATAAAATAAATGCCATTTAAAAGAAACTTTTTTGAAGATCGTGCTTAAAGACTGGTATTTCTTCAAGTGCCTGGACTTTGTTCTATTCATTGAAGTGAGCTACTTCGAATAGAAATGCTTGTTGACTGTGAAATTGTGACCATTGCAGTCAAGCCCAGAAGACTTGGTAGGCTGGATTAGTCTGGTGCTGATGTAGTGTTCTTTAGGACACAGATCTGACAAGATGATGACTAGCACACAGACACTGATTACAAAGGACTTAGAGAAATGGAAGGAATCTACAGTCATTTAAAGAAACTCAACTGTGACACCTGATTCTGTGAAGTTAATTCTCATGAGCGACTTTTATGTATACATAAGCAAACATTGTTAAGTTACTATTCTGTGCTTCTTTGGGACATTGAATGGATACCTGTTATCACGATTGTGCAAAAGAAGCAGTCTGGTCTTTGCATGACAATTTTCTGTGTGTTAGATATGGAATAATAGTTCTGGATTCATCCAAGGTCTTAAGAATAGCAGCTGCTAGATTGCTGGTAGAGACCTAAATGATGTCATGTGATGGACAGGCCTGCATAATATGCTCAAAGCTGCATTCAAAAATTCTGCCACATAGCTGTCTAGCTATTGCTGGTCTCACATGCAGACTGCAGATGAAAGAAACTGAAATAAGAGGATGACCAAACAGAATAGAACGAAAGGATGTCACTGCCCTATTAAGCATTTATATCTGCCTAGTGCTAATGCAAATATCTGAGAATATGATACTGCTTCATTGAACAATGGACTCTATTTCCCCAAAATATTATGATTTGATGAAAGCACCCTAATTTCTGCTCATGAATAAAATTATTAGAAACTAATGACTCAACCTGACTGTGTGACTTCAGAATCTTTTACCAGAACATAAACAGCAAAGAAAAAGGCCAGCTTTGAAAGAGGCAATCTGCTACAGGCACGTGTCTCATTATAATGTATGACATCATTGTACTGAAGTCCTGGTGGCAGACTGAGTAAACACAAGACAATGAAGACTTCAACCTCATAAGGAAAGACTTAATGTTAAATATGGCACTACACTGAATTTTGGAAAAAAAGTTAATTGATTCTTTAGATAATGTGGCAAATTTGAAAAAAGTAGTTGAAGTGGTGTCAGTGAAAAATGGTAAAGAGATTAGACCAGATTGAGTATTAAGAGGTTACAAATTTAGTCTCAGAATTTTTGTTGAACACAGACTGCAGAACTCTTGCTCAGTAGAGAAGCCCCAAAGTGGTCTTCTTACAACATGAAAACATTGATTTTGTGGCTCACTGAACTTAGGCTGCCTCCATCAGTGTGGACCTACTGTATCTTGCTTACATGTCATCTTCTCTGACTTCAAGTGTCCCCACAGCAAGGAGTCAGCTTTCTCATTTCCAGTCATTCAGCTGGTATCTCTCTATTGGTTGCAACTATCTGAATCACCACGCTTTGTAGTAAGAACCTGCTGCAACAATTATAACTCTGTAAAAACCAAGTGACTTGAAAGGAAATTGGATCTGGTATGTATGCACTAAGACCATGAAACAGTGTTCACCCCGTTAATTTTATAGATGAATACAAAGTAAAAGGCAAGAAAACTATTTTCCCTTTAGCTGGGGGAAAAAAAAAAGAAAAAATATCAATAATCTTTTACTGGTGCTCCCCAGCCACTGGAGCGTGTTATTGCTTTTCACCTTGTAGTGCTTTATACCGCAGCACTTCCTGATTGTAAGAGAAATCAAGAATGACCTGCTGGGTGTAGCTATGTCCGGTGATACCCCAATAGCCACAGTGAACATGGCAGCAGTGACACATTCTCTTTTTTAGCACCACTTACTAACCCTACAGAGACAGTAATGTTCTCTTAATTACCTGGTCTTTGAAAAACATTGAGAGGCTTTCCCTGTCCCTCTTTTACTCTACTGCTATTTCTAAATCCTATTTAAAGGAAAAAATACCTCTCCCTGATATTACTTTCTTTCTCTTAAGAAATAAGATTTCCAACAGGAATGTAATTTTTGCCTCCATATGTTCAGCTAACGAGCATTACTGTCCCAACTTCAAAGTCACACGTAATGAGAAATACATATTTTGTTACTGTTTTGCATATATTAATACATGGATATTTAAAAGAAATCCTCACAAAAGTTAGTGTGTTTATGATATTCTGCAGTAAGATTGTTATTCACCTGCATTTATTTATCATTTCAGAAGGACATTGAAGGTGTTTTGTTTTTATTCTCTCTATATAAACAGTTACCATTGCCAACAGTAATGTCATTTTTGTATTGTTCACAATATATAAACTTTTATATTTATACTAATAACCCATCTTACCAATCAATCCCCCTGTGGTAGTTATTTCTATTAAAGAACTGTACCTCCTCAAAGGTTTTTGGGCTGGGGGAGTTACTAATGATGGAAGGATGCATGATCAGGAACAAATACAAGGCAGTGGTACCTGCAAATAAAAGTCCAAGATTAAGAAAAATACATAAACACATATTTTTTTGGGAGACTCAAACCCACAGATGCTCTAGACCAGCTTTATTTAATTTAATTTAATTTCATTTCAGCAAGGGGATGCTGATTTATGTCCCCTAAAAATCTGTTTTCTGTGCTTTTAAATTGAAGACATTTAAAGAATGGAAAAGAGCTAACAGAAATTGGAGTGCCAATGCTGAATTCTGTTTTACACACTTTTAATACATATGTTTTAAATGTAATTATTGGTTCTTATGAAACTGTCACAAAAATAACTTTAAAATCTCAAACTTGGTAGCTACTGGGATTTGGTGAAGATGAAAGGAAGCACATACGCAATTTTCTAATTACAGCGAAAACAAAATCAATCATTAAGTCAATTTATAAACTACTGCAACCATGGTATTTGAACTGTCAATTAGGAACTTCATGACTTGAAATAAAAACCATGAACTAACAAATTTCTACAAATCAGACACTTGCAGGAGAGTGCAATATCTTGTTGATCTCTTTATCAAGGCGTTACTGATTTTGACATAAAGTTCAAAAAAGTCTGACATAGATCTGAACCCTGCATTTTCACTATGCATACTGTCTGTTGGAACTTACATTATTAAACTATAGCTGGATGATATGTGAAAATGAAAAAAATGCTATTAGATGATCAAGATGTCTGTACAGCAGTCTGAGTAAAAGGTGATTAATGAGTATACTTGTTTGAAAATACACATAGCCTATCTTGTTGAAACACAATAAAGTCTCACCAGTTTTCTGGGGTCCTACAACCAAGAATTTTGGTAATCGATCACAGGTTTTTTCTTTAGACCAGATATCTCTGTGCCGTTTATCATCACAGGGATTCTAAAATGGAGAAAAATAACTAAAAATTTCATTGGTAATCACACCTGATAAGGTTCTCAAATTATCTTCATATAAATTACCAATTTTTCACCAAGGTATAAATATTCTTACCAGAAAATATTTTCTCTTATGACAGAAACCCATCATGTATTAAAGAACTATTTCAGTGATTCAGAAAGTTATTTGCAGCGTAACCAGGCCAGAAACTGTATCTCAAGTGGTTTTTTTTTGATGAGACAAGTATATTGAAGAAATGTGGTTTCCATTCTATATATATATATATATAATTGTCCCAGCCATCCAACAGACCTTGGGACAACACCATTTCTCCTATGAAATGCCAGTGTATTCAGTGGAATTATGCCAAATGCAAGTCTGATCTATTTGAAATGTAAGAATAATTCAAAATCAGTTGATCAATTAAACAGAAGATAGGAATACTTGAAATTGCTAATGGGTTATCTAATTACTGACTTTTTCTTTTACATTATTGTAACAGCTACCACCCTATACATGATATAGCTTTTAAACCAAAATAGTAAATTAATTATAATTTAAGGATTTCCATTCACAAATACATATTCTGATTATGCAGTTCAAATCACTACATAATATTGAATCCTGATTTTTCATGTGCTGCTTTACAACTGAAGAAATTTAAATTTGTTTTAGAAACGCTACCTGCAAACAGTTTTTGACACTGTTGTTTGGCAGTACTGCACTGAGATGAAGGGAATTATCAATCTTCTATACTTAAAAAATGTAAATGTATTCAGATTCACATGTATTATAGACAAGAAACAGCAGATTCAGTATGTTAGCCACGGTTACTTACAAATCTCTTTTCTAAGTAATTCTAATTCTTCAAGTCATTTGGCTACAGGGTACTTTCCATTTTTTAGATTCATTCTCTCTTAACACTATGCAAAATTTTGACATTTTCCCCTTGTTTCCCAATATTTTATTCAATAACATCATGAATTTCAAGATGTATATTTAAGTCCAAATTTGCAACCTCAGATTCAGATTCCAAGTTGTCAATTCAATACCCAATGCTAGAAAACATTTGAGTAAGCAAGCTAAAATACAGTTTTATGTTTGATTTAGCAAAGTTTGCTCCTTAGAGTATTTCTACCATGTCACCTCAAAAGAATAGTATTTTTAACATATAGTACCACTGTAGGGACACATGTGCCTACAGCACTCAGATTTCCTTATATATAAGCTGAACAGTTGCCAGTGTGTGCACAAGGAACATGAGAGGGTTCATCACTTGGTGCAGCAGTGTCTCTTTAGGGACTGCTGTCAGCACTGCTTGATGGGCTGAAGATGCGTCAACTGCAAGGCCAGTGCAAACTTCATTCTTAGCAGGTCTTGACATTCCTCATCTTTTCAATTTGCTTACTTAAAAGAGTGGGATAATCAAACAGCAGAGTTGACAACATCAATGTATTAAGTGATGTTAAACTTCTTGCTTGGGCAGCTCTCAGCCATTTATGAATAACTTTCTAATCTAGCTAATCTATTACTACTTGGCTAGCCAGTTTTAGCATTAAGGTAGCCATGGTCTTAATATTCTTTGCAGATGTGCTCACACACTTGGAAAAAAGTTTATTTCTTTAATGGCCAGTTGCTGCAATACGCATATAAATCACTGTCGAATGCTTCATTCCTGTTAGGTCCAAAAGGAGGAGAGAAATAACAACATGCCTTTCCTACACTTCTCATTGTTTCTAAAAGCAAATAAAGTTGCAGATAAAATGTATTAAAGATAGCTTTAGTTCCACATCTTAATACATCTTAATTTTACAACATTCATACGGATATTTAAGTGACAGGAAAACCAATCATGTAGACTAAATCATCATTAAGCTGTTCTGTGGAACCATCTAGTAAATCTAAAAATGTTACTGCTTTTCTCTATGAGAAACTAAAAGAAAGAATTTCACAAAACCCACCATCTAGATGATTCTTTTCCTGATCTTTTAATCAGCAAGCCTGCCTACCTGCCAGAGAGGGTCCTTTTGTTCAGGGAATAGTTCAAAATACTTGTGAGCCAGCTGAACCGGAGGAAGAGTCTGCAGTTTCAGGTTTGTCCAGGTATGAACAAAGTTGGCCAGATTCACAAAGGTGTACAGCCCCAGGCGGTCGTTTCCATAATTAGACAAATGTGTCATGAAGATGCTAATCTTTAGAAAAGAGAGAAAGAAAGCAGATATTGACTCTTCATATCACTAGATGGCAGTATAACCCCAGAGAATATATTTTTAATTTCTATTTTGCTGTTCTTTAGAGATGCAAGACTTTGATCACATTCACGTAGACCTTACTATCCTTGCTCTTTGTTGAATTACACTCTTCTCAAGTCAACCAACCGCAATCAACAAGGAAAAATTGTGGAATAGGTGCTATGAACTCTGTGAACTAGGATATGCAATCCTACTCTGAGGTTGTACAGTATTTACATAATCTTTATGCAAATGTACTTAATGAAGAATACAACAAAAGCAACACCCACGGTTTTACCTCAAGTGGAACACAAATGCAATATTGAAAATGTGAATTCTTTTGTTGTGGAAGAGTAAAGAAGTTAGAGACCAAGAGAACAGCTGACCCCTATTGCTGTAATTTTAGTCTTGTTGCTCCAACTGTACGTTTTATAGAGTAAGCAGCTCATCTCTTCTACAAAGCTATTCTGCAAGCACTGGGCAGATAGTCAAATCATATGCAGAAAGAAACAAACAAAACCCCCCCCCTGAAACGTGACTGAGTACTTTCAAATAATTGTGTACAAAGTACTCCCAAATATAAAAAAATGCTCAGTATCCCAGCAGTTTTATTGCTGTATTTTTGCTTGCATATTGCTCTTCCAACAGCTTACTGTAAAATTACTACTCAGGTAAATCCTCCCCACAACATCCCTTGGTCCAGCTGCATTCTCACACTCCCAGTAGAAGCAACGCCTGCTGTGAAGGCATCTCACAGGAAGGGCATGTTTGGATGCACAGAAACTGCTGAGGAGTGGAGTAAGAATGCTCAGACAGCAAGGATGGGCTCTCAGGGACTGAAGACCAAAACCTCCGTTTTGCAAAATTATCCATTTTCAAAGTAATTTTTCCACTGATGAAATGCCTGTTCTTACCCTAAAATCTGAAAACCCTTGCCTCTCTAGCAGTGGGGTTTTTTAGAAGTGTTTTTTATAATAGGAGAACTCTCCCAAGATTCAGTCTCCAGACTAATTTCCATTAAAAAATTAGAAACATGACTTTTTATAAATAAATCTGCTAATGCCACGAATAGGCAATTTCTATTTAAAGTAAAACTTGATGTAAGCCACTTTAAAAAGAAAAAAGCTTATCATGGCTGTAATTCTGAAATTAGTTCAGGAACTGTAGTTCATCTTTTGTAAAGGAATACCAGCCTTCAATTTAAAAAAGGGAAAAAGAGTGAAAAGTTTGAATCTACAGATTTATTCTTTTGTTTCTGAGCATTTAAATGTATAACCTTTCCAAGTTTCCTCTTTTATTTTAGTTCTCAAAGCAAGAACAGACCAGCCATAGGACCATGTTGTTCTCAACTAAGGTACAATCAAAGGGTTTCCATAAAAAAAAGGTTAACTTGTTTTCTTGACAGACTCTTTCTTTCCTACACACACGTTGACCTCTGACACTTATAATGGCAGTTCAGCTCCTGGCAACTCCTCACCTGCCAACAACTAGAAGACAAAGCAAGAGAACTTGAAAAGATTGCTAGCTTCAGGAAAATGTGTATTATTTTTTCCCTGAAGGGAATATCACTGTAATTTTAAGAATGTCAGAGTGGAGGCTGAAAAATTGATCGGGTGTATAAATAATTTCCAGCATATGAAACTGTGTCAATGAAGGGGAAAAATATAGTAGTGACTTTAGTTCCCCTTTTATAGTTATTTTTTTAATGCCAAATACTTTATGGTTAATTATTTACAACAAAAAGAAATATGATCAAATGCCGGTTTGAGGCATGAATGGCTAAATCTTGTACAGAAGTCCATACTTAGTGTAACCAAATACATGATCTAATATACAACTTTACATTGAAGATAAGGTCCTCTTTACTTCTATATGGCAACAAAAATGTTACAGATCAGTTGAGACTACCTTCCAGGAACATCTGAACAAAAGTTGTCCTCTCCCACTGTTACTGAGCAAAATCACTACCACTAATGTGTAAAATGAACAAACTACAATCCTGTGCTTCACAATGAAATATTGCTGACCCAGGGCCTAATCCACCTGATCTGACCTGAGAACTACTTACTCTTCCTTTCAGCTGCAAACGTCTTTACAGGCTAAGCTAGCAGCCTGAGTAACTAACAGGAGCATGATGCTGCAATGGCTGAATCCCCATTGCTCTGAGAAGGATCTTGGACCACTTTGCACCCCAGGGATCCCCATGAGAGATGCCTACAGCACATGATGCCAACCTGCCAGCTGCGCTTTCCTACTCTAGGGGTGTTCCCATGAGTTTGTCAACAAATGCTACACAGCCATGGCACAGGGAGAGATGTAGAAGCTGATTCTTCCGTTTCCCTGGCTACAAGAAGAAAATGATATCCAAGTGCCATTTGGAGAGATTTCACCTTGGTGCTGGCCCAGCTGCAGGGGGATGGTGTGTTGGTACCCACTTCCCTGCTTTCCCACCAAGCCGTGCAGAAGGGTGGACACTGGTATCATTACCCTTTCATTTGCAAGTGTATAGTCTCACACCAAGACACAAAATAATTATTACTTTTTGCCTTCCATATTGAGTTATGATGCTCTGTTTTGTTGTACCAAACCACATTCTGCTTCATTCAAACAAGTTCTAACTAATGAAAATGATTACTCTTTCTGTGCCAGCTAATAGTTAGCATGCTACATTATTAAAGATTTATTCTCTTAAAACCACAGATCAGGAGATATAAAAGGAATCCTTTGTGGGCATCTCAGAAGACTAGATCTAGTAAATAACACTATTTATTCATTGAATAATCTTGTACCTCTGGGAAACGTTGTAAAATATAAATAGGGATTGGTATATTTCTTTATTCCTTCTTCAAAAGAGAAGCAACTGTGAATGGATTTATATTTACTCTAACAAGCATTTTAGCCTCCCTTTCAGTTAAAATAAGCTTATTTGATTTTATTATTCCCAGCCCTCTTCTAAACTAATCTCTTGCAGGGTATCTAAGCATTCTCTTTATCTCAGTGCAAGAAGGAACACTGTTTTTAGCTGTTCCTCATAAACAAACTATCATCTTGGTTGCACTTCAACTTAATGACTTTCAGGAGGAGACTGAAATGGAATGCAGACAATTTTAAAAATGATGGTTTGAGACTAAATCTGGTCCCTGGGCAGCAGCTCCTTTCCAGCACCCATTCATCTTTAGATCAGAGTAGCGAGGGTGCTTTACTTGGCCTTTTCACAGAGCCTTACAGGCAGCTCTATAACCTGCTCCTTTCACCTTCTCCTCACCATTTCTGCACTCCTCCTTCCTCAGAATGAAAAGGCAGAGGGCTATTTCTGTTTTGCTCTTCTTCCCAACCTCTGATTTTATTTGGGATTCTGACTAGTACTGCAGAGAGGTAGGGAAATGAGGACAAGCACTCAGGAGAAACAGCTTTTATCTTTTTGAATGCTCATTCTGTGCTGTGTATTTCCTTACTACAACATTTCCCAATTAGAGGCAACAGCTTCTAGGTCAACAAATTAGAGTTGAGACTGAAATTGAGCTGCTGATATTAAATCACGTGTATCAGGAAAAGATGAACCAGCATGATTTAATTTATGTATCAAGAACAGAGAAAACAAAAAGATGCTTGACAAACAATTTATACAAAATGAAA
>VXBW01006651.1:1784258-1834447 GCA_013400375.1 Thinocorus orbignyianus | reverse complement strand
CCCCCCCCCCCCCCCCCGTTTTTACCTCACCAAGCTCTCTGGTATCCTCTACATTGGGACAGAAAGGATGATTTATGGTGAGTGAAACCAGCTGTTCTGATAGAAAACAGCAGAGTGGATACCTTCGTGTTGGACAACCTGCAAATATTCCCACTTCTTCCCATATAACCCGATAAGCAAAATGTACCTTGCTTCATACTCAGACTCTGTTTTACACAAACATTCCGCAGATGAATAGGTTGCACTTAGAACTCACTATTATCCTTCCTCATACCCCTTTTCTGTTTATACCTCCTTAATGGTGTATGACATCAAGAGGACTTTGATTTGGTTTCAGTTATGGTAATAACGCAGGAAAGGAAAGAAGTGGCAATGTGATCAGCAGTTAAACAAAGTAAACAGAAAAGTGTCTAGAACAGTAAAAAGCTTGTAGAACAGCTGGCCACTAAGCCAGAGGTCTCCAAAGTTTTATGATCGACCACAACCTATCAGTAAAAAATTTCTGAGCATGTATCTCCAATGTATGGATAATAATTTATAAATTATATGCCTCTAATGCTGAAGCTCCAATATTTTTTTCCCCACACCCGAAGGGATCATCTTGAGCACCACACACCCCACTTTGGAGACCTAAACTGCCAGGATAGGGTCATAACCCAAGAGCAGAGAGAAGTTTCCCTTTCCAGAGGTTAGTGGGACCCTCTTGGGAAAGCATCAGGGAAGCGGAGGGAGGACTCAAACTTGCAGTGACACTGATGTTGTGAAACAGATTTAGCATTATTTTGGCACTTCAAATCTGGAACTAGAAGAGTTGGTGTAAGAGAACAACTAGTAATAACCAGTTCTTATGGACTGGGCACGTTTCATTTTTTTTTTTTTACCACATATACATCTATTGCAGGCAATCCAACCTGAATAAACTCATACTATTGAACCAGTCATCAAGGTACTTTTGTTGTGGGCACTGTGCCCCCCTCCAATCTGTGCAACAACATTAAAAGGCAGCATTGAGGCCTCCCAACTTAATGAAGTTAAGCACACTTTAAAATGAAGTTAAATTACGACTGACAATTAATTAGGTGATCGCTGCTAGGCACTAGGAGCAGATGCATTACCAATTTAGTACATTGCTGATATTTTAGCTACTGAACAAATGTTTACAGGCCACAAGAGTATGTCTAACTCTCAGAACACCTATATTCCAATTAATTTGGCATTGTGCACTCTGTTTGCTGTTCTGATATTGTCTCCATGTTACTCAGAAGAGTTTTGTTTCACGTATTCCGAGACTCAGTAGCAGCTGGTTTTCCTCCATTAGACTAACAAAGTGATGGAATAATGAATCAGATTGCAGTCTCTGCTTGAATACATATTTTTAATTGTTGAAATATATTCCTTTTAGACCTGTATTCTACCAGAAAAGCCGTGTTTGATTCCACCACAGAGAGATTCCAGCTTGCAGTTCCCCCCCTCCTTTTTTTTTCTGAGGCTGTCCTGCTGGTTTCACAGCTGCCATGGAACTCCACTTGCAAAGACAGCAAGCCAACCAGCTGAATTTGATTTATGTAGCAGTGTCTCCACTATGAATATAATGGAGCCAGGGAAGATTTATAAGATCACACAAAATTACGTATTTGGTGTAGTTCTGAATTATTAATCCAACAGCCAGGAAACACGAGTTTATTTTCAGCTGTTGCACAAACCTTTTTTTGCCTTTCTCTGTAAATTGTTTATTACCCTTGTGACTCAATTTCCCAATTGGCAGTACCGTTCAAAAGACTTGCTTCACAAATAGCTGTGAACCACTTGTACAGGGCTTTCCATCTGAAAATTTTTAAGAAGGGCAAAGTTTTCCTATTGCCCAGAATTTCAATGCATTTATTGTACACCGTTATAGGGAATCACCTCTAATTAGATAGCTAATCCCATCTGTTCCTCAGCCCTTCCATGCTGCCTGTTCATTTAGGCTTTTTAGTGTTTTGTCTATTCCATCCACAAAATACCAGACTCTGGCTTTTATGGGTGAGGTTTGAAAAACAGATAGGAAGGCAAGGAACACTTGTATTTTGCAGTCAATAAAAACGCTAGGCAAAATTGACTGCCTCAATTCATGGGAACTCCCCAGACTATTGTTGGAGTTCCCAAGGGTTCCTAAAATGGGCACAAGAGGACAGGCAGAAATGAAACTGTTGCCTTTCTCACTCACCCCTGAAGTGGGCCAAGCCTGCCGAGGTGAAGCAGCCCAGCAGGGAGGCCAGGCTGTGCTCCGAGGCTCCACTGTGGGATGCAGACAATGGACCCTACACATCATATCTCAGGGATACCTGCACGTCAGTGTGCTTCTCAACACATTTGTCATCTTTCCTGCATCTTGCACTCTGTACCATTAAATATGAGGTTGTGCAAAGCAGGACAGACAGAAAGGGAAGATCTGAGCCTGAATGTCTTTGTTTTTCTACTTTGATCTGTAGTCCCAGTCCCTGAATATTCATCTTGTTCAGGGTCACATTAAGATACAGTAGGTTCTGCTGATGCTCATACAAATCCTCTCATTTTCAGTCTTAAAGGAGATAATTTCTCCCTTGCTGCAAGTCAATTAGCTTAATAACAGCTCTACTCACTGTAACTTGGGAGAGGTAAAAATTAGAGGAAAATAATACTTAGAACTGAATGCACACAAAGATTGCAATTATTTTAAGATCAACCAGACACAGGGCCTAAACCATTAACAGTATTCCCTCTTGATCAGTACTGCTGTAACCGTACGGAGAACACACAGCTAGCTACACATTAGTTTCATTGTTGGGCTGTCAACCTTTTGAGGGCTTTCACCAAATTCCTCTCCACAGGGCATTTTCCTTTTTCTTTAGATCTGTAGACACATAGTACTTAGTAAGGAAGTGCATGTAAGTGCACGTAATGCAATTCCTGTATTCTGTTTGTTTTTCTTGGGGGCAGAAAAGGTATAGAAGATTTTAATGAGTTGTTGTTTTCCCTTAACATTCATCTTGTAGGATAGCAAAGCTCCCGATCTGTATCTTCCATCGTTCAAAGGATATTTTAGGACTATTTAGTAACATGTGCCGTCTACAAAGTTAAACTGAGACACCTTAACCTTTACTTACACTCCTGGAAAAGAAGCATCCAATATTGCTTTAGACCATGTTTCTTATCAAAGTCGCAGTCTTATATTATGAAAACTTAGGTTACTTGGATCTTAGAATCAAAATATACCTCCCACATCATCACTTGAAAACTAAACCAAACAGATTAACAAATGGGAATAAGCTTTAGGAATAAAATCTAAAGAACTGGTAGAAAGCAGATGAGATATACTCCTTTTCACACTGCTTATCTGCTTCGTGGTTAATTTTTTTTTTTTTAATTATTGAAATTTTGCATCTTAGAAAACCAGGAAGCTTTTCCATAATAATGAAAAAAAAGAGTAGAACTAGAAGGTCTGTCCTGCGTTTGGCTTGTTTATCGAGTGCAGCATACTGTCCGCAGAAGCAGATGTCATCAGAGAGATGTATGAGGAAAGTATAGGATGCTCTGCAGCTGGGAGATGTGTGAAAAACAATCCCCTGTGGAAGTCTCCCCTGCTTTCAAGGGTTACATAAAGCACGGAAGTTTACATGGAATCCACGTTTTATCAACTACTACAGGCATGAATCCCTAATCAAATTTAATTCTGTATTTCAAATCTTACTAATTTCTTCAAGTCACAAACACTACCTTAGAGGAAGATCCTCATACAATCCTCATTAAAAATCTTATCCTCATTTAATTGGCTATCCTCAGTTTTCTATTTCAAGACAGGTTACAGGAGTTCATTGTCTAGGTACCTTGTGCAATTTCATAGTTGTTTCTGTTTTTCATCTCTTTTCAAATATAATCAATCATTTTGATTTCGCTTCCAATTGGAGTCTCTTAGTCCTTCATAGTCCTCTTCAGTCAACTGCTTCCAGTTTTACAAGTAAGACTGAGTCTGCAGAGCATTCTAGATGAACTTGTACCATGGATTTCCACAACTTCATTATATAACTCTCTGCATTATTTTCAACTCTATTCCTGTCACACTGTGTCAATGCCATAAAGAATAAAGAACATGGCTATACCTATGTATGATTCCCACTAACAGGAACAAGAAAAGGAAGGAAATGGGAAAAATACTTTTTTTTTTTTTTTCTGTGCTAAATGTGCAGACCAACATGTTAAGATTATTGATTAGTGCATATTCCAAGGAATCCAAATACACAAACTCACAGATAGGAACCTTTGTCTTCTGTTACTGGGATATAACACGCTGTTTGCAATAATGCCTTTTTCAATTGGCTTAACTATAAGCAAGTTATTTCATAGAAAAGTGAACTCATTTTCCTATTTTCTGTGTAGCACAGAGTAAGCTAACACATAATTTGTGTCAACTGAGGTTGCTGACCATGCAGGCTAAAGGAGAACAAGAGCTGTTCAACATGTTTCCTTCTTCCTCTGTAACCTCCCTCGGCTGGAAGAGGTGAGTGAATTTCAAGTGCTCATCTGACAATAGTCTTTCATGAAAGCAGCTTTTAGAGATGAGCTATGTACATCATTAGAGGAAATGCTGCAATATGCTGTGCTGTTCTTAGCAGAATCCTATTCCAGGCACAATTTTTACTTTTTCTGGAAAGATGAAAGGTGTATAGACTTTACGTTAATGTATTATTGTTATATGTATTCATCACCAAGACAGTCAGATTTATTAAGTTCCTGTTAATGACTGAACAGTACTGTTTCCTATCAAAGAAATAATTTTGCAACAGATAGCTTAAGTTACTTAGCTAATCAAGTTTTGGTACTTAAATCCATTGTAACACGTGTGCAAGCTAAAATAAGCTCCTTTTTAAATTAGATCTCTGAATACTTTATTACATCAGTGCTTTTTGAACTGTTCTAGTCTTGGTTCTTACTTAGCATATTTTATTGTATGTGTTCCACTCCAACTGCCTACAGAAACAATGGCTATGGCACAGACAGGTAACTAGTCCAGACACATTTCCATAAAGCAGCAATATCTATGTATGTTCCTAGTTGCAGAAGAGGAAGATACACAGCGGGAGACAAAGAAATATTCAAATAGTATTTATAAAGGCATGTTCAGTCCAGCTATGATTAGTTTTTCTTGGTTCTTAGGTCTAATTCTTTTCAGAGTGGTTCAGAAGTACTGATAAGAGTCTTGTCAGTATTGATACAGATTTACTAGCAAACCTGACAAGAAATGATACAGTTGATGGCAGTGTTTATACCTATCTCATCACTATATATAGTCTAATCTCTAAGTTCGCACTACATTATTTACAAGACATATTTAGGAGACTGGTACAATTTCATTCTAAGAGATGTTTAGCAGAGATGTGTTTATTAATTCAAGAACTTCACTGAATATTGTAGACAGAGTACCTGCCTTAACTGAAGATTCCACAGGTTTATCAGGAAAAATACTTGCTAAAAAGTTTTAAAGTCCGTACAGTGCTAGGAAAATAGTAACACTGTGAAATAATAAAACAAAACCAGAGAGCCATCTGATTGGATAAGACACTTATCACTAAAGACTTCTACACTTCATGTTTTCCCTGTGGCTTTACTACAAAATTCCCTTGCTAAACAAATATAAGTCAAACAACCTCCCTCTAACTTCATTATTCAACCAGTAACGTAAGGAAAACAATGACAGTATATTAGTACTACAGGGCTGCTGAAGGCTTCTTTTTTTTTTTGGTCTTTTTTTTTCTGTAAAACATTCTGTGCAAGATCCTGATATAGTATGGTCTTGCCTAAGGGCCGTGGAAGTCAGCAAGATCTTTAACAGAAGATAGAAACATAAAACAGTATTGGAAAAGTAGATAGTGTGTTATATTACTAATTAGGCTCTTTTTCAGTTTGGTGGCACTTCACCATTGTAGAAGCCTTGTGAACACAATGTTCTTTTTTGTCAAGATCACTTTACAGCCACCATCAGATTGCAATCAAACCAGCAGTGTGGGGATATAAATGCATACCACATACATACAGCTCACCAGCCACAAGATTAGCTACTCCAACAAACCAACTCTTAGTTCCCCTGTAAAATACACCTAGCAGAGATCACTTGCAGAGCAGGATTTCCTAACGCTTTTCTTACCTGCAGGACTTCTGACTGCACAATGCCATGGGAACAGGGCAATAACGCTGGTTCTCATGTCAAAAGCTTACAGCTGCACATATGGTCCTTTAGTTTTTTGTGGTTTATTCTGCAGATTGTGGTTGATCTGGCATACTCTAAGGAAGCAGGGCCTCTCTTGTGACTAGCTACCATTATTCAGCCAAACCACAAAGAAATTTTGGGCTTTCTTCTTAGAGGAATTTATTTCAGTGTAGGGTACTCAGTTTCTAAAGCCTAAGCCTAGTACCTTACACCTCAGAAACTACATTTACTTAAGATCAGCCATGCAAATTAAACTGGGAAGTGGATTGAAGGACTTTGTTAAAATTCACATTTAATTTACACCCATATCTTCCATTTTTGGAAACTAAAACTTTATGTACTTGTTACTGAAAATATTATTTAGCTGACATTATAATGATTTGTAGGTAATGTTTCTTCTTTGTTTTGCATCAGTGAAAAATAAAGTTTAGGAAATGTCTCATAACGGAATCTTTGAATCCTCTGAAAAGAAGGGTCTTTCACATTTAGAAATTCCACCAATTGTGATGAAAAGATAGGAAAGCCTATGAAATCCAAAATGCTACTTCATAATTAGAAAAATTCCTAAAGCTACTCAGTTTTCATTTTAATGCTTAATCTTTGCCCAACTCTGATTTGTAGATTATGGAATAAATACATGTCATACTTAAAACCCCACAAAGATGCAAACCCCAATCTTTAAATTGATTACATGCCTTTGCGATCAATTTTAGATTACAAAACTTTATAAACTGTTTATAAGCAGCTGTTTAGAACAAGACACATCACCTTTTCAAAGGCACTCCTTCAAAGGATTGCAACAATTTGTCTTGGGCAAATTTCTACCTAATATGGTTCTATTTAGAAAATGGTGTATTTAACTTCTATTTTTTTAGCCTGCACTGTATTGGAGATATCATATTTCTCAGAACTAGGTGATCATACAGTCTGCATTACAATGCATAAATTGAAGATCTAATTGTAATATATAAAAAAGCATTACTCACAGACCGGCATGATCAAACTTCTATGACTAATACCAATAATCACGATTGTTTCACTCCTCATGTTGTCTTCCCCTCCATTCTCTTCATTCTTCTAATTTGAAAGGCTTATGCCTCGAGCAACCATACTAAGTTTTGCTGTTTCCCTACTGTTACAAGACGGTAATATAGTTTCTGGCTAAGTTGTGGCTTTGTTTCAATATGGAATACAGTCTGTCCTGATCCCAAACGTTGTTACTATATGTCTTCCTCTAAATCTTATTTGTTAAGCTAGTAACTCTTAGTTAAAATCCATACATTGCCAAAGAATCACTATGGCCCAATACTCTCCATCCATGGAATTTTCCATGTCTTATCTCTGTTAGAATACTGTACTTGAAATCATATTATCATCAAAGTTAGGACTGAGACTACTACCATCCTCTAGAAGGGAAACCACACGTATGCTGAGAAAATGAAGTTTTTATTTCCTAATTCTGCTATATGAATATGAAAAAGGAGAACAAAACATAGTGCTTGCTCTCATTTAACCAAAACTATAGTCTGAAAGAATCCGAAGCTTGAAAAACAGACCTGCATATAAATTGTTGAAGTAGCTGACAGAAACCTTTTTCCTTTGGACTTCCATTAAATTATGGAAGATTAAAAAAAGGGCACAAAAATATTCAGGCTAGTATTCCAAAGTATTTGACTGGAAATAGGTTTTGCTACCTTTGATGTTCTGAAAAAAGAGTCCTAAGGATTACATGTGGATAAAACAGGTACATTTTATTTAAATGTTTCATTTAGACTGCAGATCAAAAATTCACCTAAAAGCTTGTCTACAAGGTCAGCTTTCATGCAACTGACCTAATCCCATGCCATTTGGAATTACTATACTGTTCTCTTCTGTCAGTATTCTGTAGTTCCATAGCCTTATTTATTGTTTATTCTTCCATTAAAGATAAGATTAAGCAGATGTATTAACTACTTGGTTTACTTACTTGGATCTTTTTGTTGAATCTATTATGAATCTGCAACTGAGAATCCTCAAAACAAATTTAGGCACAAGCACTCCTTGCTTGCAACTTTTCCAAGCCCATGAGTTTTCCTAACATTTCTGATTACAAATTTGGCAGAGGAGAAAAATGGACTTTACCTGAGGTACTCATCTCATGGTTGTGTAAGTTCTTAACGTTTCAATTCTTTTAAAAATTAAATTTCAGGGTTCTTACTTCATGTAAAGTAAAGAACAAGAAGAGAGGTTGCTACTACTGCATTCCTAACAAAACAGTTGTCAAAACATGTGAAGATTATCTTTGTACAACTAACAGAACACACATAATAGCAGATCTTAAAATCATTAACTGAGAAAGCAGACGAGGTCACTGTGGCTAATTATTACTATTTGGGAGGCCCAGCTGATTACCTTTGAAGCATTCAATAACTTCTCCTTTAATTAATTTTTGAAAAACCTCAAAATTACACTGTACTTACTGGATTGAGAACCACTGTGAAGAACAACTCTCCTCCTTGAATACTTTTGTCTAGTTCCTTTGGGCCTCCAGGGTACTCTTTGTAGAAAATTGTGTGAGTGAATAAGCCGCAAGTTTGCCTAGGAAGCACCTGAATTTAAAACAAAAAATCCCCAAAAAACAAAATTCAAGAAAAATTCACAAATATAAAACAGATTTATACTTTTAATGAGATAATAAATGCCAAATAAGTAACACATGTGACAAAGTTCCTCTGTGACAATTGCTCAGTAGATTCAGCATCACAACTTTGCCAGAAGTCAATAATGATCTACTTGAATTTATACATTGGCAGATTAATAAATAGTGCTTACTGAAAGAAACAACATTTTTATTATCAGTGAAATCACAACATCCAAAAATTCATCACTTTTTTTTTTTTTTTTTTCTTAATCTGGAGACTGATCTCAATTAATGAATTACAATTCAGCAACCTCCACTAATTTTGTCAATAACACCTGATCCCAAAACCAAGTAGCTGAGGTCTGGTTGTCAAAGATTTCTAAAGTTTTAAAATAATTTGAAACATAATCTGAAATCTTATCAGTCTGCATTGTACTAATCAGTTCCACTTTTTATTTGAACAATGGCTTTGTTGTACATTTAAACAGGAATTTGAAAGTCAATTTTCTTTTTTTTTGGCTTGAAATACTTGCTTTTCATCCAACTGTGCTAGATTTGTATGACCGGTTGTAATAAAAAGTAGTGTGAGCAAAAGTATTTTTAAAAGCATGCAAAGAACCAGTCTTCTGAATGGGAAGAACTAATAAATACAGTTAGGTTTTCCAGTAAACTTCAAAATATTTTTTGTCAACTTCAGAAAATAATTTCCTAGAGAATATTTCAATTAAGCCTGTTTTGTATGGAAAATTAACAGCTGAGTATTGATGATTGTGTATGATTCTTAAACAAGGAATATTCTCAAATATTTAGTCAAATTTAGAATGTTAATTATATGATATCCCAAACTTTTAAAGCATACAAATCCCTTACTTGGCGTAGACTGTGGTTGTGTAGATACTCTTTAATTCCTGTAGTTTAATTTCTCAACATCTTTTTTTTGTAATGTACAGGATACTGTGACCAGAGCTCGTAAATTCTCTGTTGTCAGAAAATGTATGGAATTTGTGGGTTTGCTATAAACTTGCATATGCTTTTTAAAAACCTTTGTATTTCGCTGATGAAAAATGAGAACAATTCTTCACAGAGGCAGGGAATGAAACTGTACTGAATGGGAAATGCTCTGGCACATCTTACACAACGATTTTATTACTGAATGTATTCATCACTATAAGCCTGCAGATGTAAAATATTAATGCATTTTGCCCTGGAGAACTGAAAGCGTGAGACTCCCAAAACAGGTGGTTTTATACGACTGTTCTTGGAAATAGATTTTTGGCCCCAGTGTCCTTGTGTTAAATCTCATTACGTGTCTTCAAATGACATGTTTTTACAGAAATTTATGAAAGAGACTTCTGGAGATTTGGATAGTCAATCAGTCTTCCTCAAATGCCTCATGGCCCCTGACCATATCCACAAACCCATTATTTCACATGCAGCTACCGCTTTGAGAGTGAACTGCAGCTCAAATCCGTATAGCATCAATTTTTTGCCTCGAAGTCTGGAGATCATTTTAGTTTGCTTCATCCAAAAATAGATCAAAACTTCTAAAAATTATTATTTTGCTTAGAAAACTGGTATCCATGGCAACTCAAGGACAATACCAGAATTCTGTTATAAGCTAAGTGACGGTGCAAAGGCACTTGACCCTCCAAAACTGGTTGTTGCAGCCAGAGGTATAACACAGTACACACACTAGGATTTTTTCCATTCACGGCTCTCCTACATGCTCCAAAAGAGAGTGACTGAAGAACATACCATCAAGTATTTTGGAAAGTTGTTTTGAAACACTTCTCAAATAATAATGACAATATGTGAATCAGAAATGGCCTACGCCCCAGTAACCAGATGGTATTAGCATAACGCCTTCCGTGTCAGTTGTGTATAACCCCTTTTGGCAAACACTGCTGTTAGTGAACAATGCTGCAAATTGCGTAATACAGAAAAATTGTGTGATTTGACTTGTGGCTGCCTCACAGAGCAGTTTCACAGCCTGGAAAAGAGTGTGCGCCTCTTCCTTCCCTCCAACCTTCTGAGTATTTGCCCTGCAGCCAGATGGATAGCCTGGGCCCGGAGCCTAGCTGCAGGGCAAAGCCACCGCACAAAGCACAGGCCACTTTTCTGAATGGCAGGAAGCAAAATGAGGGCAACTGTGCAAATGGAAGAAAAAACCCCCATATTTATGCACCAAGATCCAGATTCTCGGGTGGCATAAACTGGAAAAACTCTTTTGCAGTTAACTCTACTATCCAAATTTAAAACTTGCTAGAAATCTAACCCATAATACTCTGTTAAAAGATGCAAAGTTGACATTTTTCCTTGAGATCTCTGAACCAGTATTAACAGTAGGACTAGAACAGTTAACAGCCTGTTAACTGGTAACAGCGGGGTGCCTGGAGGCCACCTTCATCAGCAGTAACATCATCAGCAACAGACTGATTTTAATTAACAAGATACTGTCAAATATATCTTGCTACTTATGCATAGCGATATGTGCTTCTCACAACGTGAGCTCTCAGGATACCGTGTTCTTCCACTTACAAGTAAATTGTTCATAAAATGGTAGAGTGGTTGCAATAAGAACATCATGAATACAACTCACCATGATATTTTTGTGGATGAAGCCTCGTCTGTACCTGGCAGGCTTCAGATGAGGGTATTCTTCTGTGCTGGTAACTCTGATATTCCAGACCTTTTTCCAGGCATCATAAAGTTGAACATGTACTGGATAGACTCCAGAATGATGAGGAGCCACTGCATAGCCCAAATCAGTTGGAATACCATGTTCCTAAAACATAACAGAACAACGACTGCTTTCAAAAATATAAGAAACTTGATGTTTTGGCATTTCTCAAATCCTTAGTTTGTAAAAGACCAAGAACAGGTCTGAAATGCAAATAATGGTGGTATCAAAATATGCTGATATGTAAGGGAGACAAAAGACAGCATGGTGAAGCTGAAACACAGGACTTTAATACAAAAGCTTTTTAAATAAATATTTCTAGGACTAAATAGGGAAGAGTGATATAGATGTATTTTACATTGATTCCTTCAATTTACATTAAGCAGAAAGCTGCACTCTTTCAAGTTCTTGCAAGGAATTTACTCACAAGCTAAGAATTCAAAGAGAAAATTACTGGAATGTATTCAACACAAGTAGCATTTGGCAGTTACAATAACAAAAGCGTGATTTCCACTACATGTCCCTGCACAATTACTTGGATCATTAGCTGAATTTCAGAGAGTCACTGCATGTCCCCTTCAGTCCACTTGAAAAATAAAACCATATTAAAAAACCAGCTTAAGCCTTTTAGCGTCATTTTTAAAAAGGAGAAAAGATAACTACTAGTAAAATGCTGAGGATAATAGGAAGATATTAGATGTAGGCTAACTCCTTTTGTAATACAACTTGTATTTTTGCTGACTTCTTCCATTTATCTTGTTTACATACTGACTTTGCTGGTATTAGCTGCTGTTGAATTTCAATATATTTTCTTACAGGTTTCTGGTTTCCAACATACTCTAATGAATTTTGACACCTTTTCTACTTTCTTTCATGTTACTTTTCAAAGGGACAGTAGATATTTCTTTGATAGTCTGATTAGCTGAATACACTGTCGATATGTTGTTATATTGCAATGATTTAGGAAAACTGCCTTTGCACAACCTTTAAAATCTGTTTAAGAGTTTTTATATTGTTTGTATTTGTATGATCATTTTCACCATATTTTCTAATCATAGTTTGTGTGAAAAAGTAAGAGTTCATGGATACTTGGGTCTCTTCCTTTGAATAAGCTAGTTACTAAGGAATATGAAAAACTCTGTAAGTCTTATCTCAAAGAAAAATGGGTGCATGACCTTAGTAAAATCATCTTTCTTCATCCTTTCTGGAGGAGGACTGGACTACTGCAGGGAAGAAAATGTACTGGGCTTAAAAAGCTTAACTAATCAGGATCCCATACTAGATGTATCTGTTATAATTTAAATATGACAAGTTTACTAACAGCTAAAAACAAAGCAAATTCATACATAATGGGGCATTAGATGCAGCTTTTGGAACTCCTGTAAGGCTATACCACTCTCAGATAAGATTCAAACCCTGCATCAGCGATCCCGCTGCACCCAGGGAGCACATCAGCTGCTGCTTTACAGCTGGGGTGCACAGTGTAATCTGCCAAAGTAGGAATGAGTAAGATCCGGTCTATTGGTTTTCCTGCACGAGGAAATAAAGAATGTATACACCATCAGTTACACAGATTTACACTATTTAATTCCATCACAGATATTTCAGTTCCTCTTCATTTTATTTTTCCTTCTTCCCTAAGCATGCATAAACATCATGAAGAAAAAAAATCTTTACAGAACATATAAGAAATTACATTCTCTAATGTCCCATTTAATCTCCATTCAGCTATAAACAAGTGTCTGATTTTTAAGATTTTTTCCTCAAGTTTTACAATATGAAGTAATAAATATGTGATTAAAATCTTTCATTCTAATTATGAGCCTATCATCTTCAATGTATCAGCATCTCCATTATTTCTTAGTGACTGGAATTTCCAAATTGAGCATTTCACACACAAAATACACATTCAGCTTGATAATGCATGAGGCATCACCAATTTCAGCCTCTTTCCAAAAAGCAGAATACCTGTCTTTATTATTAATTTAAATGTTTTAAGCAAATAAAACATAATGAGTAGCTTTATGTCTATACATAGATTTGGACACGAAAAAAATTGAATGTAAGGTAACTGTAAGAATTAAGAGCATTGAAAATAGTAAAGAAAACAGGAAATGATGAAGTTACTAAAACCAAGACTGAATATTAACTATTCTAATAACATACTTTAATGGTTGCACGCTGTAGACTAATCCCAGAGGATGTCTTAGATCACACCAGAACTACAAGAACTAATTTATTTCCAGTGGAGCTTGCAACAGTACACAGAAAAAATAAGGAATTTTTGTACACAGGATTTTTAAGTTTTCATGGTTCTAACTTCTACTGAAATGCTTTCTTTAAAGGAAGCAGAAAAACCGAGCTAGCCCGTACCCAGCAGAATTACTGTTCACTGTAAACTTGGTAAAATCTTTGGTCAAAGGAAGCATATACCTTACTAACTTAGAAGCAAAATTTTTAAATACAAATTTTAATTGCATGATATTCTAAGTCTATGCTTTCCTCCTACACCCACTGATATGTGACCATCAGTGCACTGTATTTTGTTCTAGTATTTCAAATACCCTTGCTCTTTCAAGGAACAAAGTCATTACCTGCCAGCTAAAGAGCAACTAGTGTGTTTTCAAAAGGGAAAAGTAAAATTAGGCAGTTGGAAGATACAAGACTTCATTCTGATATATAACTTCATGTCTTCACATTGGACCATTTCTTCAGACAAATATTATGTACTATATATGGAAATTTGGTTTTGTTTTATCGTATGAGATTAACTGTAGGAACTGGTAAGTCTGTTTTTCTAGTATTCCCAGACCTAAAGATCTGGGTTTACTTTTACTTCTGTTCTCACAGAAACATTTTTTCTCAGAGCTTCAAAACAAGGTTTTATAAAGCTGATCCAAAAGGAATATATAATATGTTATTGGGTATCACTGCAGAAAAGTACCTTTGAAAACATGGCATAGTTCATTGATTCTAATGTGCATTATTTTCATAAAGTCATTTGACATGTTTTGATGGCATATTTATACTCTCAGAAAACTGGATTTTTTCAAATCTAAACAATGGGTTATTTGGACAATTTTTTTTTTTAAGGAAAACATTTAAATAGAAGAATTTTTATCTATACTGACTTTCCAAGATGGTAACATATTAATTCTTCATTCTAAAAGAATTTTTTCATTCAAAAGTCTTCAGAAGGAATAAAAATAAATAATAAATCAAACTTCAATTGAGAAGGAAATTCAAACTGTAGAGAAGCAGAATTTTGATACTACAAAGAATGAGGACAATACGCACTTTATCAAAGTGCGTATTTATTTATCTTTTTTTTTTTTTCAATTCTTGAGATTAAAACAAATTCTACAAGGACTGGTTTTCAAACAAAATAGGAATAATGGTTTCTGCATACCTAAATTTAATATAAAATACAAAAATATAACTCACTAAGGCAAATTTTTTGTTGAGGATCATCTGCTCCACCAGTGATGACTCGTTGTGGAAGAGGTGAGGCTGCATGTGACTCCACATGTGGGGAAACCACCAAAACTCATCTACAGATCTCAGCAACAGGTCATCACCTTCATCTTCTTCCTCAGTGCCTGAAAAAAAAGGAAATAAAAAAGGGTATCTCTGAAGAAAAGCCTCTACTTTTTATATTCTTACAAATGTTTGAAAATATAAGAGAGACATCAGCATAACTAAATGTGACCATTTAAAGTATTGAGGATTTTAAATGTTTCCAGATACATAGTCCTAATCCTGAAGTAATTTTTTCCAAGTGAAAGACTGAGAGCCCTGTTTTCACAGCATCTGGAATGCATGGTACAACCCTTGTTCTCACATGGATGTGCTAGATCACTAACATCAGTAACTAAGGGACAGAATCAGAATCAGAGAAATTGTATACAAGACAATTTAATAGAGAGTAAAAAAGAAAATGTTGACAACTCTTTCCTGGTATTTCCTGGTATTCCTTATCCAATGTAAATTCACTCCCCAATCAAACTTCTTTTCCTTGCATTACCTATGATACGTGGAAGTACATTCTCCAGCAGTCTTTTCAATATATTAATAAAACTATTTTCTCTTTCCTGCTAATTCCTTCCTTTCTGATCGTGGCCTACTGAGGAGTTCCCAGAAATTGGCATCTTTGAAGAGATTTTAAGGGTGGCTGGAGCTCATGGAGGCATTTCTCAGACCCCAGGCCTGTCTTTGCAGATATGTGGGGAACAGGCCCTGCTGCCACTTCTGACTGAGGTGCTGATGAAGAAGAGTCTCTCGGGCAGGACCGTGCAACCCCGCTCCTCCCTCACACCCCTCCTGCTGCAGCTACAGTGACAAAGAAGCCAGTGTCGGGGCCTGTCCTCAGCCCTGAGCCGGCCGGCCACTTTTATCCTCCTAAATCCTCCCAGCCTGGGAGAGAAGCAGTCACTGGGACTCCCATCACTGCAGAGGCCATTTGTGTCATGGGAGGGCAATGGCAGCCCAGGCCTGCGCCTTGGCTCTCTGTAATCTACTTGCAGAGAGAGATTCAGCCCTCGGGGATGGGAAGTGTCAGGGTCTAATGAGCTGGCAGATCAGGACATCCCTTCCGCCCCCAAGCCCAGATATTTATCCTAGTCCCACTGCTCTTTTAATGACCAAATCCTGTCAATGGCAGTCAAATTTTAATTACCCCTTCATGGGCTGCTGTATAAAGACCATGAGCCGAATCTTGACAACCTATAGCTTAACACGTCTATACGTTGTGTCTGCTTTCTGCTTTTCTGATTGTTCCTACTCCCACTAACAATCAACACAACTTGACAAATCCTCTCCCTCAGCATATTGCAATATCTCATCTCCTTTTTCCATCTTTTAGCCAAATGTGCAGCTCTGAGGCTTTCTGCATCCATATAGCCGCACTCTCGCTAACGCTGTATGCCTTTCGCTTTTTCCTTTTTCCTTCAGCAAACCTCGCCTGACACACCTTCACTGCTGTGATTTTACTCCTCATTACCTCTGAGGGAACTACAGCAGAGAATGAAAAATGTGGGCAGACATATGTAACGATGTGTCAATATCTGTAGGATCATTAGATTTTAGGACTCCACATGAGTCCATGGGGCCCTGCGTGATGTTCACACGCTATTAATGGAAGTGACAGGAGTGCTTAAAGGTCATACAATAGCCAGATCAGGGAGGGGAAACCAGATCAAGCAAAGCAGAAAGCCACAGCAAGGGATACGCTGTAACAGAGATGGGCTCAACTCATTCAGTTTACGGCCAGTAACTGGCTCGGTTTGTACTACAAACATACAATGCCTTTGCCAAATTCTACTCAGCCAAAATGGGAAACCCATGTGCATGTTCCCTCCAGAGCATTTGAACTGTGAACCGAGGCAAAAGAAATGGTCTGGAAAAAAAATCTGCCTGCTGAGACACCGGCAGGTGATGAACTCGGCCATCAGGACCATTTTGCTGGGCCGTTCTAGGCGAAAGAAAGGTGAGGAAGGGATGGGAATGCATGGAGCAAGCTATGTCCTGAATGTGAAAAGGCATCTCTAGTCCCTCTGTACTGTCTGTGCAGCTGACACCTGGATTCCAGGGGTGAAACCTGGATATTTTCCAAGTCTATCTGAAGTCTGCTGAGCCCAAGAAAGACCCGTGGAGTGATTGTGCAGCCCCAGCCACTTTCCTCTCCAGCTGTTCAGCATTAACTAAAAGAATTCTTTCCCTGCCTCTTCTCTCCTTAATATGACAACTAACACTGACCAAGGTGCACAGCTGAGCACAAAAAGAGGAATGCTCATCCCTCTGCTATGTAACAAGCACAGCATCAAGTATACTCAAGCTCTGTATATCTATCTTTTGTTTTGAACAAATCTGGTTTTGGTTCTTAGTCTCAGCTAACATGTCACTTCATGTCCCTCTTTTCCTATTAATATCCCTCAACTATGACATTATCTTGTGCTGTCTTTTGTCTCTCTCTCTTTCAGGCTTCGAAGCTGTCCTGTTTTGCATGTGTGCCTTTCTCTTTCTGTTTGAGAACACCCTCTTTCTTCTATATCACATGCTATTTAACACCTTGTCTTTTATTTCTCCCTATTTCTACAGTGGTTTAAGTATAAAATGATTTTAATGGATAATATATATTGCTGTATGTCTACAGTAGAGATTAAACTATCCAAAAGGGTATACTGTGGTAGCTCAATAGATCCCTCAGTGAAGTCAAAAGAAAATTTCATTTCATCGGTAGAATTTATCACTCAACAACAGTCTGAAAGGGTTGAAAGGAAATTAATTTTAATAAAAGGGGAGAACGGATTCAAACTGTTCTGCACCAGTACCTTAATCTACACCTTAGTAGAATTACAGGTTCCTCATCCTGCTGAGGAAACAGATGCAGACAAAAATCAAGTTCACTTATTCTAATCGCCTCCCTCTGTCCACTTCCTGGGAGAGGTTCTGTAATGAGCACCTGAGCTAGCTCAAATTGAATTAAATGATAAAGAAAAAGCATGAGATGTTTTTATTCCATCCTTAGGATTGATTTTACTGCTATCCAATGACACACATGTAACATGTATAACCCCTACAGAAAGCCATCATCCCAAGCTTGGACTGCTTCTTGCAAAGTCTCCTCCTGGCTCTGTGACCATCATTTCTGCATGTCCCAGATTGCAGAAAGAGGAGGAACATTTCTCTTATTCAGGAAACTTAATGGCCTGACAGGACACTTTTCTGAAGGACTTAGTCTTTTCTCTTAGAAACTACAGCCTGACTCTCCTAATTCCATGTCACTGCCCTACTTACTGGACTACTATGAAAAGAATGAGTACCTCTTCTTTTTTCAGTTTTCTTTTTTTTTTTTTTAAATAAATGCTGGTGCAAAGAGGTGTTTACAGACTCCACCTACGTGGTTATATCCAGACAGACAACAGCTCAAACAAAAGGTTAATGTGTTATAATAACTCTAGGAGAAAAAAGTGATGCAGCAAATCACACAAATGTATCTCCCAAAGCATCCTGGAAGAAAGAACAATTTATCCAATTATGAAGGAAATAATTCTCTGAACTCAGACCCTTAATCTCTATCATTCTTACTTCCTCATTCTACAAAGAACACCATCAAAATGAAAGTGATTTTAGTATTTCATTCTTACCTGTGTGATAAAATTTCCCTGAATATCCAAGGTTGAAAGTAAAATTTGTAATCTGAGCTCTCAAAAGATTCTGAGTGTCAAGCAGGGCCTGAAAAAAAACAAAACACCCCACTATATAAACATACCTGTAGGAAATTACACCTGGCAGAGAAATTTAATATAACAATATAAATAGTTTTATAAGCATGTATCTTTTCAAGTGATTTTGCTATTTAAAAAGTAGCTCTTTATATATGACAAAAAAGTAACGTATTTTCATCACCATTTAAAGACTAAAGACAGCATGGAAACTCCATCACTTTCCTCACAAAGATGACCAGCAGTTAAATATTGTTTAGCTCCCTGGGTAACAAGATAGGAAAACAAAGGCACGTGCCAGAGAAAAGACCTTCCACCTATTACTCAGTAAACCTGGGACACAGCCAGGAATGAAATCCAGATCTCTTGTGCCTCAACAACTGCTCCATTCACTGGGGTGAACAGGGTCCGTTAGAATTATGTTTCTCTACACGAGGTCAAGTACATACACAGAGCTTTAGTCATGTTTCAAAATTACTGAAATTTTGAAGCATGAAATGAAAAAATATAATCCAGAAAGACAGAAGGAAGCTAGATGAAGCCTAGTTCACATCAAAGAAACCAATCCTAAATTCCTCCAAATTCTGACTCATTTTTCAGATCAATAGCATACTGGCTGTCAGCATATGTGTACTCGCACTAAATTAGTACAAACAAAAAAACAGCATGCAGGAAGAAAGGAGAAAGCTATTATTCATCAGATACAGCTTCAATATGCTCTTCTTGATTTGTCACTTCCAAGATTTACATATCACTTTCAGGAGCTATCTCCCAAACTCTTAACACTCTGCTGTTGTTCACTCTTTCCATTTTCCAGGTGTAACAAAGACAGCTAGCTTTTCAGTGCAAAACAAAACTTTGCAAAGCAAGAACAAAACAGAAGAGCAAAAAGCCTCTTCTAAAATGAGACTTTTCTTTACATTCCTCCAAACAGCCTGCTTCAGCTGAGCATTTGGTAGCTGGTAATCCAGGAACACATCGGACTCTTTGGAGATATGTGACACTGTGTACACATATCTCCAAAAGAAGTGTAGAAGCCAGCTACTGCACATGCACACTTGGACACTACCTTCGAAAGAAAGTAAAATATTTATACATCAAAGACCATCAAAGAATTTTCCAAGTAAGTATACATTCTAGCACAATGATTTTAAAGTTAACTCTAAACATATTATGAAAGGGGAATGTATTTAAAAGCACAAAAATATTAAAATCACTGAAGATTTTCAATGTTTTAAAGGTCTAGTAAGCTTCCCATTCTTGAAATTCAATGACAATTTGGTGTGCTGAAAACTATAAGCCAGCAAATTTAATTACAAGTTCTTTGGACACATTCATTACATGAGTAATTTGCTCACAATTATTTATTTTAACTGGAATGCCAATGACAACGAAACATTAGCACAGAAGTCCAGTCCAGATTAGACACAGGCATAACATGGTCAACCTACAGTTCCTTAAAATATGACTCTTTTTCCAGATGGAGGCGGTATCCATCTTTTCAGAGAAACTTTTGGGCATACAAGCTTTTTCTTCAGGTCTTTTCTAGGGCTCATCTATATCGGTCCTGTAGAAGTATAATCTCCATCAAGCCTGTTTCCTTACAGTATCATATCTACAACTTTACAGTAACAAAATCAGGCGAAGGGTGACAATAGCTGGGGCTCCCCTGTCCACCAACCTCAAAGAGGCCCAAGACAGCAAGCCCAGTGGGGCTCCCGTTCCAGTAAGAAGCAGCCACACAGCCCAGTTGGTCCATCACTCCCTGCTCCATGCTTGCCTTTCTCAATGCTCCCTTTCTAGAGCTGGGCATTTTCACCTGACCCCACTGAGAGATGGCTGCACTGTCTGAAGAAGGAATATAGCCTGTCCTGTTTCCAAGTAAAACAGAACCAATGTTCTTTTCAGTTATTTTACTTGCCCAACAGGGTTTGACTTGGTTTCAGTGGCCAACCTAGACCAAACCACGACACAGCCATGCTCTCAAGCACTCTGCTATCCTGCATCCAAGGCCTCAGCAAGCTCACTAAAGTTGTAGGTCTGGCTGTCTCAGGGAAGCTGGTGCTCAAGGGAGATGATCTGCAGCAACAGGAGCGACAGTCATTTGGTCCTGTCCTGGGGGTTGCAAATTTGAGTTTTGCTGACATGGCTGACAAAACACGAGTGGTTTCAATTCAGAGTCATCCATAGTGCTTGCCTTATTTACCATTACGGTGGACCAGAACAGTATGTCTAAGCACATTCATTAAATATATATTAATCACAAAACTAAATCTGTGGAAGAACCATCAGTTTTCTGCCTTCTATTTCTTAAGGTCTTCTCAGATCAGGAATTAACTCGCCTCGCCTGCTGTCTTCTTCAACAGTGTAGCTCCAGCAACAACAGCATAGGCAGTTTCAAAGAACAGTACTAGTAAGGTAAAGATCATCTTCTTTGACTGGAAAGCCTGAAAAATGTCCTGTGAACAAGTGACTTTATAAAGGAATGAGTAGAATGAGGCACAGAATAGAGATAATTGAAAACAAGCTCTAGACTTATGAAGTGGAATATTAAACGAAAAATCTCGCAACACTGTAAAGAGGGCTTTGCACAGTCTGGGAGTGCAAAGATCACCAAGGAGACTTCATACTCTAATGAAAGTTAGGAAATCTGCAGAGGATTTATTATGAAAACCATCCTTGAGCTGCTGGGAATCTATTCAAAGAAAAAATTTTATCTTTGCACGGTTAAAAATGTAGGAGGCAAATGATACGGCTACACACGTCTTATGTTAACAGTACATATTGTCAAATGAAAGAGATCCTGAGTGCTGCTTGACAGCAAGGCAGCATGAATGGGCTGCACAGCTCTTTCCCTCCAAATTAAGTTAAGAACTGTGAGCATTTACTGCACTGAAGGTCTTATTCCTGTACCTTTCCAACACCTTCTCAACTTGTCAGCTCCAATCTCATGTCTCAGCGTGATGGAAAAACAGAATGGGAAAAAACTAAGAGCAGTTGGAAATGCCAGAGACACTTGATCTGGAAGGAGATCTTTGCTGCACCTCCCTGCCCCACTGCAGCTATAGGGCCAGCAGGGAAGTTTCAAACCCAGGCTTTCAAATCGGAGGAGGAATAAAGGTAGTAAGAAGCCCTTGACATTTCTATGATAAAGCAACATATAGTTTACTTCTTTGCTAGGAATTGATTTTGCTGGTGTAGTTACCACCTTCCCTCAGTGACTGCCTGGTGGCTGCATTTTATTTAGGCCAGCAGCCATGTTAAGACACTCCAAGTAACAGTCAACACAAAACTCTAAAGGAAATCTGAAGTTCACCTTCTACAGAACAAACTTTGAAAGGGATGCCATTGGGGGTTTTTTTAAGCCGCATTACTCTCATTAAAATGAACAGGAGAGATTCTGCTACGGCCCTGCGGTGGTGTTCAAAAATGCATCAGCTAATACCAACAGTGTACCTGCTCGTCTGTTCCGTCTGCAGAGGGAGGGCACAGACCTGCTGTGAACCACTTCTTGTACAGACAAGCTGAGATAACATTTGAGTTGTCGTGCCTATGATTATTTTCTGGGTGACTTGACATTTTACTCATCTTTCAGGTTCTAAAAACAAAATGTTAAAACTCATGAAAAACATATAGCAGCAGATGGCAGGGCCTATTACTGTGAGCTTCTATCAGAAATACAGAAAAAGAGAAAAGTAGGGGGAGGAAAAGCCTGAAATTTCATTTCTAAATGCTGTTTTATATGCTGAAGGTAAGCTGGTGATATTTTCTGTATATTTCATGGTTGGATTATGAACAGTCCCTCTGGGTATCTGTAAGACATGTTATATAAATGCACCAGTACTGAAGATTACATTTTAAAAATTGTTTAATAAAGCCTTCATATGTTTATAAATAATTATTTAGTACATATGTTATACTTCCACTGGTACTGTAAGGAAAATAAATTACTAGCTGCCTAATCACTTTAATGTATATAGCTACGATGGAGTACTTTCTTTTCAACATTTCCTAAGCTCACCTATTAGCTTTAGGAAATTCCTTGTACCAGAAATCAAATGTGAGAATTCAGTACATGATAGAAGACCCCCTTCTTGACCAACAGTCCAAAATAATCTCAGAAAAAAAGTCCTATTACAATCCAATCCAAGGAACAGACAAAAGTTACTCCAACAGCAAAACAACAGAGTTCTTTCAATCTTGCATCTGAGAAGTTCCTAGTACAATGAAAGGAATATAAGAAATTACGTATGTTGTAAATAAAGCCAGATTCTCAGATGATTAATCACCATCATCCCGTTTAAGTTATTTCTACTTCATTTCTGATAAAACATCTCAGTGAATGCAAGCTGCTGTAATTGCTGGGATCTCAGCTGACTGAGAATTTAGGAGAAAATGGACTCTAACATCACAAATGGAACAGCAGGAACAATGAGAATAATTCTTTAATTGAAATATTAACTCAATGGAAATGTATTAAAATTCTTGCCTTTGCATAGATAGCCTCTTTCTTTACATCTGTAACATTCAGCTCTTTTTATCAATTTTCATTCAGAAATATCAACTTTATTTGACTTTTCTCATCTTACAGACAGCACAAACAGAAGGACAGACAGATGAGACAGGCTGTCAAAAGCTCCTGCTCAAACAAATCAACAGCAAAGACAAGGATAAAACTCACATCACCCAACTTGCTTCCATTTCCATAGCCTGGAAACCACCCTGCCTCCCGTTCTCAAATATCTCTTTACATGACTTCACGTTACAGTCTGTCACAGAGAAGTCACAAGTGTCAACTTGTCCGTGTTAAACTGACAGTTGTAATTTCTTTATCATCAACAAAAATATTCAGACCCAAACATCTTTGCTGATCAAACAAATAAATCAAGAATGCTTTGTTGAACTCTTATTCAACAAAGAGGAACTATGACTTCTTTCTTTAGTCATACCAACGTATTTATTACTATTTTCCTATTCAAAATCGGCTCAAGAACATAGCCACTTGAAAAGTGGAACAGTTCAAAACGCTGTTAATTTTAGTTGTAATTACTTGGATTTTAACTAAATTGGCAAGCAGACAGACGTAACCTCACAATGCTCCAGCATTAACATCTTAAACTTCAAATCAGTACATGCCCTCATGTCAGTAACAAAGGAAAGAAAGGTCAGCTTCATAAATTTCCAAAAAGCCTATCTCCTCCCCCTTTTTCGGAAAGCAGACCTCATCTCTCAAGGCTTGCTTTACTATTGTGTGTCTAACAATACTACCAAAGGAGCCATTAAATTAGGAATTACTTTGCTTTTGAGGAAAATTTCTACTGACTCTTTAAAAAAGGCAAGGACCTTCTGAAAAGGTGAAACAAATTAATAGAAAGTGTAACGTGAAAGCACACAAAGTCCCTTTATGGGGCCTTTATTCTGCTCTCATGCAGAAATAGCTTTAATTTTCTGTACCATATTTCCCCTTTAGTTTAACTCCTGCATGAGAGTAAAGAAACAGAACTAAAGCCAATTTAACTTGTGAGTGGAGTTCTTAATATAGGGGTTTAATGAGTTGTAACTGATGTGGTGTCCTTAAACTTTCCACGTTTTGTGACATCATTCTGCCTTTCCCAAGCACATCCATGCTCTGACAAAAGAGCCCTGCAACTGAAGCTGGGTGTGCAGGTATGCTTACATCACCTGCCTTCCTCAAACTTTCCCTTCTGCAGAATCTGACCTTTTCTACAGTTTCTGTCCACATTGCAAATTCAATTGCTTACAAAGAAAAAAAAAAGAAAAAAGAAAAAAAAAAAAAGGGGTTGGGAGGAAATGGAAAAGAGAATTGAGGACCATAACATATACATGACTGAAGTTTTCATTTATAATGCATACAAAAGTTGCAATTTTTAGAGGCACAGAAGAGAGGTCAGGCTAACACACTTAGCACAACGTAAGTCCCAGGTTTATCCTGGCATTGCTGATTTTGATGGTGGAAACTGGAGGAGAGGGGACATGCTGGCTTGGGAAGGGAGAGACAAAGAGGAGGGAGCAGTGGGGAAATATTGTAGCAGCAGGGTGGTAGGGACCCAAAAGTGAGAAGCACTAAGGTTATGACTGCAGGCACTCAAGAAACTGTGGCAGTGATTGGGGATGGGAAGGCAGAGGGCAAGAATTTGGGGTGTTTGCAGGCAGCAAGAGGCAGCATGGCAAGAAGAAAGAGTAGACAGCCTCAGTGAAGGTCCATCCCAAATGGCTGGGAATCATTATTTGATTAGACAGAGTATTTTGCTTCTGAGGAAAAATGCTTCCCTCATGATAAATTATGTATTTTGGAACCTCATTAAAATTCAACATCTATTCTTTCTAGATTTCCAAGATTAGCATTTTGACACCCATTACCATAAACATTTAATCTCTGCAGGAGAAAGAATAATTGCTTTGGGTACACTGGGTGTATCTGAAAAAAATATTTTGAATATCCTTCAGACAAAAGGAGAAGAAAGCGTAAATCTTCTTTGTGCACTCTCTTAATAGAGCTGACACTACAGAGAGGGCAAAAGAAGAAAATGTAGAAAATCTTCAGTTTTTTCAGCAAAGTATTTAGCTGGCAAAAACCATGAATCACAAACAGTCCCTAAACTGTGGAATTGGCAAAAGAACACTGTTCTACAGTTTGGTGGAAGCAAGGTGTCCAACAGGACATTATCTGGCAAAAACAGAAAGCCTGATGAAACAGGGAAGGAACATCTAAACTGCTGACAATACCTATGTTCAAGTTTATTAAATATCAGATTCCCTGTGAGCTGAAGACAATTATTCCTGCTACTTTGTGCAACAAAATTAAAATCAGGGGGGTGGGTAAAACTGATTGTTAAGATATAGTAGCGTCAAGAAACAACTTATTCTGTCAATTAAAAATGCGGATTTTTAAAAGTCTACCAAGTCCTTTAAAAGATGTAACAGTTCACAAATACCACGTGCCAGTGGGATGCCTATTTACAAAGGGCCATGTAACATGGTAGAATTTAAAACAGAAAACACAAGCAAAAGTTCCTTCAAGAAGAATCAAAGTACCAGTACCTGGTTTCAGTCACTTAATAATCATTGTAGTTTACTGACAGATTCTATTTGCAGCAATGGTGTTTTTAAATTATCAAACATGGATGCCTAGGAGACTGACTTTATTGTGCAGGACAGGCAGAGTCCCCATTGAGTGCTAGGGTTAATTTGGACTGTTTGCCAGATCCATTTGCATGAGGATCTTAGACGACTTCCTATAATATTAAGGCCCATACTCAGCAGCTGAAAATTCAGTATGAGTCTTCCCAATAAATTCAATAAACACTATTAACTGGGTAACCCAGTTCCTCTTCAAAGTACCAACAAGATGAGATACCAGGCTGGAGCCCAGCTATGTGAATTTTGATTTTTCAGTGTTCAACATAAGACACACTGGACCAAATTTTCAAAAAATCCAGGCACCACAACTTTATTTTATGTGTACAGATGCTGTTACTAGGTATCTGAATTCGAGGTCCCCTAAAGGATACTAAAAATATAAGTAACTTCTTTGGAAAATGTCTCAAATTATTTCAATCAAAAGTTTTTTTTTCATCAGGATACACCGTTTTAATGTTACTGGGTCTTCCTCTGGAGGTTTTTTGTATCACATATAATGATCTTGATGATGGTCCAATTATATATTTTCAAGTAATTAGGCTCTTTCATCTAGGTAAATAATTTGTACAACCATGCGATTTAAGAAATGTTTCTAACTCCCTTCACCAGCTTCTCACTTCTTGGAGGTTGACATAGCAGCCAATGAGAATAAGCTAATTATGGCAAGGTAAGTTGAGGGTTTTAAATACCTGGTGCCAATATCACTTAATATAGTAAAGTAATTAGCACGCTGTTTTCAGGACCCTATAAGAAATTGTGCATTATTAGTTCTTAATTAAACTGTATTTTGATGAAAGACATTACTGTTACTTAACAGCTAAATGATCTTGTTATTCTGTAGTTAACAGAAAAAAAAATACTGCATTTCTTTTAATTAAAGGTCAAAAAAACCCACCAGGTCAATTGAAATAGAACTAATAATCACCCTAACCGCTGCATATGGAATTTTCCCCTGGATTTTGGTCTGACAGGATTCAATAGAAAACTTGTTGGTTCTTGCATTTTTGCCTAACACTTTATCTGCTTATGGAACTCCAAATATGAAGAGGCAAGTTCTCAGAGTATAACAGAACTTAAAATAAAACCAAAGCGACTCTAAAGCGCATTTAAAATTTCTTTATATTTATCCGTTTAAATTCTTGCAATCTGGTGATTGTTGATGAGCCAGTGCAGCGGGAACCTGAGGTTTGTGAGCCCCAAGGCAAGCATCGAGGTAGCTGTACTGCAACATCACACCCCTCCACACCAGCTGCCTTGACTCTGAGCACAATGGGCCACCTCTCAAGGTGACAGAGTACTTCAGATCCTGCTCTAGTTCACTCTGGGCCACCTTGCTGTGCCTGCTTGGTTTGGCTCGTCTCCATTGCATCCCATCAGCAGTAAGTAAATTCTCAGCGGTGTTCACCGATTCATGCAGACACTTTGGTGTAGCTACCAGTAAAGGTTAGGCCTCAAAAACTCAAGTTCAGACAATAACCTCAGATGCAAAGCATTTATAGCTCTGCACCCCGTCATTAGACAACCCACACTTTTACAGCTTCAGGTCTTGCTTGGTAGGATGCAGAATGTTTTGTCATAGATGTAAAAACAACAGCATGGATAGTCAGTCTAACAGTGCAACCTAAGAGAGGTTATTTTCCACGCTCCTAGGCCCACATCCATCATCACCATCACATTTGCTTCTTATTTAATACTTCCTCAGATGCCAGCTCCTGCTTCGCTTTCACTGCAGCCAACAGGCACAGCAGGCAGAGTTTGGCTGGAGGATGTGGGCTGCTTTCCAAGCAAGGCAGACCTCTGCTGCATGGGCTGGCCATGAGCTGCTGCAGCAGAGCCTCTTCTCCCTTACCCACCACCACACACTGCTTAAGGCCCTTTTACCCCGCTGTTGGCAACATGTGGCTCTCTACAGCCACCAAATGCTGTAAATATCTAGAAGGTTCAGTACTGGAAAACTCGAAATGCCTGATCTCTCAGCGGCAGAGACAACAGTGGCCACACCTGAATGCACAGGAAGCTGCAGCTGGGTCACTACATCTGCTCCACTCTGACGAGTTCACCAATGACTACATTACTCTGTCCAAAATGCCAGGAATTTTAGAGAAACAACTTAGATTCCAGGTTTACCATAACACCCATGGCCTGCATACAAACCAAGAAATTTATTCCATAAAATCTAGTTTCCTATAGATTTGTTTCCCAAATTGCTATTCCCATAGTGCTGCCTTGGACCTACTCTCACCCTATCAGGTCTCCAAAACACCTCAATCCCTTCCCGCTCTGCCACACACACCCTGTCTGGATGAAAAAGGGACAGTACGTGCTATCACTAGCTCCAAGACACAGTACACAATTAGCCAGGGACAGGTCAGAGTGAAGGATGCAGAGCTCACTGAAACTTCTGCTTCAGGGCAGGCACTGCTTTGCATCCGTGTCTTACCCCATGCTGAACTCCAGGATGTCAGCAGCAATTTAACAGTCTTTGAGACCTGCCTGTGTCTGTCACATTGAAGTGAATCCAGCCAGCGGGTTCCAACTTCATTAGGTTGATCACAGAGTGATCAAGGAGTGATTTGCGTTGGAAGGGACCTTCAAAGATCATCTAGTCCAACCTCCTGCTGTGAGCAGGAACATCTTTCACTAGACCAGGTTGCTCAAAGCCCTGTCCAGCCTGACCTTGAATGCCTCCAGGGATGGGGCACTGACAGCTTCTCTTCCAGTGCCTCACCACCTTCCTCATAAAAAAATCCATTCCTTACATCCAAGTTAAATCTTTCAGTTTAATTGCTGGACTGAGAAAGGGCAACACGGACATTAAAAATATCTGATTTCTTCAGGAAATCAAAGTACAAATGGGGTATTGATGTTGTATATGTCAAATTCCAACACTTTGTGAATATAGCCTCCAAGAAAATCTCCAGTCTTATATTTTTCTCCAACGTCAGTATTCTCTGGACCTCAGTGCCTGAGTCTGAATAAAATGACTCACCTGTCCCTGTAAGCCCTGAAGCTTGTGCTTCCTGCTTAGCAGAATTTTAAATTAGCAAGATTTCAAAGTTTTGTCTACATCACCATGAAGATGATCACTGGGGCACTGACAGCTTCATTTACTCAATGGTGGGTGGTATTTATCTGTTTTTCCAGAGCACACAAAACTTAAAGCATTTAAATTTTCACAATATTTTTCCAGCATTTAGAAAGTTATCACTGAGTAACAGTGGCTACAATTACAATATAAATCTTATGTGTTGGCAGAGAAACTCAAGTCCACAGACCAAGATACAACAAACTGCTTTTTAAGAAGTTTGAAAGAAATATTTGACACTACAAGCTATGTCCAAAATGTTGGTACCAATGCAAGAGAAACACTTTGGGGTTTGTTCACTTCTTGGTTTGCACTTCTCCCCGCCCCCATAAGACTACAGTTTCTAGACAAGTACACTATCTGTGTTAACACTTAGTTTTACACATTAGAGAACAAATGAAGTGCAGATAAATGAAAACTCAAACCCTCTAATTTATATAAAAACCATAATAAATCTGTCTGCTCTCTCTGTTTAGTAAAGCACAGCAGAGTTACCACATCACTGGGACATTAAATAGATAGACTACTCCACGAGCTGGGCAACACACCACTGACACAATCCATTCACAAATGTTTCTTAGTTGTTGTGGATTTTTTTCCCTAATAGAGACAGAAAGATTTCTGTGCTTCTCTTCATGCTGTATCTGATTAAAAACGTCTGTCTACTTTTGTCCCTGCGTTTGAGATTAGTTGAGGCACAACAAAAGCTCTATTCTTCTCTATGCTCCATCTTTATTGACAGAAAAAAAAAAATCTTTGACAAAAAAGATACGTATTTTGTCTTTCTACCTGAAGGTTCCATGTCATAAACAGCTGGGAATTCAGTCTTCAGCTTGCTCACCAGCTTAGGGCCACAAACAATTATTTTTTTCCTTCTCCTTATGAGCAGATCTTGTTGCTGAATGAAATTTGCATTACATCAGCATCAGTATCGAAGAAATGACAGGAAAAAAGAAAGCATGCAAACCAAGCCTGCATATAACAACATATATAACTCTTCTCAAGTCATATTTCTTACAGTTACATGTAGTCAACACAGAACAGACTCGATAAGAACTTAACTTCAAGTTAATAAAAATTTGGACAGTTTCACTGACTCCTACATAGTACCTAGTCTAAGGGATATAATTCAGCAGAAAAAAACAACCCAAGACTTCAGTGAAAAGTAGAACATTAATAAAGAAACATGTGGGGGTGATTATATTAGAAGTGTTAATACACACTTTTCCTGTTGAGTGTTTGCATTTCTAGAAGACAACATCTACACAGATAAATATCCCAGCTAGCCAAATCTTACACCTACAGACTCAGATTGACACACAGGAATCCAAACTGAGCTCTGCATTTGATTATACTGTAAGAAATTGAGAATACATCTTAGTACAAAATCCCTGCCAATATTATATTCCTTCCAACAGCATATTTCATATCCTTTTGCTAAAACTAATTTCTAAAGACTTACATAATGCTTTTACTTTCTTTTGGATATTAGCCTCTATTCTGTTACTTTTATTGGCTATTCAGCCTACACTTAAATATCTCTGTGCCTTACATTAAATATTTTTATCCATCCTCACTGTTTATACCCTGCAGACATCTGCAGTCTATTGCCTTCTGCTTTGGTCATCATTACGTACTGTATTCTTTAGCCTTTATTTCTTCATTTTTTTTGCTCAGACATTTCCTGGCTATTCTGGTGTCTCTAAGCACCCTAAATATTTCTGATTAAGCGGGGCAGAACTGAGCACATTATTCTAGAAACCTTCCTCAGTCAGTATGATGAAGTACTCTCCTGATGTGAAATGATATTTTTCACAGTCAGCTTAAATTTTAAAACCAGCTTACTTTACAAACAGGTATTCACTTTGGTTTTAGGATTTTTACAGGATTACCATTTTCAACATTTCTATTACCTTTAACACAGTTAGAAAGAACAAAGGATAAGAGAAACATTTTGCACCACTAGAAAACCCCACCTTTATATAAATGCAAAATTATTTTTCAGCTTCTTTTCTAGTTCCACTAGAGTTCTATCAAAGGCTACTCTAAGTTATCTTCAGTCCAAGTTCAGTTTAAAATGGGAGCAGAGACACTTGCGTCTTGACACACATTTAACTTCATAAATTTTGGAATGGCAGATCTTGCTTTCACAGTCAGATGGATCAACCCAAAGCCGAGCTTATATTATGTTGAAAGTACTCAAAGTGTGCAGAATCACATGCATTTCCATCTCATCCATGAAAATATTAATGCACATTCTTAGAGGATACGTTTCTGAGAAGAGAGAAGAAGAATACAGAACTTGCTAACTACATGGCTGTGAATCAAAAATGATGGCTGAAAGCTGGGTGGAAATAAATCCATGATTATGTGGATTTCTTTGGAAGGGAACCCTTACGCTTAAGTGTAAAGATGTCTCTGCATAATAAACTAAGTCAAGGGAAAAAGCAGAAACAGTGCAGTTGACCTCGGGTGAGCATAATTGCTAGATACTGAAATAAAATACATCACACAGCTCCACTGAAAACTGGAATCAGAATACAGCAGGCAGATACTACTAGTAAGAGAGTTCCTTCAGCGTAAGGACAGAAAAATATTCACCACTAAAGAGAAATATGGGGAATTAAAAAATAACACCCCCCCTAATTTTTTTAAAAGATGTAGATGGCTGCATCCAGAGTTCACATCCACTTATATGAAAAATCAACAGTGGATTCACAGAAGCCATGGTTTCCACACTTTGGTACTATCATCGAAACAGACCAAAGACTAGGAAGCTTGTAATCAATGCTCAAAAGTGGTGCTGGGGTAGAAGAGCTTGAAGCAAATCATTCTCATTGCCCTTGAAGATCCCATGGGATTCACCATGCCAAGAAGCAGTTTCTGCAGCCTCTTTAACAATAAAAAAGCTGAAATTGATAAGGATTTATCTTCTCGTAGTTCCCTGCTGTGGAATTCATAACAGGAGAATATGGTTGTAATCCTTGAAAAAAAATCAGTTTCAACATTTCAGTTTGCATGGAAGTCGATAGTGTCACAGCTTTTAATTTTAAAAAAATATAAAAAAATAAAAAAGAAAACCAACCAAACAAAAAAAACCCAACAGATTTGGTTACTCCAGGATTGCAAAAATAAGCAGAAGGGAAAAAAAAATAAAAAATCATTATAAACAACTTTATGGATAGTGATTTGCCTTGTCTTTCTGAGGTATCTACTGTTTTGATGCTCCAGAGGACTCTCCATTCATCAGTTAAATTTCTTAGTGGTTGATAAATATAAATTAGGAAGGATGGAGCAGTACTGCTCTCCAGATCCAGCCTTCCCATGCAAGACACTTCTGAAGTGCAGACTGCGCACGCTTATGAACGGGCAGTACTTCCACAGGATTCCTTTGGAATAGAAAATACTTTGCATCTTTTAGGCTCAGGTGCAGAAACAAGTAGGAAAATGGATACGTAGAATATTATCCTCCTTAAGAGTAAAACTTAAACTGCTTCACTAAAGGCCTCAAAAGCTGCAGTACATCAGTACTGAGTTACTAAATTCTGTGTCTAGGACCTGATGACTCTCCTAGGTTCAATGGAACTAAGGCTTACTGCATCCAACTGCTTTATTTTTCCAAAAACTGAATTTTCGGAAAAACAACAACTCCAACACACCATCACCAAACCAAACAAGACAAGCTATGAATTCCAGCAAATGCAGAACTACCAAAAGATGTTGATCTAAAAGGAACAAAGAATGAAATATTGCTTCTTTACAACAGACGTAGCACTGGCACGTTAAGCTTCCTCACACAACTGCTCATGAATATAGACTCCGTGCTAGAAAGAGCATTCACTCATCAATCAGTATTCTGTTTCTTCCACATTTTCAATGTGGAGCAAGATGGCTTAGATACACAGCATCTTTTTACAGTAGTTGTGCCTGAGAATTATTGTATAGGTCAACTAAGTGGATAGTTAAGCCAGAAACTAAGAACAGGTAAACAGTTCTATTTTTGCACAAGTACAGCTTCTTGTGTAACTGCAGAGGAGTCTGCCAGCTCTATTTGACATACACACTATCTTTACAGAACCCCTACAGAGGGCCATGATCATCCCACAGTGCCAAGGATGTAGGCAGTGTTGCTTGTAAAAACATTTCTGAACCTCATCCTTCCCACACAGAATCATAGAATGGTTAGAGTGGGAAGGGACCTTCAAGATCGAGTTCCAACCCCCTGACATGAGCAGGGACATCTCCCACTAGAGCAGGTTGCTCAAAGACCCTTCCAGACTGTCCTTGCCCCAGGGATGGGGCATCTACAACTTCCCTGGGCAACCTGTGCCAGTGGCTCACCACCCTCAGTCAATAATTTCTTGCTAATATCTAATCTAAATCTCCCCTCTTCCAATTTAAAACCATTACCCCTTGTCCTATCACTGCACTTCCTGACAAAGAGTCCCTCTCCAGCTCTCCTGTAGGCTCCCTTCAGATACTGGAGGGCTGCTATCAGGTCTCCCCGGAGCCTTCTCCAGGCTAAACAGCCCCAGCACTCTCAGCCTGTCTTCATAGAAGAGGTGCTCCATCCCCCTAACTGTCTTCATGGCCCTCTGCTGGACCTGTTCCAACAGATCCGTGTCCCTTCTGTGTTGAAGACTCCAGAGCTGGACACAGTACTCCAGGTGGGGTCTCACAAGCGCAGAGAATCACCTCCCACAACCTAGTGGTCATGCTTCTTTTGATGCAGTCCAGGATACGGTTGGCTTTCTGGGCTGCCAATGTGCACTGCCGGCTCACGTTGAGCTTCTCATCTGCAAGCACCCCCAAGTCTTCTCCTCAGGGCATGCACTCCAGGTATTCTCTGCCCAACCTGTATTTATCCATGGGATTGCCATGCCCCAGGTGTAGGACTCTGCACTTGGCTTGGCTGAACTTCATGGGATTTGCACATATAACATCTATACGTGTATCAGCATAAAGCACGGACCAGGGGCATTCAAACACACAAAGGAGGTAGCCTCCTCTCCCTCTGCTTGGTGGTTCACAGAGATATGATGATGTGAAACTTGGCTATTATTAGACACACAGTTACCATGGAAGCTTTTTGTCTTCATGGATAAGCTGTAAAATTAACCTCGTAGCCAAGCTTATTCCATGAGGTTTGGTTGTATCTAGCTCTATGAAGGTGCAGAACAGGAGGAAGCACGTGTGGAATTCCCAGCATTGCCCGGGTAGTCCCAGGAGTGTCATACCTGAGACGGAGCCAGCTCTCCCCTGCGTCCCCATCACCCCTCCACAGACACTCTCCTCTGGTCAAGGACTTTTATCCAGATCTCCGTTTCAAACATCAGTACACTTTTAAGAACAAAAGCTGGACTGTATTAAGCAGAGTTGTAACAGTCTTACTAGATTAAAATTCATAGAAGTTGGTACATAAACCAGTTTCCTTTCAGAAGTTAAACATTAAGATGACTGACTGGTAAAGCACTCTATAAGCTGGTATCAGTCCATAAAATATATAAAACAATGTTTATAACTTGGGTTTAAAGTTATATTTCAGTTCTGAGTTCCAATTCTAATTCTCTACTGCCTCACAATGCACTGTATTCCACACTACTGTACCTGAAACAATACTCTCAAGAAGTTAAATCAGTCTACCAAGGTCATTAGACACCTACAAACACGCCACAGTCAATAATATTCCCTTTCTTTCACTCTTTTTAAGGACAGAATGTATCTTTTGCTTATTATTTCAGCCAAGTCAGTACAAAATACCTTAGGAGCTTCATGTCAAACTAAGAAAGACTATACGTTTGCACAAAGTAAACACATTGAATAATGGCAGAAAGGTATTGCAGCTAAAGGATTTGGAATGTAAAATGATTTAGCAGAACAAAAGTTCTTAATAGTTAATTCTTCAAGTCATTTAAAGAGGTGATTAAAAAGATTTTTTCCAGTCTCCCCACAGGAAAGATCTATGGCTCAGTGCAACTAAACAGACAAGAGTATCTCTGGTGGTTCTGCAACTGAAACGTTTGTTAACACATCTATCATTTCTCTACTGATAACCTTCTGCTTAATCCTATGGATAAAGAAGCAATTAACTTACAGAATCAGACTTCCTCCTGTGACAGGAAGCATTCCGTGTCTTGACAGTTCAGGTTTTCTGCACCTTTTAACCATTTTGTCTTAACACAAAATACATCTATGCCTCCCTTCTAATGCAAATATTTACGTCATTCCTACGCAAGAGTATCAAAAAGATATGTTATCGTACTTTTTAAATTTATATCCCAGTGGTACGCTTTACCATGGAAAGTTCTGTTTTCTTTCCACGTATGCTACACAGGCTGAAAAGACACTAAATGGGTTTTAAACAACTGTAGTAATCTAAGCTGTGCTGACTAATGTGGGTGACTTCGTACTACAGTGAACAAACAATTCATTCTTGGGGGAAAAAAAATCTGTTATCAAACAAAATTTCATTATGTTTAATGAAAGACTAGGCCACCAACGCACTAACGAAATAAAAACAAAAGTGGCAGCACTGGCTTTTGAGATCTGATCAAATGCAAACATTTATATTTGATCTTTCTCACTCCAGAAACATTTTGTGAACAACAGAAACAAATACATACTTTTCAGGTGCAATTCACTTCACCAGTGCCTGCCTAAAAGATGCGCAATTTTTCTGCATTGTCTACTATGGAAAGTTAGAGGACTAGCCCAAATAAACCTCAAATCTGGGCAAGATGACAGACTGTGCAAGTGATGGAGACTAAAATGCTGCAAATTCATTCTTTCAGGCTAAATCCCCTCTATTATCAGAATGCTGTTTGGCACACGTGATACACAAAGAGGATAGCTCTTGTTTTCCAATTCTTCAATGACTTTAATGCCAAAAGACAGCAGATGCAAGCTTGTATTGCCCATTTCAACACATATATACTAACAGAAGCACTCACGAAACAGAGCAAGAAAAAAAGATATCTCATTTTCCTCCCAATAATGGATATAGTTAACATGAAGCCTTTTTCTTGGTAATTATAAAAGAGAAATTATAAGTGCAGAAAAAGAATAGGCTTACATGAAGAAAGTGAAGAGATCCCCACCTTGACTTCAATTCAAAATGTCTCTTTTGAAAAGCACATGAAGGGCAAGAGTCAAGAGGAGATCATTGCGTGAAGGGCAAGAGAGTCAACAACTATTATTTGGAAAAAAAAATTTTCACAGTCTTCTTATTTTTTATTTTGAAAATGTGACCAACTCTTGAGGAAATACAGACAGTGTACATATTGGAAAAATGAAGGAAAAGGTAGACCAACTCACTCCCTAGTCCATCAGCACTGCACAAACTGTCAATAGGAAGAAAATAAACATATTTAGTTTTCCCCCTATTATCGCCTGCCTTACCCCTTGAGAAATCTCAATGCTTTATAGTCATAAAAATTTCACAAAGAGTAAGTGTAACAAAAAACCAAAAGATACTAAATTAGTAGACTGTCAGCCAGAACAATCATGGCCTATTAAGATAAACTTATTCTGTGGATATCTAGATATATTTTCCCTGCATGTCCATTTAAATGAATTATTTGCACTGCGCAGACTCCTAGTGTTCTAAAAGACAGAAGGAATATAAAATATAACACTGTCACAGCATAATGGTCCCTCCTGCCTGACAGACATTAGGAGAAAAAAAAAAAGTTATTGTAAAATGAACACTGAGATGACATTACCATGCTTATTTTCAAAGTGGGAGGCAATTAGACTATGAAAGTGTTCTCCTCCATTATTTCTATTATAGAAGAGGAAGATAAAGCAAATAAATGTGAAGATGGATGGTCACTGCTGATGCACAGTGACAGCTACTCAGTATGTTGTGTTAAAGAACTATGTTCTATCAGTTCAGGTTTTATACAGTGACAGGCAAATCTATAATAATCAGGAAGTCTAAAAATATTAAGTACAGTTTCAAGCTTTTTGTGTTTTTCTTTTTTAACTGAAGAAGTTGCAGTGAAAATAGAATAAAATTGATCTATTGTTTAATAAAAGAAACCATTTACTAGTTTTACAGGAATTAGGTTGATGAACTATGTCAAAAAAATTTTCAGAAAGGCTCTTTACACTTGTGTCCCTGACACTATAGATACTCAAGCTAAAGTACCGCCACTTTGCCTCAGCTTTAGAGGTGCAAAAGACACTAATTTAGCGGGTTTCCTTTTGACTTGACTGCTTTTGAGGTCAATATATGACATTGATAAAAAATTACCACTTAACCTTATGATAGTCATTTTCTAAGTGCTCAACTCCAATTTACAAACTTTAAAGAGGAGGGCACTTTATCCTAACAGCCAAATATTAACTATTCTGGTCACTTGGCAAGTCTTCTATTGGTAACTGAAGAAGGAATTCCCTTGAAAACCTGATCTTACATGCAACAGGATCTCCCTCCTTACAGACAGTCAAAAGGTTCCGGACGTGTGGGGTTGGACCAGATGATCTCCAGAGGTGCCTTCCAACACATCAGCCATCCTGTGACTCTCTCAATTGCAATGTAACAACTACCTCGTACTTCTGCAATCCCACAGGATATCTCGTGTTCTCTATTTTAACTCTCACAAAGAAAGAACAGTATAGACATAGCTTTCAACTTGCTTACTTAACTTGTGCCTGAACTTCAGGGTTTTAATGAATCAGTCCTAAAACAAACCTAGGTTCTCTAAACACTCAACAGAGAGAAGCCTTTTTCTCAGAAGGCTCAAAACAAATGCTGCCTTCTTGAGTTAGGGAATGAATCATTAACGTGGAATTTTTGTCATCAGTTTTGCATTAACCCTCCAGTTTCTGAACTCTGTCCTACCCAGAGAAATGGGTGGAGCCAATCCTTGAGGTTCTCTGGATACTGGGAGCTTTCTGAACTGTTTTTGGTTACCCTGCATTAACAGAGCACATGTAGAAACATTCACCTTACTCTCAGCAAGCTCACAGTCCTACCAGATGTGAGTATATCCAGAAAATATTAAATAGGAGACACATCAAACAACATTAAAACACAAAAGAAGCATTATACCCAATTCTGTATTGCTAGTATTTAAACTGTAAGCTTAGCAGATGAGAGTTAATCTTGAGTACTGAAATTATACAAACTCTGCATTTAGCAACCTATTTTCACAGTTGCAGAGCACAATTCTCTGTCACAGTCAATGCAGCAGGACTCAGCAGAACACTCCTGTTTAATAGGATGTAATTTATCCACAAATATACTTTACAATAACGGATCTTCAACTACTACAAATTGATTTTATTTCATTCCTTCCACATGTCATTGTGCCACAGAGGATAACTCCTTTGATATTAATAGTAATGAAGATGCATTGCATCTGACAGCCCTAACAACATGTTTAATGGAACATTTTAACTTTAAGTAGGTAAAAATCAGAAGGGAACACTTTTACAGATTCCACTGCTTCAGAACACAGTTCTGTATAAATGAAATTATCCTACTTAAAAGTTATTTCCAATTTGATATTATATCCATTTAATTTGACAGTTTTATTTTTGGAAGATAACATTCTGACATACTGCAAATTATTCTCTCAAAACAATACAGCTTATCCTTTTGTATCTGCTTTAATCAAATTTGTCTAAATAGCCTCCTGTTTCTGCTAAGTACTTCTGGCAATTAATCATCCTGATTTATCCCCAAACGACAATCCAAAGGTGTCATTCACAAAGAGAAACACCACAAAATACAGTTTCAAAATGCTACTGCACAGCACAGCGAGAGATATATTCAGGCTTTATTTTGCATATTTTGTTACCAGAAACAGTTGCTTTTGCAGAACAATAGCAGTTTTGCCCATGATGTGGGTCAGACCTTATTTCTTTCCTGCTATTTGAGTTTGCACTTAGAAGATTCTCCAATCATGCTCACCTACCTAACTCAAATACTGCCATCATGTTCTTACACAGGAACTCCATTTATTGAGTTTCACCTTTATTCCAGCTCTTTCCCATGCAATTTGTTTGCATAAGGAAAGCACCCAGTTATTTATGAGGAATAACTTATTTTTCATTGCATGTGCAGAGAAGGTTTTAGAAAAGAGTGTATGCTGCAACTTCAAAGCAAACTGAAGAATAAGTACAGGTTCAAATCTTTTGTTTAAGGACAAGGTATGCAGGGTTACTGCAGCTTCACAAACACATTAACACTGAGAAAACAAAAACCTAGTTAAAAATGAAACAAATGACCATCAACTGCATGCAGTGCTGTTGTTGCCTTTTCTTTTCCCAGTTCCTCTTTCCATTATGAAAAGCATTAACAAAACATTCTCCCTTATTTTTTGCACAAACCAGACAAGAATCAGTATCTTACAGATTTTTAGCTTCTAGACAAAGCACCAGTTTTGCAAGGTGATCTCTAACTACCCACTTTGTAACAACACTCTTCACAAGAAGAGAGGTATACAGCAAGAAATAATGTTAAAATGTTACACCTACTGACCTGTAACTACCAGATGATTCAAACAGCACAATAGAGAGTGAAAGCTGACCTTCAGCAATGTTCAATTTAAAATATTAAAATGGAAAATGTCAAGTCATTTAGTGACAGAACAAGCTTTTAAGACCAATATTAACACAAACCTTGCTTGTTTGCAAGCAAGAGCCATAGAACAGAGATAAGAAAGGTAAAATGTTTGAACTAACTCCTGACATGGGAAACCTATTTCACAGGTAATAATTATCTTTCAAAATTTATGTTTTCATTTACTTTTGCTCACTATATTTACCTCTTACTTGTAAGATGAGAAACATGCATATTACATACAAATAGCTCTTGGGTCCAGCTCTGAAGTCCTGTGTTGTTTTCAAATGCCACTGAAGCATATGCTTAGATAGAAGCTATCATCAGACTAGGGAGTTAAACACTCTGCAATTATGCTTAGAATTGTGCATGTTGGTGGGGTGCGGTGTGATGTGTGTGAAAACACTACCACTCCTACCCCCTTTTCTTTATCAGTTACTTAACAACCAGTTGTCTTTAATTTCCTTTTGGGAGTCAATCTTCCATATATAGTAAGGGGAACAGAATTCAGAGGTGTCCACCAACCCACTTACAGAACTTAGCTCAGCAGGGACACGTGTGTCACTTGAGAGAAAACAAGTGATACTAACCTCTGAGTTGTTTTGTTTTGCATTGTTTTCTATTACAGCTACAAGTGATACTGCATGGACTCTCCTCCAGCCAGGAGGTTGAAGGAACCTGGAATCAGTGACTACTCAAAGCCAGGCAGGTTGGCTTCTCTCTGAAGGCCCAAATAGTTTGCATTGCTACTTACTGATCTGCATCCTCCATGAGTTCCAACTATTAATAACTGTTCACTTTAAGATTAAAAAAATGGCACTTCGCTGTAATGACCATTAATTTGTGCACATACATTACCTGTACATCGTTGGTGTTCATTCTTGTTCCCTCCTTTCCAACAAAGATGTCATCTATGTCAACCAGAATGTACCTATCCAAGGACAGGGTGAGCTTCTTTCCAGACAGGAAAGAGATAGCATCTATGAAAATCAGCTTGTGCAGCCAAAAATTCAAGTTATTGCCGAAAAGGACTCGTTGAATTCCATCGTGGAGCCCCAGGTCATGAATTACTGTGGCATGGAGAGCATTTTTAGCAGCAGGTGGCGAAAGGTTTTCTGGTGTCTTCACTTTTGCAAAAATCACTGGTTGATAAGATGTATGATTAATCTGGAAAACTGCCCAGTCATTTCCAAGCAAGGGACCTTTCTCAAGCTTAGAAGATTTAGTCACATGGAGCAGTGGGGAATGAGGGTTAATGCAACAGTCCTTAATACCCAGATTGCTGTGGACATGAAAAGGGAAGCCCTTCAACTGAAAGCTCTGCAAGCTGTTCTCATTGCCTTTGTAAAATCCAATAATACCTACGCCATATTCTATACAGTATTTATCTAGAAGGCCTCTGTTCCAAGAGTCCATATTCACATACTTTAGAATATTTTCATACACTATGAGAGCATATTTGCCTTTATTTTTGTCTATAAGCACTGGGAGGTCACCTTTCCCAGGTGAAATCTCAATGTGAAACTGAAATCTGCTGGATTCTAAAATGGTTATTATATCTTGGCCTAATGTTGAGTACTGACTTTCCACAAACACCAGCACCACAAGATCTGTCCTCTGGGGATCAATAGGCTTCACGGTCTTCATCTCCATCAGCTTGTATGGCAACAGTTGAAGATCACCACATTCCACTTCTGAAGAGATTTCAGAAAGTTCATTTTCCTGTTTGTAGCCATTGTACAAGTAGTACGCAGAAATAACTATGCTCACCATACAAAAAGTGGCCAGCAAAATAACTGTTCTTTGAAAATGTCTGTGAAGTTTCATGATAAAACTCATGTTGTTTACTTGCCTTAGATTGTTCTTGACAGCAGCATTAAAAACAAACAGATTCTCAACAACTTGTTCCAGTCCTCTGAAATATTTATGTCACCATTGCAGCACACACATTTATCTTCCACAAAGCTTTACAGAAGATATAGTCTAGAAGAAAAGAAAATCAGAGATTTAATTGAAGCAATTGTGAAGTTTAATCCTGCTTTATTTGAGAAGTATCATCACACTTTAATTAACTAACTAAAAATAACAAGCAAAGAAACCACTGCCAAACAGAGGTTTGGAAACAAACATCTCAAAACTTTGGTGCTTTCTTTTTGAATTTTTTTATTAGTAGCACTATTTCTTCCTGCTCCCACTAGTTGCTGTCTGTATTTGAATGTCTCTAAATTTTACAGGTTCATTGTCCCAGAGGATCACCCTCACTACTGTGTGGGTGGTGAGGCACTGAAACAGGTTGTCCAGTGTAGTTGTGGATGTGCCATCCCTGGAAGTGTTCAAGGCCAGGCTGGATGGGGCTTTGAGCAACCTGCTCTAGTGGGAGGTGTCCCTGCCCATGGCAGGGGGATGGGAACTTGATGATCTTTAAGGTCCCTTCCCACTCTAACCATTCTATGATTCTATGATCAAGGAAAAGATCGCAAGAGGTGCTGAAAATCAAGATAAGTGTAGAAGAACTTACTATTTTTCTGAAAGTTTTTTACCCAAAGAAAAAAGTTAACTCCAAATGGACAATTGCTGACAACCTAGACATTGAAGAAAATTTATAAACTTCCTCCTTACACCTCCAAGAAGCTGGAGGAACATCAGTCTACATGATTAAATGAATTCTGCCTTACATTAATTTTTGAACCAATTTTGAACCAAGACATTCTTAACAAAACATGCACATTTTAACTGTTATAAACATACTGACAAACCCTGTAACACATGTATTATAAAAGTATTTTAAAAACAGAAATACACTTTTTCCTGCAACATTAGAAAAAAACAAATAGTATTTTACTGGACTGTGTACTGCTTTCTAAATTGTTGGTAGCACTTTCTACTTCTTTGTACTTAAAAAAACCCAACCATTAAATACTCCAGCTTTTACATTTGAGAAAAGACAAAAATAAATCAAAAGCTAATGTAAGAGGCAGATAACCTAAGGATATACTTATGCTTTAACTTGTACCTAAGGAAAGCAGTCATTTTTCAAGCCAACACTACAACTGCTGTCAAAAGTAAAAAAACTGAATGATGTGACAAGCATAAAATAATTAAGTACCATAAGTTAAAAAGGAAGGTTAAGAGCAGATTTTGAAAATTATTAATATTATAATGCTCACAATGTAGCACACATTCATCCCCATTTCTAAATGGAGCTAGGATCTACACTTACTTAAAAAAAAAAAAAAGTAAGGCTTAAAATCTGAATACCAAAAAGGTCCAGGATTATAATCAATATAAAACACAAACTTTTCTGTACAGATGAACAGAGAGAATTACATTTTTCTTGACAGATCATGACAACAAATACAGGCTGAGAGATGAATGCATTGAGAGCAGTCCTGAGGAGGACTTGCGGGTGTTGGTGGATGTGAAGCTCAACGTGAGCCGACAATGTGCGCTGGCAGCCCAGAAAGCCAAATGCATCCCAAGCTGTATCAAAAGAAGTGTGGTCAGCAGGGTGAGGGAGGTGATTCTGCCCTTCTATTCTACTCTCATGAGACCCCACCTGCAGTACTGCATACAGGTCTCAGGCTCCCCAACATAAGGATGTGGACCTGCTGGAGTAGGTCCACAAACGTGATGAGCACCTCTCCTATGACAGGTTGAGAGAGCTGGGGTTGTTCAGCCTGGGTAAAAGAAGGCTTTGGGGAGACGTTATAGCCTCTTCCAGTACCTAAAGGGGGCCTATAGGAGAGATAGGGAGGGACTCTATCAGGGAGTGTAGAGATAGGATGAGGGGTAATGGCTTTAAACTAGAAGAGGGGAGATTTAGATTAGATACCAGGAAGAAATTCTTTACTGTGAGGCACTCAGGTTGCCCAGAGAAGTTGTGGATGCCTCATCTACAGTGTTCAAGGTCAAGCTGGATGGGGATTTGAGCAACCTGGTCTAGTGGAAGGTGACTTTGCCCGTGGCAGGGGGCTGGAAGTAGGTGGTCTTTATGGTCCTTTCCAACTCTAACCATCCTGTAACTCTAACAGATGATATCTACTGAAGCTCTATCCCATGTTGTGTACTTCATAAGTACACTAGGTTTTTGTTATAAATTTTGATTACTAGAATGGCTGACAACCTTCAGTATTGAATCAGGGAGCAGATGATAACAGAAGAAACGTAGTCATCTTTTGATCCCAAAGAAATTGAAGTATATAAAATATAAATTACATATTAATAAGAGGGGGGGCAGGGAGGGAAAGGGATGGAGGGGGGTGCAGAATTGTCAAAAATAATCCCCAAACAATGACCAACCAACAGATAAAAATCAAACAACGTGTCATATACTCGGGCTACTCAACCACTTGATAATGTTTTACCTTACATCCTACATTGTAAACAAGGTGGCCTGTCACCCGGTTTTGAAAAAAGGTAAAAAAGACAATGCACTTAAGAGCACCAGAGTAACTTCCACAAATGTAGTAAAATCCCAAACATCGACCATGATGAGCACAAAGTAAAAGCAAACAAGCAGGAAAATGAGATAAGAGGAAAGATACTACATGGCATCCTTTTTATCAAAACAGCAAAATTAAGCACCAAGAGTAAGCGTACATAAACTGCCTCATTCATAATTAAGATTCCCTTTAAATATCCGTCTCATCAGAAAAGCCTGCTTTCCAGATATATTCTACTCTCTTCACCTTCTACTCACAGATGCCAGTATATGCCTTTCTGTTCTGGGTGGACCTCCACCCAGCCTTGAACTTTACCTGCAGCTGCACAAAGACTCGTGCACAGCTTTTAGCTAGGAGACTTCCCTTTCACCCAGGCGTATAGGCTCATTAAGCAGGGTTAGACAAAAACAGCATAATCCCAGCTTCTCAGTTTCTACAGGCACATATCTGAAAAGAAGTTGAACAATGCATAAAGACCGAAAGACAATTTGAAAGTACCTTTAGAAGAACTGAAAGAACATTTTTGAGTGTTGAGATGTCCGATCCTTGTTACACTAGTTTAAAGAATATCAGTTGAGAGAGCAGAAAAGAGATATTTAATATGGTAAGAAGTCAGGTGACAAAGAAGGAGCTCCATCCTGAATGAGTAAAACCAGAGAGATTTTTTCAGACAGATAATTTTTCACTATGCACACAAAGAATTCTCTTCATTTTGTATTTCCAATTCAGCTGACTGAATGCCAAAAACCTCATCATTTTAGCAGCCAAAATTAATACTGCATTCTGTAGAAGAGCTGTGAATATGCCTACTTATCTTCAATAACTACAGTCTGGCTGGCTTACTCCATGTAGAGCTTAAACCTGATTTACACAGAAGAGAGACGTAGAGACGCGAGCCTGCGGATTGGAACTCCTGCCGACAGAAGTACAATAAATCACCTCTTTGAATGACACAAAGTCAAGCACCACAGAATCAACAAGCACAATGCTTGCCTTCTCATTTTAGCCCTAAGCTCCTCTAACACAGACCTAAAATATCTGTATTCTTATGACAGAAACCACTGAAGCCCTATTGAGAGGCAGTTCCCAGCAGCATGATTTAGGAGTTTCTTTCTCTACGAGCCTATGTTCCTGACCAGGCGGTCACCTGAACCTGAGAATCCTGCATGGAGCACTAAAAATTTACAGTGATCTAAGCTCATGGCAAGAAAGTGCTAATTAGATAGCTTTGTTTGAATGAGGTATTGAATGAAGGATTGCAACCCAATGGCTGCTAAAGCAAGTAACAGGAGCACTTGAAACATTTGCAGCAAGGACATAGTTCCTAATGCCATTCCATGGAGCAGAAAGTCTGGAGCCAACCCAGAAACCTCTATTTTCTTCAATAAAACCTCTGTCATTTTATCCTTAGCTGTTAATTGCAGGTACCTCCTGGGGCTACAGAATGCAGCTGTAAGGAGGAATGGATAGAAATGCCAAGACAGATATGAGGTTTGACTCCGAGGACTGAGGAATTCTCTGAGACCCAGCAGGACACAGTCAGACTTGGCAGCCTTACCACGGAAGACAGGGAAGAAGGGGAATGGAACAGAATAAGATGCAAGTTTTAAAAGCATGCTCTCTTGAATCAGCTTGATGCTTACATAATTTTTCACTTATTTAAGGACTGTTTTGCATGGCAAGAGTTCAAAACAACACAGAAAATACAAAAAACCCACGACTAACCCACAAAGAGACCAGAAATTTAATAGTATCCAAATAGTTTCAAAGCCCTGACAATCTACAGCTGCTTTCCTAGAGGAACAGCAGCATTTTACTCTAAGCAATAGCACTTGCATCAGTATCTTAAAGCATCATTGATAAAATTGCACCAAACTTGATAGTGGTATAGAGATCTTCAGAATGCATCACCCACAACACTCTGTGGGACCTGCCGAGACCACCATAGTGACCTTTATCACAACTTTAGACATGGCTTTGAGGAAAATGGTCCTTGTCCGCTATCCCTTCCAACAGTAAAACCAGACAAAGGGTGTAATTCTGAACGTATCAACAGTGGGTAAGCTGTTAGAAGCAGCATTTCAGAACAGGAGAGTACTTATGGAGTCTTATTTTAATGACAAAAGAATACAGTATTTTACAAAAGTCATGATAGTTTGAGCTGCAATACAAAAAAAATAAATAATTTTTTTTAAAAATATCCAGGTATAAGAAAAAGCCTTAAAGAAAAAAATAAGAGAGTGGAAACTCTTCAGAAGAGCTCAAGCTTGTTAGTATTTTTTTCAGTGAAAACCCATGAAAAGGACCCATAGATAACCTAGCAGTCTTGGCTCATTAATTTCAATGGAGTCATGTGGAGTTCAAGGAAAGGAGGATATGGTCCCACCTATACCTCAGAGCACTTCAAAGCAGACGTCAGATGTTATATGAATCCAATGTTCAACAAAGGCGATGATGAATTAAATTTTACCTATAAAGTAATTTGCATGATACTTTTCCACCATCTGCAGCAATGAAAGCTGCCTCATTGTTATTTCCCTAGAACCTTATTATTTTAGAACAATTTGCATCTGACCTCCTGCAGAATTTTGCATTTTTATGCCATCATTTGAAAATTCAGACCAGAACATTTGACCTGTGTTGCTCCAATTATGAGGGTATCAAAATGCCTTCTTAACGTGAAAAATAGCATCTTAAAATACTTGGACTTTTGCTTTTAACTTGTGAACACACTATGGAAGAAAAGATCTTAGTATAAGAAATTTGAGTTATGAAAAGAAGTTTTGCCTTTCATTCTGAATACAGCAAGGTTCAATATCACTCTCATCTACTGTATAGGTGATTTCTGCAGTCCAGGACTAGTTCACATGAAAATCTTGTGAGTACAGGGTAGTCACAATTAAAGGTATCTTCAGACAGCTAGCAGGAAACAGATCCATTAGAAGAAAAATGTTCAAGTGTATGTTTGGGTTTAATTTATTTTGGGGGTTTTTGTATGTTTTTGTTGTTGGGTTTGGTTTTTTTTTAAATTCACTAACTAGGTAGTACTGAGAAGAGAACAAATACCACCATGAATTCTAAAGAGCTGAATTGCACCATAATGTCTGGTGAGTTCCTCCCATTTGTAGTTTTCTTCAGTTTGTTGCTTCATTGCTAAGCATAAATGACCAAATTCTTGCCTTCTATAAATCATTTCAGAACAGTAACCCTAATGACAATACTTATGTGACACAAGACTGCCTGGGGACCTCATCTACTAATGAGATGCAGTAAGTGAACATAAAGATCCGAAAATTGTCAGGTCTTGATTTTTGTGTTTTTTGGCAGTAAAATGTATATAATAAATACCAAAGCAGCTTCCTCAGAAGTCTCTGTAGTCAGCCTGGAACCCAGTCCGGGGCTCGGACTCATGGGCAGCCACTGACAGTTTCTGCTCTGTGGATGTCATGGAAACCCCAGAAACATCGTGCCCTCCTTGGTATCTTTTTTTTGCACTAAGACTTTCATGGTACACACAGCTCCTTTCCATGGGCTTTGTATGGCTGGTTTTTCCATGCAGCAGAAATATACCATTTTCTGGACTCAGTAGCTGAAAAGAAATGTTGTTCTGACCATTCAGTTTCAAAATTGGTATTTATATTTTTTAAAACTAAGAAAAAGTAAACCCCTCAAATGATATAAAATTTGTGTTCACATCATCACACAGCAATGAACAGATGCTCAAATAAGAAACTGGGCAGCTACATAAAGATAGACACATAAAACTGCATACAATTAAAAAAATTCCAAATTAATAAAGTTGTATTGTGAATATCAGTAAAAGAAATATTTTTATTTAATTCCCTTGTACTAAAAACTATGAAGATTAAAAGAATGGGCTGAGCTAAAATTTCCACAAGCAAATGAGAAACTGCCCTCAAATCACATTTTTCAAAGTCCAGTAAAAAGAATCTGGTTTAGTCCCACCTCAGGTCTGTGCAAGGGCAACTGTTTACCGAGACTCTTGATTAGAAACAATAAAGTTGTGTCATACTTATATACACTTATATATATACAGGCATAAAAGAATACTGTTAAAGGGTAACAAAAATCCTTTTCACACAGAACTGCCAAAAAAAGGAGCTAGCTCAGGATTGATTACTCATCAGTATTATTCAGCTATATAACATTTGTCTGGTTACATATACCTGGACGTGTTTTTAAACCTCTTTGCCCTATTCTAATAATCCCCATCATTACATTCCAGTTCTTTTCTTTACCAAACTGGTCACTACTAGTGCCAGCAACTGTCCTGATACATTAAACGAAGGATGAGTTTAAAATGAAGGATGGACAAAAAATAGACATACTGTTCAGCATATTAGTACGGGCATTTAAATCTCCACTGATTGGAACACTATTTAATTGCTTTGAACATAAAGGCCTGTTCTGGCTTGCCACTATGAAATATGACCTTAAAGGAAGTATTCTGAAATCATTATGTTAGTAGTACTAACAAGGAAATCTCTGGATGTATGAATGACATGGCAGGAAGCAGCAAAGTGCATTTGAAAACAACCAAACCTGGAAAGGAGAGAAGTGCTCAGCTTTTTAAATCAGTTAGGAAAACATGAAACTTCAAATGCTGAGTACCCTCTTCTTAAAACATTATTCTCCCGACTGAGTATTCAAGCAGTGACAACTCAGGCTGCATTCAGGCTGAGAATGAGATCTTACAACTGCATGTTAAAAAGATGTTTTCAACTTGAAAAGATGGTGATATGAGACATGAATTGTCAAGGGAAGTCATCAAGACCCTTTAGGATCACATAACGAATCCTGTAATGCATGACTATTGAAAGGCTTATGTTCTCTCATATATGGTTAAAACCAAGAAAAGAATGGCTTAGGCAGAACAAAAATTCTAGTAAACAGATACACTTTTCCAAGACCTTGGGGCAAACAGTTTTCAGTTTCTATTGTGCCTGTGTTATCCTTAGCTCCATGCTGTATTGCTTCACGCATTACTAGAGAACGTTACAGGACAGGAATTCACACATCAGAATTTCTCATTAAGAGATATTTATAAAGATTAAATATACAGTATTTTAAAGTACTTTAAAAGAAGGCCTCGATAACAGAGTACACAAGTCAGGTTTGGTGTTCAAATTACCACTTTACCTTCATGCAATGCTTTCTACCAAAAGATCTTAAAACACATCATATCTCATAGAATTTTTCTGAGACAAACCCTATTATTTTTCAGCACTTGTGGAAACTTCATTATATAAAGACTAAATGATCTGCCCAGATCTTTAAGATCAATGTATGGCACATACTCTTACCAAAGTCCATACCATTACTACTCCTTTTCTCCCACAACTACCAAGAACAAGCAAGCGTAAAGAGTTAATAAGGCAGAGTTCATCACCATTCCTTCGGAGACCTGAGTGGTGATGCTGACATGAAGAGAAAGCCCATTTCTTCCACTTTCCATTTTATTAAAAAGAAAAAAACCCACCACACCAAAACCCGATGCAATTATTTAGCACATTAAGTAACAAATTAAGTAATATAAAAGTTTTCTGCCATTTCCCCCAGGTTGCATGTGACAGTAGAAACAAGCAGTAATACACACCAATTTCTGCACGGGATTTGGGGAATCCAAGTAGCTACGAACACCTGAAGTTATTAATAATTACTGCACTGCGATGACTAATTTCCTTCCCCAGCACAGCCATCACCCAACGCCCGCAAACACTAGAGGGCAACAGCGTCGCACGGAAGAAGTCCAGGAGGAGAGGAGAAAGGGAAAAAAAATTCCAGCCGGCTGAAGGGCTGGTGTGGGTACCACACCAGGCAGGCAGATGCTAAGTGAGCTAACAAAGAAGGAAAACAAAACCAAACCCAAAGAAACACCCCCAAACAAACACCGAAACGCTCCCGGGTGCTGCGGGACGCTCCAGTGTGCCGGGGGACGGAGACCCCGGTGGCGCTGCCGCCTCCCTCCCCACCGCCGGGCATCCTCCCCGGCTTCTCCTGCGGAGCGGCCGGACCCCGCCTTGCCGGCGGCGCACAACTTTGCGGGGGGACGGTGCGGGGCGGACTGGAGGGAGGCGACCGCGCACCTCCCGCCCGTCCGCAAGTTGGGAGACTGGAAGGGGGGCTCCACCGCGGGAAGGAGCCGCCCGCCCCGAGCGTTACCT